>JACAXG010000086.1:3050976-3198243 GCA_018881555.1 Amblyornis subalaris | reverse complement strand
GAGAAGAGAAGAGAAGAGAAGAGAAGAGAAGAGAGAAGAGAAGAGAAGAGAAGAGAAGAGAAGAGAAGAGAAGAGAAGAGAAGAGAAGAGAAGAGAAGAGAAGAGAAGAGAAGAGAAGAGGTCATCACACATGGATCTGTGGATCCAGCAGCATCCTGATGGTCCTTCTTCACCCTGGACTTTTTGGTGGTAGGGGTCCTGAGATTGTTCAAAACTTTTCACTATTTACGCATTTTAGCAAGCAAAGGAATTAATGCTCATTGGCTGTCTGTTCTCATCAGTTCTCTGATGCTAATTAGTCCCATGCTCAGTCTTTCTCTTCTTTTGAGTCAATGGATTTCTTGGGTTGATGGCCCATGCATTGGTGGTCAGGATCTCCCCCTGCTGGAATTACCTTTTATCCAGTCGGAGCTGATTTCAGCTCAGTTGCTGACATGGGTTTCCTTGTGGCATGTAAATTCGGCATTCTTTGTGTCCATTATTAGCGATCCATTCTCCCACAGCTTTGTTATCCTTTCCCTAGGCCTGAGATAGCATTCGGACAATAGTGCGGCCTTTATCTTATCTCAGGTTCCATATGTGGTGGTTTATCTTACAGTCCAAGTTCCAGTATCCACAGAGGCATATTTGGAGGGGGAACTTCATTGGTTGGTGGTGGTCTCAGATGCCATCTGTCCTATAGCTTGGGGCAACCTTTCTTTGACCAGTGATAAACGTACGAGTGGTTGCTTCTTTACAGAGTTTTCCACAGGATACAGTTGGCTTTCTGGGCTGTGAATAGAGATTGCTCGATCATGTTGAGCTTCTCATCAACCAGTCTCCCCGGGTTCTTCTCCACAGGACTTCTCTCAACCCACTCATCACTCAGTCTGTATTCGTATTTGGGATTACCCCAACCCAGGTACAGGACCTTGCATTTGGCCTTGCTGTACTTCATGATGTTCTCATAAGCCAATACTTTAGCCTGTCAAAGTGCCCCTATAGGACATCCTTTTGTCTAGAATATCAGGCATACCACACAGGTTGGTTTAATCTGCAAATTTCCTGTGGCTGCACTCAATCCCACCATCCACATTCCCAAAAAAGGTGTTAAACAGTGCCAGTCCCAATACTGATTCCCTGAGGAACACCACTCATCACTGCTCTCTGCTTGGACACTGAACCATTCAAGACCCTTTGAGTGCAACCATCCAATCCATTTCAAATCCAAGACAGGGATGCTTTGTGGAACAATGTCAAATGCTTTTCAGAAGTCCAGGCAGATGACATGAGTCACTCTTCTCTTATTCACTGACACTGTAACTCCATCATAAAAGGACACCAAGTGTGTCAGGCACAATTTGCACGTAGTGAAGCCATGCTGGTTGTCACGACTCACCTCTTTGTTTTCCATGTGCCTTAGCCTAGCTTCCAGGAGGATTTCCCTCTGAATCGATATGAGACTGGGTAGCCTGTAGTGCCTCTGTTCTTTCTATTTCCTTTTTTGAAAATGAGGGTAATATTTCCACTTTTCCAGTCAGTGGGAACTTCACTGGGGTACCATGACTTTTTAATTATGATGGATAGTGTCTAGAATTAGACATTAAAGGAAATAACAAACCTGATCATAAGCAAGCACTTTTATTCATAAAGATCCCATTATACATCTTTAATACACTTTAGATATTTCTAAATCTGCTTTAGTTCTTTATGACACTTTGGAGAACTTACTTTAACTGGGAGCTATGTCTTGTTTGAAACATTTAATAGGCATTTGGAATGACAAGTTCTGGCTGTTGCCAAAAGTGAGAGATTATAATGAAAGGAAGAGCTTAGTCATAACCAAACAATCACTGATACTGTCTCCTCAAAGSGCAAGACCTTTTAAATAATATACTATTATGATATAGACATGATCTATATTTCAGAATCCCTTCTTCAACAAATCTCTTTAAGATTTGAACATCTGGAAAGAGTGGTGACGTTAAATGGATATAGGATGTCCTGTCTAGAAAAATGAGGAATGTTAGAATGAACTGTCAGTCACATAAAATATGTCACAGTGCAAGTATCTGTTTTACCCTACTTGAAGGAATTTTTCATTGAAAAGATTTTCTTCTAGAAGTACTTTTAGACAAAAATACTGA
The DNA here is from genome assembly GCA_018881555.1 of Amblyornis subalaris. Lineage (NCBI taxonomy): Eukaryota > Metazoa > Chordata > Aves > Passeriformes > Ptilonorhynchidae > Amblyornis > Amblyornis subalaris. The sequence goes on along the minus strand of JACAXG010000086.1, from coordinate 3,196,117 downwards.
TGATGAGGGACTCTTGTGCCAAAATGCTGAAGTCTTTTACTAAATTACTCACCCCATCCTCACCCCACTGAATGCAGAATATAGTTATGTCTTAAATGCTTGTGTAGCTCTTTAAAGTGGAATAGATTATGCCCTTATGGCACACTATTATGTTATTAATTGAAATTTTTATGCATACTGTGACCTTGAAGTAACTGTTTGCTATGCGCTTTTTGAGATGTAAAAGCAAAACTGTTATTGACTCAAAACACATTATCAAGGAATTCTCAGAACAGGTTTTTCAATCAAACTCAGAAGGATTTTAACAAAAAATATTTTTAGTAAAAGGATTACAAGTGCACTTAAATTGATAAAATGACATCCTCTATTGGCAGAAATTCTATGGAGCAGATGAGGAAAGTGCATGTTATGCTTTAACCGACAGGTTAAAACTGTACCAAAAAGAATCAGACACAATGGGATCTTTTGTAAAGATTCTACATCATCTTGGTTCTTTTTTTTATCATTGTCTGCAATGCCTAAGCTATTCAAAGACAAAGGCATGTAGCCTAAAATAATAGTAATTTAAATGCTTTTCACAAATATGTTTCATACACATGATCTGAAACTATTAATTGTTCAAATGTGTAGATTTTCAGAAAGACATGAGAATGACATTCAGATAAAAGTTAATGGCATTTTGTTTGTAGTTGTGTGGGTTTCTTATCCGGGTTTGGAGGGGCTGTTGTTTTGTTGTTGCTTGGGTTTTTTTTTAAGAAATCGAAAGTAAGAGGGGAGAGGGATATTATTACATACAGTAAACTCTCATGGAAAAGTTTTTCTTTCCAGATAAGGTGGAGATAAAAACATTAAGAGAACTAAAAAGAAAAAAAAAAAAAGAGTTTGTGCTGTCAGCCTCTGTGACAGATAAGGGTGCATTTCACCAGATCAAATATAACTACCCAACTTGTAGATCAGTCTTAGTCCATGCTCCCTCAGTCAAAAGGGAACAATGTGCATTTTGAAGGGAGCGACTCATTGCACGCTAAAGAAATACACATGTGTTCTGATTAATTCCCTAAATATTTTTTTTTCACTTTGTCTATGAGTGGGGGTAGCTGGATGTGGCGGTAGTTCAAAGAAGAAACTTAACCCAACCCCAGTGGTGGGTGGTCTCAAGGGTCTGAACTACCCCTGCCATTCTCAAGGTTCCTCCCCCAAGGGAGGGGTTTTTAACCCCACCCGGGTTGTTACATATATGGGTATTTTTCTGGAAATTTCTCTTCGGTTGTACCCCTCATTGGCTCTTCCCCCTAAGTCCCTCCTTCCCTTTAACCTTATTGGATTACCCTCCTTGCTCCGCCCCTGCTTCGTCCCCCGGCCCTCAGATGATTGGTCGGTGTGTTCTCTCCGCCCCTCGGGTATCCTATAACTGCCCTGACCTTCAGCTCCATTTTGTCTTTTGTCCCTGACCCCCTACTATTAAAGTAGTTCCATACGAAAGACCCGTTTCGTCCTCTTTGCTTCTGTGGGCTGCACTTCACATCTGACCTGAGAGCTGTCTCGGCTGATGCTTGGAGTGATCCTCATAAGGACGCTTCTGGAAGGCCGTGGCAGTTACCAACTCTCATCGCGGCAGTTGGCGCCCGAACAGGGACCTCGCAAGAGGTTCCTGGAAGCGTCCTTGGCGAGAGTTTGCTCCGCCAGAAGAGATCGCTTCGGTACAGCCAATGCTCCTCGAAACAATCCACGTTTTAGCAGACTACGTCGAGGAGAGGATCGGTAGCCTCATCGGGATAGAGGTCGATCCACCATGGGAGACCACCCCGAGAGCTTTTGTTGACCCGTTTCAGAAAAGGGTAAGAGTGCACACTAAAGAGGGTCGCCTTTCATTTTTTTTGTTCTTAATTTCCTCTCGGGTGTTGGGTGAGGCTTTTGAGGGTAGTAATGGGTGCTAAGTTGACCCGCCCTCAACGAAACGTATACTCCCAAGTTAAGAATGCCCTCCTGGGGAGAAACTTTGATTTTTCTCGTAAAAAACTTAAGGCTTTTGTTAGATGGGTTTTTCTTAATTTTAAGGAGGTTTCGGATGAACAAATTACTTCTCTTCAGTTTTGGGATAGCGTCGGGGAAAAGTTGACTGAATTTAGAGATAATGGGGACAAAGAGGTTTTAAAGTTCTTTTCTTTGTTACCACTAATTTATATTTCTGTTCAAGACATGGGGAGTAGTTCTGGGAATGTTCCGAACCCCTTAGTTTTGTCGTCCTCCCTCCCCAATCCTCTACCACGACCCCAAATGCAGGCTGAGCTGGCAGCCGGAGCCTGCCATATGGCACAGGGCTGTCGTCTACTCCCTGCCGCCTCCCAGCCCAGCCTGAACCCTACTCTGAGGAAGAAGGCGCCGCTCCCTCAGAGCTCTTCCCTTGCCCTCATTCCGTCCCCTCAACCCTCAGTTCTGTCTTCCCCCATAGATATAGTGGGACAAGATGGCGCCGGCTGCGTGGCCAGGCCCGCCATTTTGCCTTCTCCTTTAACGATCGGGACACAAAATGGCGCCAATACCCAGATGCCACTCACTCCCCTCGCACCCGCCCCAACTCCGCCCCAAACGTCGTTGGGTGTAACATCGTCGGGCCCCTCCCTAGCGTCGACTACGTCATCGTCGGGTCCCTCCCCTTCCACCGGGTACCTCCCTCATGATACGGCCCCTCCCACTTCCGTGGAAAGCTCCACCCAAGGGAATTTCTTAGCATCCGGTTCCCACGGTGGTGGGGCCGGAAATGGGGGGAGGCTGACCCGGAAGTCAGCCATCTTGGCCCGGTCAAGGCCTACCACCCTCATGGCCTTGCCGGAGGAGTCAGACAGCGACGTGGAAGATTACTGGAGGGATATGCAGAGGGAGGCAAGATGGGGAGTGGGAGCTTGCGGGCAAGATCACAGTGGCGCCGGTGACATATCGGAGAGGCGGCCACCCTATGTGGGCCCCCCTCCCATACGCGCACCTTAAAGAACTTTTTAAGGTCACTAAACACATGGCAGGGAGTCCCCCTATTTTAAGAACCTTTTAAATGCCACTCTAGCAGCCAATGTAATGACCCCCCACGACATCAGAAATCTATTTTCTTGCCTCCTTACCCCAGCGGAGTTTCTCCTCTGGGAAAGGAGCTGGAAACGGACATTAAGAGACCTGCTAGCCCGATATAAGGGGGAAGATGAAACGACCCATCTAACAATAGAACATCTTAGTGGCGAGGGGGCATATGAAAAACCTCAAGAACAGGCCGATGCCCTGCCAGAGGGAGTATTGCAAGATATAAAGGCCGCTGCCGAAAGAGCTCTTCTGCTTACCCCCTCTGATGCGACACCGACACAGGCCTTTTCGAGTATAAAGCAGGGGGTAGAGGAGTCCTTCATTCAATTTGTAGATCGTTTAAAGGACTCAATCGAAAAGCAAATAGAGAATAGAGAGGCACAGAGGGCCTTGGTCACTACGTTGGCTAGGACAAATGCGAATGAGGCCTGTAAGAAAATGCTAGCCACCATGCCTCTCGATCCTCCCCCCACATTGGACTCCATGCTAGAGGCGTGCACCACCAAAGCCTCACAAAGTGCCGTCATTGCGCAGGTGGTTGCGAAAGCAGTAGCTGAAGGTATGGCGGTTAATATTCAAAACGCCAGATGTTTTAATTGCGGGGAGTATGGACATTTCATGAAAGACTGCCCACAAAACCGGCTAACAGTTAATAACAGACTTTCGGAGATTTACCCCCCAGATCATAGGAGCAGAAAAGGATGGCAGGGCCCCCGTTTCCAACAACAAACAAAAAACGGGAGATGGAGCACGTGGCGGCCATGCGCAAAGACACAAAACAGGAGGCCGCCAGCTCCAGGGACCCCTGCCATCCCCAAGAAGATCTAGGACTCCAGAAGAAGGAGGTACCATACGACCATCAAGCAGGTACCAATCTTACGCTCTGCCTAGCAATAACGGTGGACTTTACTGATTCAGAGACTTATGAATTGCCTACGGACTTCAAAAATCCGTTTACAACACCGAGGCACCTTATGGTGTATAAGGACACAGTCCTGGCCCCTCACCATATTATGGTGATGGCAGAGACCAAAAAGATATTACCGGACATGACTTTACATTTAACTATGTGCTGCACCACCCCACCCTTCCAGGCCATCAAAGGGACTCTGGTGGCTCATGCACTGGTGCTCCCTGAAGGGTGGGATCCCAACAAACGAGTGGAGAGCATTTACTGGGCAGAGGTTGTGGGCTTTAAAAAGCCGTTGTTGGAGTGCCGGCTCAGAAGTGACCGATCTGAGTGTTCTCTTACAGGGATGGTTGACACTGGAGCAGACGTCACCATCATCGCCCGCTCCGAGTGGCCCAGTGGATGGAAACTTWAACCGGCTGGCGGACGCCTGTCGGGGATCGGAGGAACCACCAGCTCCATGAGGAGTGTTAAACCAATCATCGTGGAAGGTCCAGAGGGTAAGATAGCGACGATCAGGCCATTCATCGTTGYGGCTGGCCTCACTTTGTGGGGCAGGGACATACTCTCTCAATGGRGCGCTCGACTGGAAATTCCCGCCTTAGCTTCACGGGATTTCTAGTCGGGGCCACTGTGAGGCGCGCCACCCCACGCCTAAATTGGACATCTGATTCACCAGTGTGGGTTGACCAGTGGCCCCTGTCTAAAGAAAAATTGAGCGTGCTCAATGCCCTAGTGGAGGAACAGTTGGCGAAGGGACATATAGTCCCTACCAACAGTCCCTGGAACTCGCCTATCTTTGTCCTGCACAAGCCGGGCAAAGATAAGTGGAGGCTCCTCCACGACCTCAGAAAAATCAATGAGGTCATTGAGGATATGGGCCGTCTACAGCCAGGCCTCCCCTCACCTTCCATGTTACCACGTGATTGGCCGCTGGTGGTAGTAGACATCAAGGATTGCTTTTTTAGCATCCCCCTCCATCCTCGGGATGCCCCCYGCTTCGCCTTTTCAGTACCATCCCTGAACAGGCAGGCTCCCCTCAAGCGGTACCACTGGCAAGTTCTCCATCAGGGGATGAAAAACTCACCTACGATCTGCCAGTGGTACGTAGCCCACATCCTCTCTCCCATATGGAGAAGATTCCCGAAAGCCGTAATCCTCCATTATATGGACGATATCTTACTTTGCGCAGCCAACAAAGATTACCTGGAGAGACTATTTAATGAAACAGTAAAGATCTTTGTAGGAGAAGGGTTTACTATTTCGGAAGAAAAAATACAGAGAATCAGCCCATGGACTTACCTAGGACATTCGATCCGCGAGCGAACTATTACACCCCAACATCTAACTCTCCGCAATAATCCGAAGACGCTCAGGGAGCTGCAGGAGCTTTGCGGCACCATCAATTGGGTGCGACCTCTCCTTGGGATCACCACCAAGGACCTCGCACCCCTCTTCGCACTCTTGGGTGGTGATGAAGAGCTGGACGCACTGCGCTCCCTGACGCCAGAAGCCCAAGCCGCGACCGCAAAAGTCCAGGAAGCGATGACATCTCGCCAAGCCCACAGAGTAAACCCTCTTCTCCCCTATGAACTGGTCCTATTGGGTAAGTCACCGCACCTCTTTGCTCTAATTTACCAATGGGACCAGGATTTGAAAGACCCACTCATCATAATTGAGTGGATATTTCTTGCCCACCAACCTAAGAAAACTCTTACTACGCCTCAGGAAGTCATGGCGCAATTAATCATCAAGGCTAGGGCACGCCTCCGCACCCTCGCGGGCTGCGATTTTGCATGCATAAGGTTAAGATTGGGCACGACTGGTTATGTTGAGCATTTGCTCCAAACCAATGAGGAACTCCAGTTCGCACTGGACAGTTACTCCGGACAAATTTCAATTCATAAACAAAGTCATAAACTACTCAATTCGGACCTTGATTTGGCTCCAAATTTTGTACAAAAAAAGACCCCTGTCAAAGGCCTCACTATTTTCACCGACGGCTCGGGGAGCTCCGGAAAGGCCGCGATGGCATGGAAGGACCCCCAGACTCAGATGTGGGTCACTGAATCGGAGCGAGTCGAGGGTTCCCCCCAGCTTGCTGAGCTCACAGCCCTCGTGAGAGCTTTTGAAAAATTTAAGAATACTCCCATTAATTTGGTCACAAATTCGGCATATGTCACCGGAGTAGTTGCCAGGGCGGAACATGCTTGGCTCAAGGAGGTCCAGAACCCCAAATTATATCAATTGCTTTCGAACCTGGTTAGGTTGCTGTCCCACTGAAAGCAACCTTTCCACGTTATGCACGTAAGATCTCATACCAATCTTCCTGGCTTTATAGCGGAGGGTAATGCGAGGGCGGATGCGACGGGAATGGCAGTTACTATCCCTAACATGCCAGATACCTTTGCCCAAGCCAAACTTAGCCATGGTTTCTTTCATCAGAACATACCTGCGCTAGTAAGAATGTTTAGATTGCCCAGGGACCAAGCTAGGGCTATAGTTGCCACTTGCCCTAGCTGTCAAGCCTATCAGTTACCGTCCCTAGGGCTTCAAGGCACTAACCCACGCGGTCTGCAGAGCTGCCAGCTCTGGCAGACCGACGTAACTCATTACGCCCCTTTCGGACGTAGCAAATATGTCCATGTCTCTATTGATACTTTCTCTGGAGCGGTCTTTGCCTCCTCTCACACCGGAGAGAAAGCTAAAGACGTTATTAAACACTACTTATTGGCATTCTCTACCCTGGGGATCCCTTCACAAGTTAAGACTGACAATGGCCCAGTGTACATCTCGCACAGGCTCCAACAATTTTTCCATCAATGGGGAATCAAACATACCACGGGCATCCCACACTCCCCCACCGGACAATCGATTGTCGAGAGGGCCCACCAAAACCTTAAGAGAGTCCTTGACCAACAGAAGGGAGGAACTGAGACTGCCTCCCCGATAGAATGGCTCTGCAAAGCTCTTTTTACTATTAAATTTCTAAATAACACCTTTGAAGAGCCAGAGCCTCCTGTATATAGGCACTTCTCAAACACTACAAGGGCAAAGTCAAAAGAGAAGCYGCCTGTGCTGGTTAAGGACCCAGAAACACATCAAGTCCAAGGGCCCTTCGAACTGATTACGTGGGGGAGGGGGTATGCTTGTGTCTCGACCCCCACAGGGCTTAGATGGATCCCCGGACGAAACGTTAAACCCTATCTTGGCGGCGAGAGGAAGCACGCGGAAGACCAGCACGTCCCGGAGGAGACGGACTAAGATACCGGAGAGGCATGGAAAAGAAGGAAGAGAAGAGAGGAGGAGGACACTACTCTACCTCAGGAAGATGTTCTTGTCGCCATGGATACTTTCCTCCAGATTTGACAGTTTTTATAAAAACTCATCCTATCCTACCCTTATGTGTAACCCTTATCCTTAACCTATCCTACTCGATCCCCTCCACATCCACCATTCCTTTCCCTTTTTAAACGTAAAGAAGGGGGAGCTGGGAGGGTTGAAGGAGTAAGAACCTAAGCCTTTATTTACTACAATAATTATATATATATAACAAATATAAATTTTTTCAAAGTTTATTTTTAGTGGCCCAAAGAAGACCGATGATGATCCACCGGTGGCTTCTATTGATGATGGTCCTCGTCTCCTTGGACGCTTGGCTGGTCCCACAACCCCGCCAGAACATCTGGATCACCCTGGCCAAGGCCATCGGTCAGGACAGCATGTGCCTGAGCATGGCAGGAGTAGAGGATCCAATGTCAACTTGCCTGGTCGGGATCCCTTTGCGCCCCAATGAATATTCTTATGCCAGAAAAAGACCAAACCCTGTCGACAGCTGGGACGAGTGGACAAGGATTTTGCCACATGCACCACAGGAACCCCAGGAATTGGCACTGCTGGGGTCTGCTAAGGCCACATACTGTATAAAATTCCGCTACAAATTATCTAACTCCGAATGGCTGGAGTCCGAACGGATGCCTAAAAGTTACACTAAAGATGTCAACCCTGTAAAAAGAGAATATCAGTCAGCTTTCTGGTGCAATTATACATCAGATACGTTATCTGCGTCTACAAACCATCCCAGGCAACTCCCTAGAGGAGTTTTCTTCATTTGTGGCAATAGGGTTTGGAACAGGATCCCTTCCTGTCTTCGAGGAGGCCCCTGCTCACTCGGCCAGCTTGCTCTCCTAACCCCAGATAAAGCCAAAATTATTAATTGGAGAAAAAACAATCAATTGACTCGCCAAAAAAGAGAAGCATACAATTTGGACGAAAACTGTGACAGCCAAATTACAGATTGGTCACATACCAAGAAAACGGCAGTGTCTATCTTTCTGCCGTGGGTGGCCGCCGCTAAGGCACTAGGCGACATTGGCCACCTGGAATGCTGGGTTGGGAAGCAAGCCAACCTTACCTCCCAAGCGTTGAGCCAGCTCCTCGAAGACGAGGAGACCACCAGGCAGGCCACCCTACAAAATCGGGCGGCCATTGATTACCTGCTCCTGGCTCATGGCCATGGATGCGAGGAATTTGAGGGGTTGTGCTGTATGAATCTCACTTCAAACAGTAAAAGCATCCACTCCACCATAAAGGAGATGAAGGACCAGCTCAACAACCTGAAAAAGGAAGCCTCCGGATGGTTTGAGAACCTTTTCAAAAGTACTGGACTTTCGGATTGGGCCATATCAATAATCAAAACCATTCTTTGGATTGCTTTTATTATTTTCCTGATTTTATTCATATTATGTTGTATTAAGAAACTTACTTTAAAGATGTTGTTTTCCCTTTTTAAATGTAAAGAAGGGGGAGATGTGGCGGTAATTCAAAGAAGAAACTCGACCCAACCCCAGTGGTGGGTGGTCTTAAGGGTCTGAACTACCCCTGCCACTCTCAAGGTTCCTCCCCCGAGGGAGGGGTTTTTAACCCCACCCGGGTTGTTACATATATGGGTATTKTTCTGGAAATTTCTCTTCGGTTGTACCCCTCATTGGCTCTTCCCCCTAAGTCCCTCCTTCCCTTTAACCTTATTGGATTACCCTCCTTGCTCCGCCCCTGCTTCGTCCCCCGGCCCTCAGATGATTGGTCGGTGTGTTCTCTCCGCCCCTCGGGTATCCTATAACTGCCCTGACCTTCAGCTCCATTTTGTCTTTTGTCCCTGACCCCCTACTATTAAAGTAGTTCCATACGAAAGACCCGTTTTGTCCTCTTTGCTTCTGTGGGCTGCACTTCACATCTGACCTGAGAGCTGTCTCGGCTGACGCTTGGAGTGATCCTCATAAGGACGCTTCTGGAAGGCCATGGCAGTTACCAACTCTCGTCACGGCAGCTGGATGACTACTTATCTGTGAGGATTTCAGAAATTTAACAGATATGCTCCTATCCAGACTGATTAGATGTAGGAGCAAAATTAAATGAAAAATATAGTTTTAGTGAAAGTAAACCATCATACAAGGAGGACAAGGTATTGTATCGGGATTTAAAGATGAAAAAGTTTATCTGGATTATTTTTTAGAAGAAAAATCATTTAGGAAAGTGACAAATTATAAATTCCTTACAAACGGATAAAGAAAAGAAAAGAAAAGGAAAATAAGCTGACCATTTTATTGCTGAAAGCTATATTGTACTAGATATATTAAGGACAAATAAGTGATAGAAAAGATATAAGCCTCAAATGAAGGATATCTAGCCAGGTCCCAGAGAATTTTAATTATGAGGATGCACTAAATTGGCCCAGGATAAGTTTCTGCTCATTAATCTAAATATTGTATCATGACAAAGTTGTCAGAATTATTTGGTACTTGCTATACAAAAAACACAGACAACAAGTCAGAGAAAGGATCACCATCACAGGCAAATTTACAGAAAGAATGCAAAGATACTGTAGGGTTTTTAAAATTACTGTAAGAAGCATGAACTAGAAAAACTATTTGTGATACCTTCAGGAGACAGGGAAGATGTGTCTTTCACTGCAGACTTTTCCTGACATTATGAGCTCAGGGAAACTGAAGTAAAAGAAAATTCAGTATGCATGTTTATTTATAACCAAACCTGTAGCACGTTAATATTTGAAATGTTACAACAACAGTAAAAAAATAACAATAATAAGAATAGCTGCCGATTATTGCAGTGAAAACCCTCTTACTATGGAATAACAGAAGGACCATTTTATGTATTAGAATCCGTACAATTAAGGCAATAGTGAATTTAGAAAGAAACATTGGTAAACACCATTGAAACAGTGAGGTGGAAAAATTCCAGCATTACTAAAATTTCCATCTAAGGTAGGTTTGCCTTGGAGATTGCATCCGTTTTGCCTCTTCCTCTCTTTCTAAGTGTTTTGGAACAATCAAAGGGCAATAATTGTAATTTTAATAGCAATAGTAATTACAAGAATCATGGTTGTTATTGCTATTATAACCAAGTGAGAAACAGAGTTTTAGTACATGTTGGATTGCTAACCAGTCAGGCAGAGGATTACTGAGGCACCAACAGGAGCTGCATTAACCTGCACAGTATTTCTTTCAAATTCTGTGTTAACATATGACAATATTTTTGAAGCTGTTGAGGTAACTGATCAGCTTATCAGCTTTCTGCAAAAAAATGTATCTTATAGCTTCTATTATTGTCTGCCTTGTAATGAATCACCTCTAGTGCTTGAATAATTAAACTGACTAATTTTAAACTGAAATACGAACAGGAGCTGCCAGTCATTATCAGACATTCTCATAAATTATCTTGCTCACTGGCTTTTTTGGTAAGCAGAACTTACATGTAAAAATAGCATCAGCAATAAACCTTTGGTAGTTAAATGCCTTCTATTCCCCATGAGTGCCTTCATAACTACAGTTTTCTTGGCAGTGAAGTTGTAATGACAGCTGTCATCAATGGACTTTCATGAAATTTACTCTGACCTTTGGATGCTATATGTTACAATTACTGCTGTAAAGCCTCTGGGGCCTTGAATTGGGATTTCACATTTCAACGTAGCTGCATATTGTTAACACTTTTTAAAGCCATCCAAGAAGATATAAGAGCTTTTCTTGTCAATTATTTCTTTTTAATATGGGAACTCACACACAAAGACAATAATTTGCCATTGAAATGAAAATATTGGCTGAGAGACAACTATTTAATGAATGGGTTCTCAAATGAAGGCATTTCACCATAGAGGTCACACATTAAAAAAAACAAACTTAATCTCTGTTTGATTGTGAGAAAAAAAAAAGAATGCAACAGACAGTTCTTAAAAGAGGCTCCTTGGAAATCACAATCACATAACTGCTTCTGCTATACTACTGAAATGCGTGAGTTTTAAGAACATTTGAAAATAACAAGGACCTTAGTAAGATAAAAAGGATGACAGTAGAAAACTCATTAAAAGCTGAATCCCTGATGAACTATTCTACCAAAAGAATCAAAGCTGATGTACAAAACTGTCTTCTAAAAATGATGGTCCAGAATTTTTTTTTCTATGATGTGCATGCCATTTGCTTAAATGAATAAATAAAATTAGTATTACACACTCTCTTTAGACATGCTTTTGCCTCTTATGTCAACTCAAAAGTACCATATATTCTTCTGTGCGAGGAGTTCTCCTACAAGCTGTGAATGCAGATGTTTGATACGTGGTAAAATCTATACTGACTGAGAACAAAGGTGTGTGTTGTTGCATCATATCTAAAAGAAAAGCAAAGCAGAGACTGCCACATGTAGATAAACAAGAAATCTACTTTTGATATTTAATGTCATTTTAGAGTGTTTTGCTAAGAGTTTCTTCTGCCAAAGAAAAGAGGAAACTTAATATTCTGTAGTTATAAATTTCCAGTGGTAAGGATAGCTCTCAATGAACGGTTTACTGTAGATTTCAATGTTTCTTTAGCATAAAATTATGGTAATTTTCCTATTTTGTCTTAGTAGAATATATCTTGTAACAAACACAAACATGGCTGATTTTTTTTTTTTGCTAAGAGGATCAATTTTAAAGCCATTTATTTTATCATGTATGTCTTTGCTGCATATATACACCAAAAACTTTCCCCATATAACTTTTCAAACAAGAATGGCCTGTTGAAGCTAAAATCTCTGAAGATCTTAATGGGAGTGGCATTCAGTTTCAAATTTCTCAGATGAGCTTGAACTTGCTTAAGAAACAGTTTCACTAGCTATAGCCTTACTCCTCATTATTGTTCTATTCTATGGGATTAGTATAAAGCAGGTAAGTAAACGTTTAATCATGTTTTCAAAAAAAAAAAAAAAAGGTCACAAATGACAGTAAAAAACTTCCAGAAAAACAAACATGTATTTTGAGTTTGACTGTTTATATTGTTAAAATCAAGGAGTGTATGGCACATACAATAGTTCATAGATTTTCAAGCTTTTAATAACTTGTTTAAGAGGTGTAGCATATACTTTACGATGCAAGTAATAGACATATTTTTTGATGTTTTTTGGGGATGGATTTTGGTTAACATCTGTAAAAAGATAACCCCCCCCCTTTTTTTTTTGGTGGCTTCTTGATCTTAAGACATCTCTTAGCTCAATTTTCAGAAAACGGTTGCTATTTCAGAAAAGTAAAAATTACTAAAAAAAAAAGAGAAAAGAAAAGAAGACTATATAAAAACTTCAAACCACTAGATGTGGAGGATTATTCTGAGGTCAAAGACTTGAATGTCTCTCTTCTTTGTTTTCGTTTGTATTAGTATGGAAGGAATATTATTTAGTAGATGTTATAGAGAAATATATTATTGTATTACTGTTTCATAATTATTTTATGCTGTGAGATAGTGATTTTGAGAATCAGCTTTAAAAAAGTATCTTTTTAAAAACTAATGAATACTGTTGATTCTAAGCAAGTCACTTACTATATGCCAAATTCAAGGAGAATATAGGCAGCACAGAGACTGTTATCTCATTATAAATCAAGTAAAGGAGAATACACTTCAGACTGACCTCAAACAGGAACATTTACTATAATGAAACAAAATTGACCTTCAGCTACAAGGCATAAGATCACTCTGTTAACAAAAGCTTCACAACATTGGTTTTATTTTGACTTGAGGTGAGATTTAGCATACGACAATGTTATCTGAAATGGGAACTAGGTGTCATTTAGGCATCCCAACAGCAAAAACATAGTTTAAATCACCTTCAATACCAATAATTTCTAATTTGCATACACATGACTGTATATATTATGCTTGTACTACCAAACTGAAGTGGGACATTGTCCCCAAGGCCAGAAGGCAGTGACCGCCTTTTGCTCATACTTGTTTGGATTGTTTTCCTCTATAAAAGTTTTGTGTTGGACAGAGATGTCTATAATCATGCATAACACTTATACCTTTTACAGTGACAGCTTTTAACAGGTTTTTTTTTTGCTTAAATCTCCAGTTGGTGGTGGTTTTTTTTGGTTTTTGCAAACTTCTGTGGGTGAAATGCACTTGCATGACATTATACAAAAGACGAACAGTATAAACTAAAATGGCAGTTAAGGAGACTATAGTGAGAAGTGAACTTGAGTTCTTGATGTTAAAATATTCAAGCATAGTTTCCCTATTTGTCATGTGCCCCTTATAGTGCCTTAACCTCTAGAACATTGCCTACTAAGAGTGGGAAAACACTACTGAAATATTTTCAATGGTGGGAAGCAGAAGCATAGCTTTTTGGATTTTTTTTAAATTGAAATGCCACTCAGGTGTTAAGCAAGCTCACAATATACCTGAAGAATGGCATATGGATGAAGGTACAAAAATGCCTGAAAACCAGAAAAAAACTAGACACTGCTCTTCCTTTTTTTTTTTTCCTAAATTACCATGACACTGAAATAAGACCTGAATTTTGTGTCTTCTCAGTGGGCTACAAGTACAGAAGTTTCTAGTCAGGTAGGAAATGCTCAGATCTTATCTGAAGGTTCCTCTCAGCATTATGATGACTACAACACAGTGTTTCTGGGTCCTGCATGTAAGTTTCGAGCACAACACCATTAGAAAGCCAAAGACCTTCTCCAGACTTCATCAAGGAATGCCTTAAAGTCTTCCAGAATGAGCATATAAAAAGGGATTCAACACAAGCACTAGTCATTTTCTAAAATTTGCTTAATATAGATAGTTAAGAAGCATATCTTTGTTATGATGACATATTATGTGTGTCTTGTAGTTTGTCATCAATCAAGTATATCTGTTCTGTCTCACTACAAGCCTTGTCCAGTAAAAAAGGGAACTGCCAGGTTTCTACTCAAGATAATTAATGGTCATCTGAATTTTTTATTCAGACTGATGAGTCTGGAGAGACTCATTCCAGAAACGATGCAGCTGTTAAGTTTAAGAGAATATCATAAATTGAAATCATTTGGATGTGCCTGATTTGAAAACATTTATGTAATATTCAAAAGTAGTCCCTACAGAATTTTGCATACCAAATGTTACATAGCTATAATTTTGTCTTCATTCCCCACTAACACATTTAATCTGTGGTAATTATCTACCTGTGAAAAATTAGATCTAAATATTTACTTCAAAATTTGGAAACTAAAATAGCCCCGATTTTCTTTGTAAAAGGAATACATAAAAAGTTTTCTCTCTCTTTAAACTGCAGTTTGCTATATGGAATGCTCTCAAAGATGAAATCAATAGATAAAAGAATAATTTTTTAGAGAAAGAATATATTTAAAACTTGTCCGACTGGACATATTTGACAGCTTTTTCACAACAGCAGTGGTTAGCACATCAACATAGCAATGTTATTCCATAGAGAAATCCTGGAGGTTCAAGGACATGTAGTTCATCTTTGTAATCTACAGAGCACATGTAATTAAATAAAATGCTTCAGAATTTTTCAGAATATAGTATCAGTTTGATGCCTTATCCGGAACTACCTAAAAAGAGAGGCTGGACAAAATTAAAGAGTAAAAAGCGGTTACATTTAATGAAAGGCCTTCAGGTACATCATTTAGGGCAGTCAGAGCTCACTCAGGGGTTACACCCTAAGCCCCTAAGATGGACTCCTCAAGATGGACAATGGCTCATGGGTTTTTCATACTTTTATAAGTTTGGCCCATTTGCATATCAGGATTAGTTCTTCCAACTACAGCTTCAGGTAATGAAGTAATTTACCCCAAGTTTGCTCCCCTCCCTCAACTGTTATTTACATTTCTCAGGGCCTGAGGCAGTAAGGTGTCCTTGAGCTTCAGGCCTGGAGATGAATTGTTTAATCTGAAAGCAGTAGCTAACACTCTATATGGAGTTTAGAGTTATGCACTAAAGGATTACAGGCTTACAAATATAGAAAATACAAAAGCTAAAATCCAAAAGCATCAAATTCATATAGCTTCCAATAAAAGTTTTAACATACACATAAATATTTAAGAACAAAATGCAAGCTTATATATTTATGTATGATATTTGCTTAGTCAAAATATTAAAATAGAGAACATAATAGAGAAAATGTTCTAAGCAGTTCTGTTACATTTATCTTGGAAAATTAGAATTTCTGAGTTTGGCCCCTGGTTTCATTTTTCTAGTATTGGAAAAAGAGGCTTAGGAAAAAATCTCAGGCTCCTTGATGAGCCCACACATTACAAATACTGCAATTAGTTGATTCAGACATGCAGCACGGTCAACAGTTTTCCTAAAATTTCACTCCAACAATTTGAGAGTTTTTAATTCAAAATTGCAATACTTGATAGAAAAAATGGCATCTGCTTTCCTGCTTTCATCCATCTCTCCTCTTCTCTTTTCCAATTTAATAGAGAACCACACTAAGCCAGTTACATTTTGTCTTTTGTTTTCATTGAACTTCCTGTGGTTATAGATTGTATGAATTTGAATACATAATTAGCAACCAAGGGTTTCTTCCACCAGATTCAGTGCCTCGTTTTTGTAATAATCAATACTGATCAAGACAATAGTGCTACATGAACTTACTATTGTATTTGGCAGGAACAATATGAAGCAGGCAGAAAAGGGTGATGGACAGGAAAGGGCAATTACTGCCTCTTCCATACCATATATATAAAATCATTAAAAGTAAAATGAAAAAAAGAAAAAAAAATACTAACTTTGCTTCCTGTAGGAAGCAAGCTTTGCCTTAATAAACAGATGCTTGAGCAAAGAGAATTAAACTGGTCATTTCACAAATCACTGAGCTATTCAGACAATGCTGCCAAATCTTCAGCCACGGGGGTCCTCCAGGCTATTTGAACCCTACCCAGCATGTGTGAATCTTGTTACTTCCACTCCATTGCTTTATTACTTCAGAATATGAAAAACTCTATCTGTTGGGAACAAGGGTGTCTCACCTTTGTTAGGCTATCAGTAAGTATATCATAATTTTCCCATTTTMTTTCATTTGATAACAAAGTGTTTCAACAGTTTCAGCATATTAGATTTCTTTTCTCARTTTTGGACTCAACAATATATATGTATGAATCAAGTGTGCAAATGAAGTGAGAAATATAATATGACACCTGCTTACTAAGTCCACACCTGTATACACGTTTTCCCCTCAGAGCAGCTAATACTTGCAGAAGACACACCACTAGCAGAAAGTCACACACACAGCAACTGAGGTTTCCAAACAGTGTTTCTTGTGTCCCAAATTCAGCCATTATTATTTTCACAAAAGAAATATATTATGATTTGATATCTCTCATGAATGAGAGGAAGTAAAAGGATTTTTGCAAGAGAAAAATATTTTTCTAAATCCTCTCAAACAGAGATATGCAGCCATTTTGGTAAATTATACATGTGCAAAGGCTTCAGTGAGCAACTGATCATGTGCCTATATTTAAATATTTCCCCTTTTATTCATGACAAGAAAAATATTTACCTCATTTTTCAAATCAATACATTCCTCTTTGAAAGTTTAAGTCCACCTGAAAAGAAAGTTTTCAACTGCCTACAACATTGTCTTTTTGAGAATGATGAAATAGCTTTATAATTTCAATGGCAGGAATTCATGTTATACATAGCTAATTTGGAAATACTATAGAAAGCCACCAATTGCTTCATTTTAGTAATTTCTTTCTTTTAAGGTATGTTTTAAATAGTTACAAGTTAATAGTGATTGTTTCTCTGTTGCAGCAAAACGGAGAAAACTGGCTTCATATATGCCAAGGGATTTCTGAAATTGCTGTGATTGCAGTTAATAGAGAAGCAAATGCTTTTAATACCAGTGTTTGTACATTTGTATTCCACAAATTATTTTCAGTGAATGCAGTAAAGTAGATCTTATTTTTTTAATTATCTAATTATGTTTATAAACATTGCTATAAAGATATTCACCATTCATTCCCACTGAAAAAAACCCCAAACATATTATTGAAAGAAAGAGGGTGATAAAGATCTTGAATACTAATTCTTTCTTTCAAGTACAGCATTTCAGCTCAGATTACTACCCCAGCAAACTCAGTCTCTGCTCCCTCTCAGATAAACCTTTTTCTGTTCTTAAATATTTTTAAAATCTTACATATATTTTATGTAAACACAAAATGTATTTTTGTGTTAGTTCCTACTTTTGAGATCACACTTAGAAAAAGTGACCCCCTGTCCTCATCACCTGAGGATAAAAGCATTGCAAAAATAAAACATATATAATATTATATACAGCTTATTCCCAGCAGGAAACTGGCCACACTTAATCATATACCACTTTATAGACTTGTATCAGAATATCAAAACTGAAAGCAATTTTATCATAGTTTTGTATCACAGTCTGCAAAATGAGCAAAAATTACATGCCTAATTTAAGTTAGTCCTAGGAGTCCCTTTACTTGTAGGCACTCTAGAAAATTATCTCGTCACAAAATGCTGGATTGTACCATTTCAGTCATCTTAGGACAAAATGAGTTCCCATTTGGATGTGGTTCTTCTTTTTTTGTAGAAAGAGTTAACGTGATTTGACATTAAGATTTAGCTATTCAGCATTATGGCACGCTGCATACTGAATAGGGTTCATTTCAATGATTTATGCCTTTACAGTCATTTTAGGTACTACGGAATTTCTAATAGGCCTTTAGATGCTGTTTAGTAAGAGTAAAGTTTTTCCTTTGCTCCTTCAAGTGCAGACACGAAAAGGCAGCAAGGACCCAGGTACAGGCAAGGAAATAACTCCTCTCCGGTCTAATTTAGATTTTAGCCTTTCTTCTGGGATATCCTAGGAGGACACAAATTGCTTTATAGAGATGATATTTAGAGATTGTTTAAGGAAACACAAACGTCCATTTAAGATTAGACACCTCATACTTATAAAATTGAAGTTAAGTTACTATTAAAATCACAGCCCAGTTCCTATATTTTGGATAGAGAAAGTTCTGTGAGGTAAATCTGAATCCTACCAAAAATAAGCAGCATTAAATTCTGGTATCATTTTTTACAAATGGGACTGAGACGGTTGTCCCAGATTTTCAGATTGGCCATGGTTTATTGTTTTACTGTGAAGACAGCAAATAGGAGATATTAACACTGAAACATTTGTCTTATAAAACATTTTCTCAGCAATGTCACAGTAAATCTTTACTTCTTCTACCTTAATCTCTCCAACTTCTAACATACTTACCATATCTGAATTGCCAGCCCTGGATTTTCAAATGTACAGTTTATCACTGGACTGTAAAAATCATAACAGTACTTAAAATACTAAAAATATTTTAATACTTGAAATTAAACTATTCAGGTGGAGATTTTTTTTATACCGTAGTTATTGTTTTTACTATCTGATTTGCTTTAAGCTTTCCAAACAGATGGATATATTGCAACTTTTACCAGTTTGTTTATATCTTTAATTTTTATAGCCAACATTTGGGGGTTTTGCATTTTTCTTCATTCTGGGTCAACATTCTGATTGAAAAAAAAAAGAAATCCCTACTGTATGAGTAATTAGGATCAAAATTACAGCAGAGCTTGAACAACTATAATACACATCTCTTGTCTACGATCTTTCATTAGTTTCAAAAAAAGGCAGTTTCCAAATAAAAAACTTTATCCAAAATAGGATTTAGGGAATGTATTTGGCACAGGAGTAAGGTTTTTCCTCTATTTAATATTTTGTAATATTATGGCTACTCTTGCTGGCTGTTAAAAATGTGCTCAAAAATACTTAGTATTTTATGAATATTTTTTTCCAGAAAAAAATGTTTCAAAGCTGTAACACTCCAGGAAAAAAGAATTGCAACAAAACACAAACCTCCAAATTCTAGAAAAATATAAAGACTACATGCTTATGCAAACAGATTTTATCCCAGATGAGTAAATAGATAATACTGATTGAAGGCTTAGAAATTTGTTTTCATTCTGTCACTTTAAGAGTCCTACTAAAATGACATAAAATATTGTCTAAACAACACCACAAGACAGCAAAATGGAACTATAAACTTTATGGCATTTGTGAGTGCCTTGCCTTAGTCTGCTCTGAAGGATGATGTCCTTGCAAAGTGTTTATGTTTCTAGTCACTTTGGAAGGGCAAAAGACAGAACAGCCTACTACGATTGAGGACTGTCAAACAGTGGAACAAAGGGATTTGCTCCAGGTAAACCTAATGCAACCCAAGTAAACATCAATTTAGCTAGCAGAGGAATTGGAGCTTGAGAGGAAGGATAAGAGAAGAATAACCTTTTTTTTATGGCTTGTTTGCTGTAAGTATAGTTTGATCTCTAGTGGCTTGCCAAGTAGGTCAACAAAAGTATTTGCAGTAATTGGCAGTGAGTTTCTGGAATTCACTGTCAGAAAATATAGTGTAACTTCTGAAGAGCACTTGTTCCTAAGGGAAAATATCTTCACGGAATGGATTAGAATAATTTTGCAGTGCTTGGTGAGCCAGTTGGTTAAATTGGTATTTTGTTTTACTGCTGCTGTGTTGCTTGCTGTGTACTTCCATACATTTCACTGAGAAGCCAGAGAGCAAAAATTACATTTGCATATGATAATAAGATGCTGCAAAGGACACAAAATGGGTGCATTTTTTATACTGCATGTGGAAAACATAAACTATTATGCTGTTATGTATGTTTGCTCTTGGTAGAGGGGAATTGCCAGTATCCTTCAAAAAGGTATAACAAGAGCTGTCTGCGAACAGGGCTCATCCTGGGCAATCTTCCTCTGTCTAGCTGTAAAAGGAGGGGGAAACCTTTTTGAGCCCTGTAGTGTTCTAGTGTGACTGTTGTCATATAAACTAGGTCAAGGAAAAACAGAATGGAGAAAGCTAAGGAGAAGGGGGAAATACTTACATTCACAGCCATCYCCAATTGTGCTCTCCACTCTTCTGTGTTTGAATCAGGATTGATTCTACTGCAATTCCACGACAAAGAGGTGAAATTGAGACACTATTGCTTAAAATTTAGTGTCTTAATTAATTCCTGGGTTTTGGTCCCCTGGCCTTCCACTCCAAATAAGTATTAGCTCATTAACAAAAGAAAAAAAACCCCTCTGTGACGACTTCTGGGAAAATTTTAGTCCAGCAAGTATTCTCAAAGGGTGGCACAGGAGAGCCCCTTAACTTTTTTCAGACAACAGGATTCTTCCAAAATCATTCCAGTAGGATTTGTGTTCTTAAAGTTGCCACATGCCCATCCTGATAGCTCCAGGACTTTCAACACTTGACATCAGACTTCTCTTATGAGAAAAGTGGTCCGGTGTCCTGCAGATCAGCATATTTGCCTCAGTGTGACAACATCCATATCTGTTATCATCCGTAAGTTTGCTGTGCATGTTGTCATCTGGACTGCCATTTATTGAACAATATCAGTCCAGGCCTTGGTTTTGGGCTACTGTGCTTAGTATCAGTCACCAACTGGATACCAAACCACAGAGTTTTACTCCTTGAGCCTGCCAGTCCAAACAATTTTCAACCCATCTAACAGTACACTGATACAACTTATAACTCCTTGGTTTTCAAGAAAGAATGCTGTGGTAAAGTCTGTGAAAATATTTCAGAATTTAAGGTATATCACATCCACTGTCCTACCATCACCTTGAAAGATCGCTGTAAAATGCAATCAGGCATGATACCACCTCAGGAATATGAATTGATTGCTCCTGACTATCTTGTCTTTCACATGTCTGGAGAGGAATCCAGTAGTTTGCATACTCTGTCCCAAGGGCCTTGGTCCCAGTTTTTCTGTCTGGACTCTCAGCAGTGACATCACCTACCAGCAGCAATTGCGGGGCTGCAGGCCAGTGACAGAGCCCTTGTGAACACTACACTGAGATAAGTTTCACCGTCAATCTGATATAGACTTCTATTCCGAATCCATTCAAAGATTTCAGAAAACCTTATAATTTGATCAATTTAAGAGACTTTTTTGGCAGTTTACAGAACGTGGGATTTACCACAGCAGTAACACAGAATCAGTGTCATCATCTATTCCTATCTATCACTGCAAAGCAATAAAAGGTGACACTGTTCAAGGGCAAAAGCTGAAGAGATTAAATAAAATAACAATCAAAGAGAATTACTGATTTATTAGCAACATGATATTGACCAGCACACGTGCTGTCAAGCAATCATCCCTGAGGATGTATAACCCCCCTGAGGTGCATTTACCCCCATGTTGCTACCCTGAGCGTTACCCCACTCTCTGGAGTATGACAGTCCACAGCTACTGGCAGTGGTCTGCTCCATCCTACACGGGCAAGGAGACCTCCGGCAGCCTGAAAACAGCTCTGGCACTTCTGGGTTTTTAATCAGCCCTGGATTATAATATTTTTATTTAAGTCAGTGCCTGTATTATCTCACATACCTCAGGGATTAATTAATTTTGGATTCATATCCATTTCTGGTCTTTTCATTTATTTGTCTGCTAGTTAACCAGACAAGTTGCTAATCACAGCTTCCTGCAGACTCAGAAAGTGGATGAAGCTGCATATATTTGCACTGAAACTTAACAGATTACAAAGAATATGTCACCAGTTTGTTCTAAATGGAAGCTGGCATTCTGTAAATATTGGACTCCACTGTCAAGGAATATATAGGAGAATTTGCTTTTTATTAAAAGTCCTGTAGCTCTGAAAACCATTAGATATTATTCATTTGATATTCTCTTTGCATAACCTCCACAAATTAAAATTGTTTAGGATAAAAGTATCTCACAGTACACTAGTAGGAGGTAATTCATGTGCTGCCAGCATTTCAATATTTTGTCACTAATACTTAAGAAATTATCTCCAGAATGCCAAAACATTCAAGCTTTTGTTGTTAAAAGCTGCACTTTCAGTTGCAGAACCTGAATTTCTTGGCTTCTGCCATCTGTTCTCTCTTGTGATGTACATCTGTAGGCTGTTTTAAATTGTTGATTATATAGACAACCAAATAGATGCCCTGTCCACATCTAGGAAAGGAGGAAATATTTCAAATTGACAGTGGGAAAAATTGGATGGAAGGAATGGAAATGGTTGCTTCTGCTCACAAAATGATAGCAAGCAGTCTAACTGGAGAATGAAACAAACTACAAGGTTCAAGGCAGTTATGAATTTGAATTTTTACTTTCTTATTGATCTTTAACGTGTGTGTGTGTGTGTGCGCGTGCGCCTAGATGTAAAACATGCTTTAGTGTGGTTTTTGTTGTGTCCACATCTCTAGGACTGCATGCTTCTGTCTGTGAAAGAAAGGCAGAAAGAGTACGTATGCTCCTGAATATACTTCCTTCATTCTTCCTTAAGTCAATAACAAGAATATATTGAATTCAGCAGAAGCATGATTTTCCCCCACAAATATTCCCAAAATGAAAAACTTTGCCTTTTTAAAGGTATTATAATATATATTGACCTGCACTTTGCATAGTTCTATACATATCACTTAAGCAGATTTAATTGCAATTTCCTAAATAAAAAAATTACACCAAGTAACTGCACATCAAATTCAATCCGCCTAAATTTTCTATCCTGGGATTTCATGGCCTACTGTAGTGGCACATTTAAACTCATTAAATTCTTTCCCTGTATCCTGAAAATACTCTGCCCAGCAGTCTTGCAGACATTGCTTCCAGAACCTTCTGTCCGAGTTCTGACTGGCGATTCGGAGGACACAGGATTCCCCAGGTCCTGTGTTACATCTGACAGTCCTATGCAGATGGCCCGTGTACCTTACAGCATCTAAGGGAGGATTTTATTATTTGTAACATCAAATGGACTAAGAGATGGAAATATTGCTTACGCAAATTAAGCAGTTATATATATTGCAATTTACAGCACAAAACCCCACAAACACCAAGTGATTTGCTCCAAGTGTTTCAGGTGTACCCCAGCTATGAATATGAACTCAGTTCTCTTTCAGATAATAACTATACAGTACTGTGGATTGTGTATCAATATTGATAGAATTTGTGTTCTATATAGTAGAAAAAAAGCAAACAAATCACAAAACAGAAGAACCCTTTTGCTTAATTAATGTGAAAACAGTTTTATCCAGTGTGAAACTAAACAGGTATTCTTGTCTGACTGTTTCAAATCATATAGCAAATATTACAATGAACTTTGTGCCTTCTGGAACTACTGTTTTAATAGGAGCTTGAGACTCAGAAAAAAGTTAGATGTCTAAAAGCACCATCAATTAATTTTCAATATATGAGTGGAGAAATAGTGGAACATGAMTTATTATGTTTTGCTATTTTAGTTGTGTGAATGAATGGCAAATTTGAGCTTCAGACACTGAGGCAAAGTCTGAAGGACAAATCCTCAATGTCTATTCTCATCATCCTGTCCATCACAGGGAGGAATGACAATTTGCACCAGCTGCTGAATTGCCCTCTGAGTCCAGCTGGGGCACACAAAAAAAAAAGATGCTGTAAAAACAGAGTGCTGCCACAGCACTGCAATGCAGAAAGTTTTAGAGAAAATCAATCATAAGCCAACTTGATAGATGGTTCAGATTTGAAAGAGAGGCATAGCTACACCGCCTGCCTCGCTTTTGCTGACTTAGTCACAATATATATGTACTGAACATCCACACGATTTTATTAATTTTTAAGAGCCAGGCAGAATTGCTAAAATGCCCACAAAATGGAATACTTTGTAAGTCCCACCAGCCTGTGAGTAGTCACAGGAATCATTATGGCTCAGAGACCAAAACTTTAAATTTCATGTACAAATAAGTCCTATATCCAGTAGATTTAATTTTGTCTTTAGACAAAATGATTGAATGACATAGAACAGATCACATAATAGGAAAAATACTAAGGCTAGCAAATGTTATTTCACTGATCATTTTATGAGCTAAAAATTAGTTGTTTTCTTCTTACAACTCAGAAAAAAACCCCAAACAAAACCAAGCCAAAAGAAACCCTGCATCTTAATATACAAAAAAAAAGCTTGGTTTTGGTTAATATTTTATTTATGTTGACCTTTTAAAATGTTTCTTATGCTATGGAAGGGGTTTCTGTATTACAAAAAAAACCTATGAAAATGTATTTCTATACATATGAAAAGTCAAAATAATAAAAATAAAAAGTTAGTCAATACAATCAAACATCTTTTAAAACTGGGCAATTGAAGAGATGGAAGGAGGGCAGGCAGTCAAGAAGGAAGGAAGGAAGGAAGGAAGGAAGGAAGGAAGGAAGGAAGGAAGGATGGATTGATTCCAAATAAATATCAATATAATTACTCAATTAAACAGTAAGTTTCTGTTTTAAAGTGATAGCGTTTCCTGATAAAAAACATTTTTCTGTAATATTTGATCAGCTGCAGATGTAATTAAGTGTATCAAATAAACATGATTATATAGTCCTGTGTATGAATATATGATGTACATTATATGGTGACGATAAACACAATTTAGATGGGATTCGTCTTTCCTTACCTTAGACTGTAGAAATCTACATCTGATTTTAGAAACCATCACTTTACAAGCTGCAGAGAATGCAGGATTCATTCAATGTGTCAGATGAATGCACTAGAAGGTGACTGCCTTATAACAGTGTCTGTTCTGTCCTTTGCCTGAGAAAGGAGACTGAGGGGACTAAAGGTACATCAAGGCTATGTATGTAGGGATAAATAAATCCTCTTTGCCATAGTTCTTTCTCTTCTTATTACAAAGAAGTAGAAATCGTATATTTACTATCACCTTCTTATATACAAAACTTTTGTTATACATTAATTAATTTTCACTTACAAGCGGATCTTATAAATAGATAAAAATAAGCACATATGTAGGTAGTGCAGCAATGGTGCCAAAAGTGCTACATAATTAACCTTAAGTTAGAGTGAGGCTTTCCTAAAAGTTAATGAGGTGGTTATTAGATTAATTAGGGCTCAAGCAGGAAATTATAGCTTAGATTATATAAAAATACTACATGACAAATGGCACACCACATGGTCTTTTAATGCACTGTTAAATTGCAACTGTCCCTTGTAAAAGAAATATATACAAAGACTCTCAGGAAAACTTCATGTAATACATCATTTTCTTGCTCATAATAGTTACCTGTCAGCATAGAAGTATGGTCTGAGAAATAATTCAAATTGCATAGTAGTTTTTTAGTTGTCAGAGCTACTACACATCTACTATGACTTTCTAGAAGGATTAGATTTAATTACATGGCATGAAACAAACATATACAGTGATTAAATTCACAAAATACTTATGTGCCTGGTAACCATTAAAAGTTTCATATATAAGTGAATGTTCATTGAAGAAAATTAAATCTGTGAAAGGAGCATGGTCTTGTCATGATTTACCATGTTACGGTACCAATTGACCACCTCCTACATTCCACAACTGTTTTTATTGTATTATTTGGTCCATCAGCAAGTAAGTATAATTGGATAACCCAGTCATTCAATGGGGTTCAAAGACCCAATCCTTATTTCCCATTAACAAAAATGTTCTACCAACATGCTTATGCATCCTCCAAGCTATCCAATAGATATGGGATAATCACTGTATCTTCACCTTATCCAATTATTTTAAGAAGGAGGAGGACTACTGGGACCTTTTGAAGAATAAAGGACACAAAATGAACACAACTTGTTTTGTCTGGAAAAACTAAGGATGAGAGGGAATATGATTGTTGCCTATAAATAAATCTGTGGTAAACCCAAGGGACATAAGAGAGTTCTTTAGCTAACAAACAACRTTGGCACAAGAATAGATGGGTGTAGAATAGCCCTGTGTAATCAATGTAGCCTTGACAGAGAAAGTATGTGTGTGAGCTGAGGAATGAATCCTGGAGAAAGTGTTTAACAGGAGAAATAGAAACAAAAACAAACCAAAAAAGAAATGGAGGCTCCTCAACAAAAGAAAAGAGGAAAACCCAACAAAAAAGAGAAAAAAGTCCAGGTACCATTAGGAAATGGATTAATTTATGAAGTGAATTATGCTAAGTGATTAACCGCGAAGACAGGAAGAAGGGATCCATGACCTAGAAGCCCCCTTCAAGTTCAATATTCCATTATATTTTTTCAATTTGATTTTTGAAAACAAAGCTGGACAAAGTAGAATGTAATGCAGAAATAGCTACACAATACTTACTATTGTAAAAGAAGGTTGAGGAGTATAACCATAATAAAAAACAGTTGAAGAGATCTTTTAAAATATGTTGAATGACAGAAAACACAGGAAGCGATTAAACCTGGACCTCAGATAATACCCCGATTTTGCATTGATAGTATTCTTGCTTGTGTACAAGATGATCGAGAAAGGTGATTTTTTTTTTTCAGGACTAGGTGAATCAAAAATTATAAATCATATTGAAATTGAACAATGTCTTGATAGTAATGAAAAAAATCATCAGAAAGTTTGCCAATAGGCTCCATATAGGTCTGGGTTCTTCTGGATTTCATTCYGAGAGTGTTAGAAATAAGACAGTTCTAGCCTCAAAATCACAACCATATCAGTGACAAGTTGGAACTTCAATACCTTCCTACTTTTCACCGTTTATAAGATCAGATGTAGAATTCAGGGTTTATAAGCTCAGATGTAGAACACACACAGTTGTATTTATATGAGTTTATGTATGTAAAAACGTAAATCAGATGTTCCTGCCCTTCCTCAAGTAGATGTGCCTAAAATACTGTCCAAGATTTGAAACAAGGAGCAAAGGAGTAAATTGGGTTGTAATGGTAAATAACTACATAATATTTTTTGTCTTTTTGTATTGACCTGTTTTATGCATATAAATTTGRAAAATATTATTTTATGAGTTCATATTTTAAGTTTACACTAATACACAATAGGTTATGTATCAAGATCTCACTTGTTAATTGCACTCTCACATGAAATCTATCGGGCAGGACCTATATCTATTATGCATGTGAGCTATGGATGGCTACATCACATACTAAGAAACCTTTTTATAACAGAATGCACTTTGTTTGTTTTGTTTTTCTCTTTCCATCATGTTGTCTTACTTTTCTTGGCTGCCAATAATTTTTAACTATCTGATGCAGATGCTTCTTTACCAGAGTATTTCAGTTTTAGGTCACTGGTTCAGTTCCAGCACACACTCAGGAGGAAGATGTGTGGTAGGCATCAATTCAGCTCCAAGCAGGTGTCCCTATTGCTACCATTCCAACAAGTACTTAGTGACACCCTCCTTACTAATCTCACTGGACAGACCAGGGACTGCACAGAAATAGCTTTATTCCATCTGAGCTGATGATAGTTCTTCTGAGCCAAGATTGAGCCCTGCTGCTAGAACAGCGTGAAACAGATTGCACAGGCTGCTGGTGTTCCGTGCAGAAAGATGACTTTTCTCTAACAATGGCTATTCTGATTTTGTTCCTTGTGAGTCTGTGTTTTTACACAATACCTGCCACTACATTTGCTCCTTACCCACATCCTACCTTAATTCCTTTCATCTGTATTTTCCCTTTGGGCTCAGTAAGAAAATAAATAGTAAAAGACACTGATTTCGTTAACAGAAAACAGATGCTTCTTTAACAAATTTTCATGCAGTGGTTTTGGAGGGAGAGTGCTCTTGCTTCAAGTGTCAGTCAGTGAAATTCCGGTAATCAAGTGTTCAAAGTCACCACTTGAAAGAAAGAGCATTTGTCTGGGAGGATGTACGAGCAAAATAGTAACAATTCAGTGAAGAGTCATAAGATTTGTTATTTTTCATTCACATAAGTACTTCTAAAAAGACATTACAGTATGTCAATGAATTGGAAGGGTTACCAAAAGGGAAAAATTATATTTTACTTAAATAACATATTTGCAAAGATTATGTTTCAAAAATATATTCTGCAAAATATACTGGTTTAGTAGAAGGTATTGCATTACAGGTGGTACTTTTGTGAGACAGCAAACACAATCACTAGATAAATCGCTGAGATAGAGATATAGAGTTTCTTCCTATAGTAAAAAAACAATCTGCCAATAGTGGAGGATCATTCCGCAAACCTGGAAATACAATTCTTTATTCATTTCTCTCGTGTTTCCTGTCTCAAGATTCCTTGCAAAGATGTATAAAATGGTCCCAATAGGAGTTCCAGTCTTCTAACTGATTGTTGCAAGTCTGGAAAAATTACAGGATATAGAGTAGTATAGCATATTTATCAATCCAAAATAATTTAATAAGTAACATGTAATGCTTTGATTTCTTTCCTTTATAAGTCTTGGAATGCTTTAGAAATTCTGTACTATTTTAAAATGCATAATGCTGTTTGGAGGCACAAATGCAATTTCTGTTATGCTGTATCAACTTTTCTCATCTTTTATTCAGTGCCTTACTGATGCAAAACCACTCAAACGTTTCGAGATTCCTTCTTGCCAAAATCTGTATGGCAGAGTCATGTCATTTGTGCTAGTTCTTCTTCTGGTTTCTTGATGTTTTCATTCCTGGCTACAGAACAGCACATTTTGAACAAAAAAAAAAGAGAATCAGCTTTCCTGGTTATTCCATAACTAGTTAACAGTCTCAGCTGATGTCTGGGGTAAAAGAATTATAGATGCAATGTTCTGAAGTAAGTGCAGAACCCAAGTCTTCCATTTCCTGAGTTAATGTCCCCATCAATGAACAAATATTTTTTCAAAGTTTTGCAATTTACAGATTCTGAAACCAGTCTCATACAAGTGCAGACTCTTGCACTATGAATTTTAGCCACTGACAATAATATTGCTTTTCTTAATAATTTTGTTTTGGACTGTTTAGGAATCACTACATGCTTGCAGCAGTTTTTAGACCACAAATTATAATCATTGAACTAAATTATTGTGCACTGTCACTCAAGAGCTTCTTTACAGGAGTGATTTTCTGTCCAAAGAAAATCCATCTGAGGAACTGCAAACACTAGATCCAATGAGTATAGAACAACCTTAAATCCGTGGACTTCGATAAGTTTTCCCATAGTTCAAGCATATCTGATGTAAAACAGATTATTTACATTCTAAAAACTTTCTGGACTGTTTCTCAGAGGCACCCAACACTTCCTTGGAGACTATATGGGAGACCTAAGGGCCTTGCCTCGGCAGTCTGATTTCCTTCCTGCTGGTGTTTCAGTACCCAGTGGTGGTTTCAGTACCAGGTGGAGATGATGTCATAGATACGTCTGTTCAAAGCATGACACAGTCTCACACCAAAAGGCATTTCATATTGACAGAACAGGAAGAAATAGACTAATAACATTCTTACCAAAGAGGAAAAGTTTGATGGCTAGGCTGGGGGAAAGGTTTGGGGTTTTTTTTAATTATTATTAGTTGTATCCCTCAAAATTACTCCCTGTAGGTATAACAGAAAACTCAGACTATTAACTGTCCCAAAGATCAGTTTACACACTGCAAGAAAATTAGTCCTGTGGCAACTACTACCGAATTTATGAGCAATCAGTGTGAAAAAGGTCTCTTCTACAGTTACAGTGCTAACAGAGACAATGAGATAGTGGGTAGGTTCGAGACAAAGGACTGGCATGAAAGTGAATGATGGAGAGAACTCCTAGTCATCTTCACAGCATGGGATTTGATTAACCAGTGCTGTAGCCCTCATGTGGGAGCTTTGGACTGCCRTGAAAGCTTCCAGCAAGCTTCTTCAGAGTAGATAAGAATGAGTATTTTAATAATGATAGCAAACTACAGTGCAGTGATCTGTGGGTTCACTGTTGTTGGTAATTCTGAGGGCTGCTTACACATGCTAGGAGATGTAGAAAGGCATGCTTGGGAAATCAGGTATTATGTGTGTATATTTGGGCAGACAGAGGTGGATGTAAGTAAAACATTTAATTAGAGAATTTCCTTAATTTGTCAGGGGGTGAGGGGGGTTGATCTTAAATAATTTGTGTTATATTAATGGTTATGTCTGGGATTTTGATTTAGACTGGTACTAATTTAATAGATTAACCTGAACTGGAGTACACTAGCTACCTCAGTAATCCTAGCTTGGTTCAGAGTCTGAAGTGCAAGACATTTCTCTTGACAGAAAGGGATACTAATGTATTTTTTGTAATAGTCATAATATTAAAATTGATTTGGATGAATTGTAACATTGTCAGGACAGCTTATTATTTGTGCATTCTGAGAATTACAGACAGTAAAGTGGTTTTGTAAATTGTTGAATTCAGTCCCATAGTTCCTGACATGATTTCCCATAGATGTGTTCTTTGACCCTGATCAAATCCACTTCATGTTTAATTCTCTCTATTCGCATCATTGTTTCACAGAGGTATTTGAACAATTAATTTTGCTAATACTCAAGTTTTCAAGATACTTATTTGGAGTCTGGTGGTGGATTTTTTCGTAACTTCTATTTTCTTTCACACCTTTTTCACTTGGTTTCAGTTCTTTATATTAACTTGCCTAAAGTTTATAACAACATTTAGTTAACTGGTTAATTAAATTTACTAGTGTAATAATAATAATATTAGATGGAAATCTACTTAACATCTTCAGAATTCATATTAATATAATGGTAAAAATTTGGATCTCTCTATGCTGARATTTCAAGTATTTCAGTGATTTAGTGCATCTTTTACAGCTTTTACATCTTCATTTTAATGTGGAAATATTGTCTGTAGAAGTTCAGTGGTAATTCTGAAGTTCAACAATTCTATACCATCACACTAGATTTTATTAACAAATTTCAAGAAAATGCTAAACAGAACACATATACATCTGAAATTACACAGAAATTCTGTTTTGTCTATAATGGGGGGGGGGGGGAGCGTATGTATGACTGGCCAAAGTATAATTAATGGATTGTCTTCCCTATTTTCATAGTTCTAATGAACCTCTTTGTAGTGTGTCCTAAAAGCAGTGACTTGCCAACACCTTGGAATCTAAAGCAGAGTGGAAATTATTGCTACACTTCTAAAGTGACAGCAAAATTGTTCAGCTCCAAATGGAAGTTGTAGAGCATAGGACATGGGATACTAAATCATCTAGCAGCAGAGAGGAATTCAGCCACATGATTG
Source organism: Amblyornis subalaris (assembly GCA_018881555.1). Taxonomy (NCBI): domain Eukaryota; kingdom Metazoa; phylum Chordata; class Aves; order Passeriformes; family Ptilonorhynchidae; genus Amblyornis; species Amblyornis subalaris. The sequence goes on along the minus strand of JACAXG010000086.1, from coordinate 3,164,808 downwards.
ATGCCAGATTTCTGCTGGGGGATCAAAATCCATCAACCAAAGTAGCTATTGCCATTAATCATGTCTCTGAAGTGTTTGGTATTTCTGTGACTTAACAACATGTAGCAGCCCCTCTGGTGGCAGGAAGTGGAAAGGGAGAAAGACAAGGAAGCAACAACTGCAGGGAGGCGGGGGGAATAAAAAAGAGGAAAACAAGAAAAAGAAGGAAAAGAAAGAAGGAAGGAGAGAGAGAGAAAGAAAGAGAGAAAGAGGGAAAGAGAGCGAGAAAGAGAGAAAGAGGGAAAGAGAGAAAGAGAGAGAGAAAAAGAGAGAAAGAAAAAGAAAAAGAAAGAAAGAAAGAAAAAGAAAGAAAGAAAGAAAGAAAGAAAGAAAAGAAAGAGAGAGAAAGAAAGAAAGAAAGAGAAAGAAAAAGAAAGAGTAAGAAATGCTAGGACAACCCTACAGGCAAGTTTTTCTCTAAACCCACAATGCAAAGTTGGGTGGAATAAGCCAGCCCCAGCTTTCCATACTTGCACAGGGGCTGGGCCAGCATGATTCTAATCATGAAATAGCACAATAGTGTATACAACATTATGAAAGGCTGAGATACTATCCTATCTTTTCATGATTAAGGGAGATACATGCTGCAGAGCTCCTGTTTAAAAACAACTGTTTATAAAAGGTGAAAATTATGATTGTACTGACTCTGTCCTCGATATTTTCTAATATTTTCTAGGGTTTGACTATAGATTGACTGATATATTCAGAACATGAACCATCATTGGGAAACTTGGGACATTAGAATTTGGAAAAAAATTAAAAATTGTCACTTTCTCAATATTCTCACATTTCAAATATTAGTTTCTCCCCTGCCAATGAGCTCCTGATAACTATTACCTTAACTACATAGTAACAGCAAGTGACCACTAATTATTTTGTTTCATCTACCAAATTTACCTCTCTATAAACAATTCATTTTCCCTTAATCCTCCATCACAGCTGGCCAAGAGAGATGAAAAACAGGAATGGTTTAGAGATTAATATATACATGTTACTGAGAGAAAGATATTAAATAAAAATAGGGTATATCTGTGCCTCCGCTTCTTAATGAATTTATTAAATATTTTTTAATAATTCTGAATTTATTCAGCTTCAGACTGAATCTATAAACATCTGCTGTAAGTGTTCCTAGGTCTTCCTACCATATTACCTGCTCACAGCAGTAGACTGTGGAGGAAGATCTTAGTTCCTCTCAGACTCTCTTTATCCCAGCTGACTGACTCCAGGCAGACAAGGAAGCTCAGTGCCTTCCAATGTTCCAGTGGTAGCTTCAATGCCACTGGTTACAAGGTTAGCGCAAGACTTGTAAGAAGAAAATTGAGTACAGTAGTGTACAAATATGAAATTAATTTGAACAGGAATGCAAAATCACACTATGGATATGCACACTTGGAAAGTTTGCAAATGTTACTGCTCTAGAAAGCACAATCAATGCACTCAAAGTACCATGGCTGTCGTTCAGAAACAACTTGACAAGCAGCAGGAATGAGTTGGTAGGAATTTAATGAAATTCAGCAAGGACAAATGAGAAGTCRTCCACCTAGAAAGGAGGAATCCCTTGTAGCAATAGGCTGGAGATCGAGTGGCCAGGAAGAAGCTCTGCAGAAAGGACTTGAGTGCCTGCAACCTGACACTGGGGAAGGCCAAAAGCCTCCTGAGCTGTATGAATGGGAACACAGCAAACTGATTGAAATAATTATTTTTCTTCTTTACTTATCACTTTTAAGATGGTGTGTGGAATAACGTGTCTAGCTTCGGATCCTCAAAACAAGGAAGATGTGTGAGCTGAATGAATTCACGACAATGGATGGTTGTGGACCATGTCACCTGAGAGAAAAGCCTGAGGAAAAGCAGCTTATGTAGCCTGTAAAAAAAGATGGCTGAGGTGGAACTAATATCAGTCCCAGGAACCTGCAAGGAAGTTACTGAGAAGACAGAGCCAGATGCATCACAATGGTGCATGGTAGAAAGATGAGAGATAATAGTTACGACCTGATGTGAGAGAAGCCCAGACTGGATATAAGTAGAAATTTTCCACCATGAGGGGAGTCTTATAAATGAGCTGCTGCCCAAAAAGATTGCGTCCACCCTCCTCCTTTGGCATTTTCAAGACCCAACTGGATAAAACCCTGAGCAGACTGATCTGAATGCAAAGCTTGCAAGAGGTGTCTCCTCAAGAGGCAGAATATCACTAATGCACAGAGGGATCACTTGCCAACAGCTGCCAAACTTATGACTGAAGCTCTGTTATTGCTGATAATGGCTACTTGAGGTCAATAGCAACAGCAATCTCTTCTGAACTGTGATGCCAATTTGACACGGACAAGACTTGAAATCTTGAGCTTACAACAAAAAGGTATTAATCACGGTGCAAATGTGCATTTCAGTTCTTTCTGAGCAGCAATAAGGCTCATCTTGTCTCGCAACTGCTTCCTAAAAACCTGTTTAAGCTTCTCCCAGATCCTAAGGTGCCCAAAATTTTTTCAGGGGAGTGAAGGAGATCTCTGTAAAGAATTCAAGTCTAATGACAAAGGGCACAGTCTTCTTAATTAACATCTGCAAACTGATTACACAAAGGCCATAGTTCTCCCACACAAATATGCAAACAATTGGTTGATAACTATTAGTTAAAATTATCTAATATTTTTTCATGGCAGCTGCTGCCAAGAACTATTTGAAAGAAAACCTAAAAAGAAAACAAAAATCAGCAGAAATCAGGTCCCTGAGGAGTGCTCCCTAGGAGCACATAATAAAGCATTCCTAGCAATACCATGTTGTTTTTAAAACACAATTTTTGGGAAGCTCTATCTCATGAACCACCTTTGATTAAAGTGACTTAGAATTTGAGCCATAACTGATGCATGCATGTCCAATAGGGCTTGTAGAAAACAGAAATGTCCACAAGACTGTAAATTTTAAAGCATGTAGAACAGACATTTTAAAAATGCCTTTTTCCCCAGAGATATTCAATCTAGGTTTCTACATCTGGACCACTTGCCTAGATTACTGAACAGTTATTAGAGAAAACTGGTTATAATGCACTACAGTTCATCTAATTTCTTCTAAAGCCAAGTGCCTAAAATGGTCAGATGATTTGTATCCCACGTCTGTTCACTTCCACTGGCTAACAAGGGAGTCTAGGCAAGTAGTTTAAATGTAGGTGCTTAAAGCAGGCTGAAGATAATTCTGTCCTGATTTAGMGTAAATTACATCTATGTTATCTTTCTGATAACTCCGTCAAGCCTAGTGTCTTTCAAGAGGTAACTTCCATTGCTAAACACATTGTCACAAGAAGTTTCCATGACATGTCTTCCTATGACAGATTATATAGTAGCTCACATTTCTAAATACCCAAACAAAAGCATTTCAGTCAGACCATGGAGCAGTTAGCTCAAGGACTCGTTGTGGGTGGTCTCAGAAGACTGAATGTAAAACTGGAAGTATCTGAAATACAGTAAGAGCTGTGTTGTAGACCACTAAAACAATAATGTTGCAGCACAAGATCCATACCTTGCATATCTTGGGTGCATGGGTGTGCTGCAGGGAAAGCGTTGGGGGAGTGTACCAAACGGAGTGAGAGAAAGCCCATCCATACTGTCTTTTGATGCAGAACTGAGAAAATATCATTAAACAGATGCAGATCCTGTATCAGGTTCTGTTTTGAGGAAAAATTAGTTCATTTGAGTTTGGAGCCCAAGGATAAGTTAAAATGTATGCCTCAGACCAGGGATTTGAGTTTTCTGAAGAACTTTGGTTTTTAGTGCAGATATATCCATAATGGTGGGAAACAGGCAGAATAGAAACAAAGCCTATGCATCTGTTGGTTGCCATTTCTGTAACTATACTAATTATGTCACACATTGAGGTTTAAATTCTGTCCTAAGGAAGAAATGAGAGTTTTACTGTTCATTTCAGTGATGTAAGGTTTTAAAAATGCCAATGCACAATAGAAAACATATTAAAGAAAAAAGTCTCAAATTTAAACCTTTCCTTTTTGAGATACTACAGTGGTATATACAGGTTGAGATGTTGGTTTATAGTGACAGATTGGCTGTGATTTATGACAGCTTCTTCAGACATCTGTGGTGCAGTCATTTGACTCTGAACTAATGACCTTGTTTGCATTGAACAGAGAGAAAACACGAATTCTATGGAGCCATTCATTTGGTCTTTTGTACTGGTTTTGGCTGGGATAGACTTAATTTTCTTCATAATAGCTAGTATGGGGTAATGTTTTGCATTTGTGCTGGCAACAATGTTGATAACATAGGAATGTTTTCATTATTCCTGAGCACCGCTTGCACACTGTTTTCTGCCTCTCACTACATCCCACCAGCGAGGAAGCTGGGAGTGCACAAGCAGTTGGGAAGGGACACAGGTGGAATAGCTGACCCCAACTGACCAAAGGGACATCCCAGACCATATTGCATCATGTTCAGTGTATCAAAGCTGAGGAAGAAAGAGAAAGGGGAGGTACAAAGTTATGGTGTTTGTCTTCCAAAGTTACCATTACATGTGATGGAGCCTTGCTGTCCTGGAGATGGCTGAACACCTGAATGAATTCCTTSTTTTCTTTGTTTGTGTGCACAGCTTTTGCTTTCCCTATTCAAATGTTTTCATCTCAACCCACGAGCTTTCTACTTTTTACTCTTCCAATTCTCTGCCTCATCCCACCAGAGGAGAGTGAGTGAGCAGCTGTGTGCTGTTTAGCTTAGAATAAGAAGAATGCTGCCTAAAGCTTCTCTTTATTGATGATATAAAGAGGCTGAAGTTTTTACCAGAAAAATCCTAGCCACTAAAACCAAATTGCACATGTAAATATTTACTTTTCTGGGATTTGTTTCCACATGTTCTGACTCTGACAATAAGAGCTGTTTATGCATATAAACAAAATAATTAGCATACCTTACCCTAATAAAAAGGAACATCTGAATCCTCCTTCTGTATCTAGCACTGCAAAAATTTTAGAAGTTGTTTCACCCAGATCACTGGATTATCTCACTTCATCTCATGCATTTTCACCTATTAGGAAGTGTACACAAATAAAGCATTTTACCTCCACAGTGGAGCTCAAAACTTTTTTCTTTTTTTTTCCTTAATAAAATATCAAAGAAATAAAAAATTAGTTATATTCACTCTAGGATATATTGTAATTTAATTTCAAGTGCTTCCTAACAAAGACAGCAGAACGCAGGAAAAATCCATGCGGACATAGAACAGCATCTTTTCATTTTTGGATACTGTTTTAAAATCAATTATATGTGAGCAAGGGAGGCCTGAAGGTTACAAGTCAGTCAATGTTGTTTTATTAGCACTGGACTGTCTTTACAACTGAAACACATTTTAGCCACATGTCAATCATATTCTAACATCAGTCTTTTATTAGTTTTCCTTGAATTATTGCTTTCTTCTCAGTTTAAATGAAATGGAAAATTGAAATACTCTTTTACATTTTTATATTCTCCATGAGAAAATTTAGAACTAATCTAAAATAAAGCAACCAGCAATCTATCTGCTTTGTCAGTCAGTATTGACATACTGTTCAATTCCATCTGTATGCTAATATCAAGATTCAGTTCTGAAAATGTATTCTTCAAATTAAACACAAGCCAAAAATGTAGTTCTGATGTAATTCCAGTGGATAAATACGTATCATTCACAGCTTCACGAAGAGTCTTCATATTTCAGTAAGATTTTGAATTAAAAAAAACCCCAAAGCCACAAAAATCTCCACAAAAGCTAAAGGCTGCATTTATATTGATTTTTATTCCAAGTTCAAATTTAATAATAAAGACATAGCTGCTGCATTCAATATCTGACTGAATTTCAGGAGGATATTGAGCAGCCGTATCCTTATTTTTAAAATTAATTTATAATAAGTATCTATGTCTAAATCACAAAGCTCTGGGATTTCCTTTTAAAGCAGAATGAAAAAGACAATAAGCATGTAATGCGGAAGCAGTTGCAATTACTTTTTTTCTTGTTAACTAGAAAGCAACACTCAAAAGAAGATTACCAAGTCTTCACCAACAGCAGTTTCCTTACAGGAAGGCAATTCTCCTGCAACGAACATAGAGGAAAGAAACATGTTAAGTAAACCCTATCAGTTTACTTAGATATAGATCTTAGGGGACTTGTACCAGCTACACTTCACACAAAACAGATTGATCACAGTGAAATTCTTAATGGACTTCATGGAATGCCTGGCTCTTCTGCATTTCCAGATTTATAGGAGTCTCTGCTGGAGGTTGACTATATCCTGGGGAAGCCAGAGAGAAACAGCTGATGGCATGAATGCTGTTCTTGTGAAGGTGCTCTCCAGGAAATACACTCACATATTTTTCTCTTGTCTGTTTTTGGCATCTCTCAGTGCAGTATGACTTTTCCTTTTACAAAACAAAAATAAAAGGAGAAAATAGTGTGGTTTTGTTTTTATAACCCATATGGCACTACCTTAAATTGTCACAGAAAAAATGTTTAAATTCTCCTGGATGTTGGGCTTTTGAAGGAAATATTCTGTGAGCAGGCCTAAAAAATCAATCAACACTGCTGCTGTCTCTTTGTTAGCAGTTCATAGAAAAATTGAACAAGCAAAGAATAATCATTTTATCCCTATTCCTAAAAACAATGTTTAAAAGACCTATTGTGTTAAAAAAATTTTATTTTCCGTAAAAAATAGCATTTAAAAAGTCTAATTAAGAAGTGTGTGTGTAGGAGAGGGTACTTTTACTTTGTGTGTGTGTCTGTGTCTATGTTTGTGTGTATTTTGAGGTAGGGATACTTACTGCTCTTTAATATAATGCTTCTAGAAGGAAAGAAGGTGGGTTCGTACTAGTCTATACTGCTGTTAAATGCATAGTCAGAACACAGAGAGTGGCACCTTGAACACCAAAAGGGAAGATATTTTACACCTCAGTGGTTCTGAAAGGGTTTACACAGGCTTGAAGTGATTATAGAGGCATTAAATGAGCAAGGAACTGATGAACATGATCCAGATCATCAATAAGCAGCCCAGATGTGCAGCACAAGTGTATACAGAGATTGATGAATCCTTTGAATTGGGTATGGGAAGCAGTAGGAATTTGACAGGTTATTTACTGACTGCCATAATCTTTATTACTGCTCCATGAATCAGCTAGCTCAAAGTTACAGCAATAGCAGGCTTCATCTTAGGGCAGAGGCACTACTGCTCCTGCAATGCCCTCCTGAGCTCATCTCTAGACCTGCACTCCACTCACAGTTATAAATGCAACTGTCTGTTGGGTATAACAGAGTTTCTACCACGGTAGCTAAAGAAAAAAAGGACAAAAGGATGGATTCAAGACAATATTGAAAAAATAAGGGAACAGAGGGGCTTAACACTTCACTCCCTGCTTAAAGCTGAGTCTGCATGAAGTCAAAGTCGAGCTATTTATTAAGTTATTTATCATGAAGTTGTTGAGAAGTGTCCGGGACTTTTGTGCAAGATGCTAAACACTATCAGTACCCAAGACAGCTTAGTCTTCCTCTTCTGAATCTAACTGATGAATTTAAAGAAATTATCTTCTTCAGATACTCAATGCCACCTCTCTACTGGAGGTTATAACCCTCCCATGAGATCAAATTAAGCAAGCAATCTCGTGTGCTTCAATTGGAACTCGACTAGGAGCAGCAATAATAAATGTTCTTCTGGCTGTGATGCAGGATTATGAAGTTTCAGTACAGGGCTACTACTGATTTACTCAGACTCATGCCTACAATTTATACTGTGCCATATTTATCAAAGAAAACTATGAAACCTTTTCTAAGAGAGGGAAATTACTCCTGCTCAGAGAGCAACTTAGACTGTACGGAAATGACCAAGTGGCATAATTCAGGATGAGATGCAAAAATGTTTCAAAGGAGTGAGAGGTCTACAACTTGGTGTAGCAGACAACAGAAGGCTACCGAGATCAGAGCTACACATCACAGATAATCATAAAAGGAGCTACATTTCCTCTAGTCATAGAAGGACTTCTCTATAGAGACTGATGCATCAAAAAGTCTTTGAAATATCAGTCTGAAAGCTAATTGTGAAGATAAAACCTACATGCCAGAACAGAGTGGTCATCCTTTTTCTCTCTTGATTTCAAACTTCTCTTAAAACTCAACAGTTATGAAATTATAAATTTGGCTTTTGATTTTTTTTTAGTTACTCACTTAAAAGACACAGTAAATCCATTTTAAATTGCTGACCAGTGTGTGGCCTTTCACATGCTCATTGCAAATTTCAGGCCACAAACAGTATTATTCCAGCAGGATACTGCAAGTGAGACTGGTAGTCCATGCTTCTTCCACAGCTGATCCTTCTGTCTCAGAGTAGGTGACCCAAAGCCCAAGTGTTTTGAGGTATCTATGTAATACTCTCTAGAGAAAAGCCATACTCCACTTGTCAAACAAATGACAGCAACTTGTGTTTGTTCGGTAGTAGTTTCAGTAATGCTAATCCTGCAATTTATAGCTTGTCTTTTTAATCTACATGAGAGGGAATAGATAATACAAAGGACTTAACTTTTCATTTTGTTTGCTTTGCTCAGAAAAGCATAAACTTAGTTTCTAGATTAAAAGTAAGAATCAAATCTTGATTTCACATGTAAGGGGCACAGTGCACTCATCCAGTCCACCAGAGATGGCTGTTTTGGCTTTTCCATCCTGTATCCATTTGAGAAGGGGCCACAGGAGCATTTATCAGCCCCTGCCAAAACATTTCAGAGTTTGGGGTCTTTCATGTGATGGAGAGAAACAAAGTGTCTCATTCCCTCCCACAGCTGTGAGGGTAGAATATAAACAGAAAAGACCACTGGGAACCTTTTCAAAAGCATGAGTTGTTTTAGGAGTTAAAAGATTTTTCAAGTACATTTCCTTCTCATGTACTACAAAGGCCATTCAGACGTCTTCTGAGGGGCAAAAGACATAGGGTGTCCACCAATTTAATCTCACAAACAGTTATTTGCCACACAGCTCCTTCAGATTCCTAGAGCCTTATCACCATGTAGTCATGTGCAGATCACTGTACTGGGTCTGGCTGATGTGGGATTAATTTTCTTCATTGCAGCCTCCTTGTTTTAGATTTGTTGCCCTAACAGTGTTGGTAGCACACCAGTGTTTTGAATATTGTTCAACAATACTAGCACAGCATCAAGGTTTTCTCTTTTTTCCCACTCTTCCACAAACAGTGAGTAGACTGGAGGTGTTGAAGTTAGGAGGGAGAGCACTTGAAAATTTGACCCAAATTGGATAAAGGAATATTCCCCCTTGGCTTTTGGCTGGGTTCAACTCATAACTACTGTGAAGATGCACAGCAATAGCTTTGCCTGTTAAAAATCATCATTAATCATTTAGAATTATATATGACTCAGTCTTACAAGTTAAGAGTTAGCAGAAAAATTAATTCAAGCATAAACAAACTGCGTTGTTTTGCTCATCTGACTTTTGCAGGAAAAATCGTTCTAAAACTGATAATGTAAAGACTTGGTGACAAATAAAAGAGATTCAATGGAAAATGAACAATAGCAGAAACTTCACATTTAAGAGGTGGATGACAGGATATTTCCATTCAATTACATAGCCAGCTACTCTGAAGTATTTTGTTTCCAGCAAACAAAAGATAAAAAGATTTCATAAGAGTGTTGATAGAATAGTGTGTTAAAATAAAGAAGTAAATAGGTATCTGTAAGAGGAAAAGCCTCTCATTTGATCTGCCAACACTGAAAGAAAATACACAAGTGAAAGATCAGATGATAAGATGCAAGGAGGAGAGAGTTTTCATAATTGCTGTTAAAAATTATTAAATCAAGTAAATATAGTACAAAATAAATTGTGTACCAGGGTAAAGTGCAGTTGAAGAAAAAAGTATATTAGACATGAAAACCAGAACACTTAAATCTCATTTTTTTTCTTCTGTGTAGATAAAATTGCTCATTTATAAACACATCTTGCAAGATATTTAGTGTCTCTAAGACACTCCAATGGAAGTGTCAAGGAGCTTCACTTTAAATGGTAGAGCCTTTCAGGAGGGCTAGAAAAAAGTAAAGGAATCCACAAGACAGTGGGGTTTTTTTGTAGAAAACAAATTGCACAATAATTGCTAATGAGTGCATGTAAATAAGGGAGAAAAGATCAAAGTCTGGAATGATGCTGAAGGGCTTTAACAATTGGATCTCTCCCATGATCCACGTAAACATGAGCCACAATTATTGGCAAAATAAATCACTTGTTTACAGTCTTCTGAGTTACTCTATGAAGGAGAAAAGTTATTTCAAGAACAGACTGTCTTTGACTAAAACATGTCAAAGGCAAGTACTTTGTCTTTTTTTGGTCAGGCCATGTGGAAAAGAGGGAAGCAAGAACACTGAATGCATGTATTTATGGCTGTTACCCCATATTATAGCTGAATAGGTGAATTCAGCCTTTCCAGTAAGAACACCCAGAATAAGGTGCCTTACATTACTTCTTGTAATAAATACATGTAGGGAAAACTTGTAAAAATTGAAAGAAAATAATTTCTCTGGGAAAGGAGTGACTCTGAGGCCAATACAGACTTCCTCCTTGTCCAGAGGCTCTTGCAGGAGGCTGCTGAAGAACAGCAAAGCAGCAAGAGGCAGTGTCGATTTCACATTCAAAATCTGGCGAGCAGTAAGTGTATTATGAGTAAAATCACCTTCTTATTGTCATCATATACTTCTTATACGAGGGAACCTTCTTATGAGGGAATCTAAATCTAGCAGACTTCAATACCTAGATTTCTACTCTACAGTGTTTTCTGATGTTCCTTTTTGTARGTCCAGACAGTAACAAGTTTGAGCATATATTCTACAGCAATAGATACAAACACACATGTAGATACACACACACACACACACTATATACAGAAAAAATCAACAGAAGCAGAGAACATTATCTTTACTAGTGCCCACATAAACACCAACAGCAGTCACAAAAACTTGAGCAGCACAGCACAGATACATTTGTCCTCTCCAGCTGACACAGGCTGAAGTTCACTAGCAGGCAAATGCATACACTTCTGTTGCATTCCACTATGGGGAACTGCGGGGAGTTCTTTTAAGACGGATGATTCAGGACAAAACTAAGTCAACTGAGACAAATATTATAACTGAGAACTGTTTATTGAAAACAAAAAGTGTGTACTAAAGAGTAACAAAAAGAACAGAAAACGAGGAAAGAAACGTGAAAAGAATGGGGGAGAGAGCGAGAGGGGGAGACAGGGAGGAAAAGTGGGCCTTACCACTTCGGGCTGTGCTGTAGACATCCAGCCAGCAGGTGCTGTGTGCTCTCCTTGCCGGGGGAGCCTGCGCAGCTCCGGAGAGGCGCGGCTGCGAAGGCACAGCTCCCACGGCGACAGGCAGCTGGACACGATGGTAGTGGATGCTCGGGCAGGAGGTGCAGCACCCTGGAGAGGGTCGTGGCGGGATCGCGGCAGCGGGCTGGACCGGCGAAGCAGGGTTGGCAGCAGGTGAAGCAGGCAGGGACGAGGCAGGCAGGGTGGCAGGCAGGAACGCAGAGAGGCAGGACAGGCGAAGGCTGGAGCAGGCGAGGGAGGTGTCTGGGCAGGATGCAAGCTTGAGCACAAGGCTCAGGGGTCAGTAGGTGTCCGGCCAAGCGTCCAGCAGTGTCCAGCAGGAGGCCAAAAGAACCAAAAGTCAAAAAGGACAAAAAGGGAGAGAGAGAGCCTCCAGCGAGGGCAACAGACACTAAACTAGAGTCAAAAGCAAAAAGCTGCAGTGAGGGCACAAAAGTAAAAACCCTGAGTCAAGAGGCAAAGGCAAAAAGCCCCGTAGCTTGTGCCACGGTTCCTTTTATCCCCCCTGGCTCCTCCCAGGGGCTGCTGGCTGGCGGGCGGCCATTGTCCCAGTCCARCGTTCCGTCGCAGTCCATTGGTGGAGACCTTTCGCCACCCGATCGGAGGCCTCTCTGGAGGGCACCGTGCCCTTGGTGGTCTCCTACTGACTGCCAAGTCCATGGGAGACACGAAATGGCCGCCAGACAAAGTCTCCCCAGAGACGGGGCCTGCTCCGTCTTCTCCCAGTTGCCTCCTGCATGAAGCACAACCCCTCCCTCACACACCTTTCACAATCCAATGTTGAGACAGATTAAAATGGAACTGGTTCCTCACACCACCCTGTGGCTCAACACTGGTTGTGTGGTGGCAACGATACAGAAGGGAAAAGAGGGAAAGAGAGTTTGAACGACCTGCTCCGCCACTTCCCTGCTGGCGCCGTGTTCTGAGCCGCTGGTCGCCGCGACGACCCGCTGCCTCGGGGGTGCGGACAGGAACAAAGGCAGGGAAGGAGCAGGACCACAGGGAGAGAAAAGCGAGTCGGGGGGGGGGGGGGGGGGGGGGGGGCGCAAGGATGGCTGCAGGCTGATGTCGGCCGCTCCGTCGGCGACGAACAGGTAAGGAACCAAAAATGGAGGGCGGAGCGGGTTGTCGGGGTGACCANGGGGGGGGGGGGGGGGGGGGGAGGGAGTGGGCAGCAAGCAAACCTGCGGGCAAACCCCCACTCCCAAGAAAATAAAACATGTCAGGGCCCTCGTGGTGCAGTCGACTGCTTTTATGTGCTTTTGCCTGGGCATCCGGGCATCTGTCCCTCCTGCGAGGGGGGGTTGGCTTGCAGCCCAGTACTGATTGGCTGTCAGGAAAAGTCTCCTCAGAGACAGGGCTCTTCTCCATTTTCTTAGCCGCCTCTTGCACATGGTGATCTTATAATGTTGAGGTATACACAGAAATAGAATCGGTTCCTCTCACTCTTCCTCTCACAGTCACATTCATATTCTTAGGTCTCTTGAACTCTAGATTAGATCTTAACTACATCCAAGATCCATGTCAATGCCCTGTTTCTCATTTCCTAGTAGTAGTAGTAGTAGTATTTATTTCAGGGTCTTCTGATCCACAATATTGTTTTATTGCCTGCCATTTATGTCTCATGTATCTGGGTGTTTAGTTATTTTCCTCTCTTTTGTTTTTATTTTTTACCCAATATACCAGCAAATAAATATGTCCATGTTTTCTAGGTATCTTCAAATCCTTTATACTGTACATATATTTTCACAGTTTCCAGTGCGACATCTAGTCATTAAGGGCTAAACATGCAACTTAGTCATTCAGCTACTGGCTTAGAACACATAGAGCCAATTGCAGTGATTCACTTACTTAATAAGTAATTTTTTTTTAATATAAAATACTGATAGCATTTAAAACTGGATGTGAGTTTAGTTATTTACACATTTAGCCACCAGTTCTCTTCTTTTATAAGTACTGTGACTCCAAAATCCTAATGTAATTTTTGTCTTCAAGGCAGAGAGTTCACAGACTATTATGATTAAAGTCAGGAAAGTAGAAGAGTTGAAAGATTCATATTTAAATATTAATATTAAGTATCARGTTGCAAATTAGCTATTTGCCCATGCAGTTGATCAGATGATTACATGCATGGTTTACACAGGTGAAACACTGCTATTTGTGGATTCAGCTAAGAACAATTTTTTCTTCCCTCTGGCAATCAGAAGGTATGGAAGAGTTGTTATGGCACATTTTGCTGGCTAAGTTCTGCTACACACAGCCCTTCATGTTCAATCTTCTGTGTATGGTAAAAATGATTGATCTTGGGAAGTCCAGCTATGGTGCTTCATTTTGTTTTGCTTTTTATGTGAAAAGTAAAGTGAGAAAAGTAGTAAAGCAAGTATGAAATTTGGAAGAGTTTTACTATCAGCCTAAGTATCTCACTAAAATTATTTCTTGTGTTCAGGTTGCTTCTTGGAAAATAGACATGAGCTAGACTGAAAACTGTAATAGCCTGACTGCTGTTTATCCACCTGTATGACAACTGTGTATGCATGGGTTAATTTACGCTTATGCCTTGATTCCTTGTCACAAATTAACCTCTCACTGCATTTTGCTGACATTCTCAAAATAATTACAGTGAAGTTACTTGCAGCTCCTACTGCTGTGACTTGGCTCCTGAAATGGAAACTAAAATCCAATCCTGACTTTAGAGGTGGCTGTCTCTGCACTCATTTGGGACAGCAAATTCAACAAGACTGTTGTCTTGTGAATCTAGATTTACTTTTAAAAGCTGGATGGAATTAATCTGCATCCCATCACTAGCTTTTCTCAGATAGAACTCAGTTCTGCAAAGGCCTTGGAAACCCTTGACCACTTATGAACCACTTGGCAGTAATATTAAAAACCTTTTAGTGTAAATGTGTCTTTGGAATCACTGTTCAAAGATAAAAGAGCAACCAAACAAACCAGAGTTCACTGCAAAAACTTTAGCAGTTGACATAATAAAACATACAGAATTGTAGGGTTTTTTTGAGGATGGAGCCTATTCTTAGAGTATGACATTCACTGTCATGTTTGAAGCAGAGCTGTCAAAACAAATGTGTCAGGTCATGCATCGAGTGGTTTATCTCTGTGGAAAACATTAGAATAGAGAGGACTGTGGTCTCAGAGATAGGCTAGTAATTAGGTATTGATTGCTTTTGCTAACACATTGTGTACAATTCTAAACAAATGCAAGATCATTTCTGACTCCTTTCTTTTAAACCCAGATATTTGTCAGTGCATTCGTTTGAAAGATTACAAAATATGAAGCAATTTTTACAGTTGATTCACTTGGGCTTCAATTGATTTGGCTTCTATAAAAATCCTCCATTTGAAGGGAATGTCAAAAGAATGAGCAGTATCTCAGCTCCTCTCCACAACCAGGATTTTACTTTACATTACAGAAAAACAACTGTCTTGCAAGGGAGTAGAGAAACTGTCCCTCCTTAAAGCTGCAACAAAATTTTGAGACCTTGTGGTTGTATCCAGAGTTTAGCTTATTGTAATGTGAAGATCTAATCAATCCTCATTCTTATTTCTAGCTTGTGGGTACAGTTAATGGAGGCAGTCAAAGGGTGCATTGTGATGTAAACACCTACTGTATTCTCTGAATGCACAAACAGCCCTGTAAATGACATTTATGAGTACAACTGCTCCCTTTGCTGTGAAGAAATTATATTCTGCATCTTCTGAGATAAGCCAGGTTGCAGACAACATATGTGATAACTCAGATCAGGAAGTGCAATAGTCTCCAACTCAAGTTCGAGCACAGTGAAGACAACAGCTCCTTAGTGATCTCCAATCACACATATAGAGACCATCTCAGAAGAGGATGGTCGACACAGCTAAAAATCAAGCTTTCGTTTGGTCTGGGGTTGTTGTTTTTTTTTTTTTTAGAAGCGAATGTAATAGTGTTTCATAACTGTGCACCATGGCAAACAAGTCCCCTGAACCTCCTGCTCTCTACCTGTTTTCTTGACTGTTGAGTTGTCTCTTGAGGATCAACATACACCTATCTTTTCAGCATTGATGTGTAATATTGTAAAGAGTGGTACAGACTGCATCATTTGCCACCCATAATCCCACCTATATAAAGATAGGAGCAGAATCAAGGTTTCACTAGGAGTCACAGCTAAGAATGTTGCAGGAATCTATTACAATGTTTAGCTCTCCGGAGAATAAAGATTATATCAAGCTGAAAGTTATACGAACATGTTGAAAACAGGATTAAAGGAAAAGGTGAATATAGTTTATTTTAATTTCCCTTTACTTATTTCTTCTGTGATCTCTACCTGTGGTAATTCCTAAACTTCTTTCAGATATTATTGTGGTTTAACCCCAGCTGACAACTAAGCACCACACAGCCACATGCTCAATCACCCCTGGTGAAAAGGCAAAGAGAATCAGAAGAGTAAAAGTGAGAAGTCTGGTGGGTTGAGATCAAGGTGGTTTAATAGGTAAAATAAAAGCCATGCATGCAAGAAAAGCAAACCAAGGAATTCATGGGGAGGCAGGTGTTCAACCATCTCCATGAATGCAGGCCTCCATCACATGTAACTGTGACTTGGGAAGACAAATGCTRTAACCCTAAATGTCTCTCTCTTACTCCTTTTTCCTTCAACTTTATATGCTGAACATGATGCTATATGGTCTGGAATGTCCCTTTGGTCAGTTGAGGTCAGCTGTCCTGGCTGTGTTGCCCCCCAACTTCTTGTACACTACCAGCCTCCTCACTGGTGGGGTGTGGTGAGATGCCTTGATGCTGAACAAGCATTGCTCAACAAAAATGAAAGCATCTCTGTATTATCAACTCTTTTTTCAGCATGAATCCAAAACAGCCCCATACCAGCTACTGTGAAGAAGGTTAGCTCTATCCCAGCCAAGACCAGCACAGGCATGTTCTTCTTCATTGCTATGTTCTTTTATGGAGGCAAATGGACGCTGAAGGTTTTGGCTATCTTACTATTTGCATTCAGACAAGGTTGCCACTCCAAAACAATGCATTGATTGGTGATTGATCACGTAAAGAGTCTTTTAAAACAGATGAAGAGTAGTTGTGACTTTGTTTGCAACATGTGGCTTTCTATGATATCTTGAAGTATAAAGGACCCAGTGTTCCTTCCAATTAAGTCAAAAGCAGAATTCTCATTGACTTAAAGGTCAGCAAGATCAGGCCCTAATTTACCAACACTTKTAAGTCCCTGATTAAATTTTAAAAGTCCAGATACTAAACTGATTTGCAAGCCTTTGATATTCTGCTGAAGTCAGTGTACAGGTTGGCAAACTGGTTTTTTGGCTCTTCATTAGGATCATGAAAATCCTGTAGCTGATCATGTCATCTCTGCCTTGTCACGCAACAGAGAATTCGAGTCTGTGTTCCAAGCTTGTCATGTAATGTCTTTTTCTCTCACATCCATCTCTTTTCCCTGCAGATGAAAGTAATTTCTGAATATCAGAAATTTCTAGTTAAAGAACAGCACTTCAAATATATATTCCTAGGTGTAAAACACTTGAATCATAACAAAGGAATGCAGAAAACAAATTAACTGGAGGAAGTACCTATTAAAGAGAAACTGAAAGTTCTGAACACCTTGATTATCTGCAGTAAAAAATTGTTGCTGTGCAGTATGAGAAAACACAGACAAATTAATTACAACTATATACATTAATAACTATGATAATAATAATGATGTTGCTGCCTGCTTATAAATAGTTTACTTATCTACTTTCACATGCATTTTCCCATCTGAACAAGTGCAAATTTGCAAGATCTCAATACAAACATTTAGGAAACCTGAGACATCAACATCAGCACTGATATTTTCTACAAACTAACACTAAGTGAGGAGTGTTTTTTGACATTCTGATTTGAGACAACAAAGTTTTAATGCCCATAAACTCATTTTACTCATCTATAGAKATATTCACATTTACATTCATGTATGTATTAATCTCGTCTGTGTCTGGACTAGAAAGTGCCTCCATGGCACACAGATAGTACATGGAGTGGGCCCCACGATCCCAGAATCATTGAATCAAAGATTCTCAAAATCACAGAATGTTTAGTGCTGGAAGGGACTTCTGGAGATCATCTAGTTCAACAGTTCTGCTAAAGCATTGCACACAATTGCATTCAGGCAGATTTTGAATATCTCCAAGAAGGAAACTCCACAACCTCTGTGAACCACCTATTCCAGTGCTGCGACGCTCTCAAAATAAGGAAGTTTTCCTCATATTCAGATGGGACTTGCTGCATTTCTATCTCTGTTGAATCTCAAGAGCAAATCTAGCCCACATACAAAGAATTTCTTGCTATAGGAAACAAAGAAAAGAGTCTTATGGACAAAATAAAAGAATAGTGTGCAGGAGTGGTTTTGTTGTACAAGCACTAACAAAATGCTAGTTAAGAACATATAGGAATCTTTGCACAGGGTAACGCCTCCATAAGGAACAAAATCTCTTATTAGTCCATACAATGACAGGAGTCTCTGTTGCAAACATCTTTTCAATGATTTCATCAGACAGAATGGGTAACAGTCCAAAACCAACATCCTGCCAATTCCTGACATCCATCTGCCCTGTGGTCCTCTGTGAGTACTCTGCAGCAAGTATGTTCCATCACTGTTGAGCATCTTAAACAATATACAAAACATCTCCTGCCCTTCTGTGTACAAACCACTGTCCTACATGACTGTATCTGCATCTCCAGCAAAGTTTTTACCGAGTAGTTACAAGTGGCCTGTCTAAGTTTGCTCTGTTATACAGCAGAAACATTTTTGGGCATATCTCTGAGATGGTCAAATTCTCCACCCAGCTCACAGAAGGATAAAAATGGTGTTTATTAATTGCTCTGGACACAACAGGGACTACCTGAGATGATCTCCAGGCCAGTCCAAAATTCTTACTTGAAGAACTCTTATAGCCACTAGTCAAATGCTTTGTTGAGACAGTGGCTATGAATTTAGTCTCAAATTCATTGTCCATGCACATATTAACAGGGAGTTCCTGAACAACCCTGAGAATAGAGACATTTCTGATCCAAGTATGTAGAAATGAGTCTCTTATGTCTGGGTTACATTTGTTCGAGGGTGAATTTAGATGACAATCAGTCATTTTCAATTTCCTCCAAATTTCCTCCTACTAGTAAGAGAAACAGTCTAACTGCTCAAGAGTAAAGAGAAATCAACAAATTACTTTATAATTTCTGAATATTGGAAGGGCTGGATCCTACATCTTCCTCTGAGGTTGCTTTGTTGTTGTTTTTTTGCCCGGAGCTGTCCTTAGGCCCCGTGAATTCCTCTATGTGCGTACATGGTTGCACTGTGGTAGAATAGTTAGGTTTTGGTTGGTTTGGCAAGACATATGGGTTTCTTTATCAGCTTTCTATGAAGTACAACAGAAGTGAAGTTTGGGGTAAACAGACATCCAGCAATAGAACCCAAACGGGCACAAACTCAGGAGTAAAATTTACTGCAAGTCTCCTTAAGAGGAACCTGTTATATTGGGTATAGAAGCTAGAAGACTATCCACAAGATTGTCCTCTGCTCTATCCTGTTCCATTTGGTAAAATGTGAATCAAAAAAAAAAAAAAACCAACAAAAACAAAACAAACCCAACAAACCAAACAAATCAAAAAACAAGAGGAAAACAAACAAACAAAAAGAAGAAAAGCAGTGCATTTTCCTTTATACACCTAGTAACTGTAGATCATATCTTTGGGGTGATAAGAAAATATAGAATTCTTTCATGTCTTTCTAATTAACCTGTTTTCTGACAGAAAATGTTTATCCCAACAAATTAAAATATTTTGCTGCAACATTTTATCCTAATTTATGGGAGGATATTATCAAAGTTTCATTACAACTCTATTGGTCCAATACGTATGAAATATAGTATATTTGAGTGATGAAGACAAAACAAAAATTTAAGACTCAATCCAAACAAAATCCCCCAGCAAGATAAACCAAGTATTTGCTTCACAGAAAAAGAATAAAGTAAATACTTGTAACTTTCCATTCCAGTTTAAAATGAAAGAGCATCTTAATACCTCACAGTACAGTGCTGAATTTTGTATTCCAGTCAGTTCAACCACAGCATTTCTTTTAAAGGTCTATAGATTGTCTAACTAGGACTGCTCTATCAAGAATCTAAGCTTTTACATTTGGAAAAAGGAGAATAAATCAAACTGAGAGAGTATCTGACAACGTTTTTTATCTCCTTGCAAGTTACAAGTGATAGCATTTCTTCTCATTTATAGACAGAACAGCTGGAATAAACCAATGTTAGTTTTTGGTATTGAGTCATACATTTCAAATAACTTTTTTTTGGTTACTTTTCCACAAGTTAAAAGTAATCTAACAGACTAGCAGCTGTATAATGATGGATTCATTAAACAGTCCTGCAGTTTTTCAAACTGTGGCCATGAAATCAATGGGAGTTGGATCAGGCCCTAAATCAAACCAAAAATTTACAAACATTTCAGAGGATGTTGCAGTTTCACATCTTGTAAAATAAGTGGAAACTCTAACTTCAAGACAGCACTTTGAGAGTTGAAAGTTTGATTGAAATGGAGAACTTTCAACTAAGTATTTTTACTAGGCTAATTCAGCAGTTAGCATTACTGTTTAAGAGCTTTATGAAACACTTTTGACTTTGTAATATCCTTTTATTTTATGTGATTAAAAGGGAGTCTTTAATTTGTGGCATCTCAGGAGTATTGTATTTACCTACTTAAGGTCGAATAGATAATTCTGTGTGTGAGTCAGGGTGAAAAGGAAAGGATTTGTGGGGTTTTTTTCCTCTCTTTTCTATAATCTTCCTACTGCAGGAACTCTTTTTGATTCAATAATGACATTTGGTGGTAATCCCGGAGGAGTAATAATTTTGCCTGAAGACTAAACCGAGTGAGTGGTGATCTTCCTTGCTGTCAATGACCTATAGATGACATTTTGCACCTAATTAATTAGATGTCTTTCTTTCGAGAGAAATGGCGAATCATGCATAATTAGAAAAGGCATCAAAGTTGGAGCCATTGGCTCATTAATCTAATGGAGCTAGCCTGTGGCACTTAAAGACCATTTGTATTGCTCCTGATGTTTGTGCTACTTTATGAGCAATTAGCACTCTATATAAGACTGATTCTCTTGATAGTTTTCATTTTTCTTACACTCAATGAAAATATTTAGATTAGTTTAAAATATAGTACAAGCTATAACCTCTAACACTCATAAACATTCAGATATTAGTGATTTACAATATGGGCAAAAATTAGCTGGAATCTAACTGATTTTTCTTTTCTTTAGGCTAAACAAAGAACAGGAAAAAAACAAACCTTCATAGAACTGTAGAATTCAAAAAAATAAATTTAAACAAATCATACATTCAAGGAAATGACAAGTTCTGTGATGTATTTTCAGTGATTTTTTTTCAATATGAGGAGTGATAACTTCAATATTCAGTAGACAGTCCTGTGTGAGAGTAAAAGGGGTGCTCTATTTATCTTTCTTCGAAGTTGCTTAATATTAATTAAATTTTCTATTTTAACAGTATTTTTTTAAATATATCTAAATATTTAAGACATATTGAATTTTTATAAAGAAGATTCATTTGCAGCCTTTCTGGAGCCAATACATTCTCAACACAAGTGTACCAGAAGTTTAAATTTCACTTTCCACCTACTACTTGCCAGATTGGTCTATAATCCGTGCTAATTATTTCTCTAGAGAGTCTGACTACTTTAGCTTTTCTAGGATTTGTTCCTGTAGAATGCCTGGTTGTTTCTTACTATAACCATGTTGCACAGAAAATAATCCATGAATGCTGAAACGTGCATTATCATGCCATACAACATGCTTAAAAAGACATACAGCAGCAGCTTCAGAAAATTAGACATCAATAATTTTTCCATATTTTAATTTATGCTAAACCAGTAATCACATGCCTGGGCTGTTCAACATACACATATGGATATGACCATGAATATATTTTGGTGTGAACATTTTACATATGTTATAGCTGAACAAGTAAGCGTATATTTTCCCAAAAAAAAAAAAAGGCTAGCCAAATATTAACCTTAACTAAACCCTAAAATATCTATTTTGTCTTTCATCTTTTTTTGTACAATTCTACTTCACCGAGAATGTAAAGTCTGCTAAGAGGCTTTACATACAAGTTCTCACTGAATCAGAACACGTTTTAGAAATCTTGTGGTTTATGAAGTTGTGCTTAAAACTTAGTAGTGACACCTAAAATTCCTCCAGGCTACATAACAACCATATAACTGTAGAGAATCATAGAATTGTTAAGGTTGGAAAAGACATTTAAGATCACCAAGTCCAACTGTTATCTCCTAACACTGCAAAGTCCACCGCTAAATGATGTCCCTAAGTGCCACGTCTACATGTCTTTCAAATACCTGGGTGGCAAAGACTCAGCCACTTCCCTGGGCAGCCTATTCCAAAGCTAGGCAAACCTTTTGGTGAAGAAATTTTTCCTAGTATCCAATCTAAACTTCCCTTGTAGCAACTTGAGGTCATTTCCTTGTCCTCCCACTTGTTACCTGGGAGAGGAGGCCAACTCCCACCTGGCTACACCCTCCTTTTAGGTAGTTGTAGGTAATGATAAGGTCTTCCCTCAGCCTCCTTTTGTCCAGACTGAACTACCCCAGCTCCCTCTGCCACTCCTCATAAGACTTGTGCTCCAGACCCTTCACCAGCTTTGTGGCCCTTCTCTGGACATGTTCTGTCACCTCAATGTTCTTTTTGTCGTAAGGGTCCCAAATCTGAACACCGGCTTCGAGGTGCAGCCATACCAGTGCAGGGTACAAGGGGATTATTACTGCCCTTGTGCTGCTGGCTACACTATTTCTAGTGTAACATACAACTATAGTTTTACAGTTTTACAATTTTTAGCCATTGAACTTATTCTCACTATTTGGGTCCATACTCCATTATTTTACCAAATAGCTATGTCTGTACTGGGAAAATTGCTAGCAAACCAATTTGTCAGTATGTCTAGACAGTTAAAAGAATCCTTGTCAAAGTTTTGATCTGGGTCAAGTATCAGCCTCCCAAAGAGGTTCAAGCCAGCACACAATATTCAAAACTATTCTCAAGTGCACTTGTTTTGGAAGCTTAGAGATTTTAATACTGTGAATATAGCCAAACTATGCCAATTAACTGTAGAACTAGGAAACACATCCCTGACACTCTTCTATTTACTTGTAGGGTTTTAGCTCTTTATTTTTGTGTGATAAGAATTTGTGCTGGGCTATATAGGATAGCCATAAAAAGTAGAGACTTAGATGTTAACCTTTGTTCTCCACCAAGACTGTAGCTTATAAATCCATAACCCAGACTCTGCCTACTTGAGCTAGCAGAGATTCTAAGATGAATGCAGGGTACTCTTTCCTCCATGTGCTCTTAGCCATCCCTCATTGGCTCATTTATGCTAATTTGCTGGCTCTCACTTCACCTCCTTTCTCGTTCTGAGAGTTTTAGTCCTCTTCTGCATCTGTACTCATGGCCATGCAAAATGTCCAGTGCACTTTTCTTGGCCCAGTCTCTTTGTTCTATGGAGAATCTCCACAGACATTCGTATTTCTGTGTTCCTCTTCTCTCTGCGTCTTTCATTCCCCAGTTGCTGTTCTTGCTTCCCACWATTTAATGTACTGGGTTTGTGTGGCCATGTTTTGGTAGTAGTAGGGTGGCTACAGGGGTGTGTTTTGTGAGAGGCTGCCAGAAGCTCCCCCCAAGTCTGACAGAGCCAATGCCAGCTAGATCCAAGATGGACTCACTGCTGTCCAAGGCCAAGCCAATCAGAGAAGGTAGTAGCCTCTCTGTGATAACATACTTAAGAAGAAAAACAAGTTATTATGCAGATGTAATTGCACTCAGAGAAGTGAGAATATGAGTAAAGAACAACTCTGCAGACACCAACTTCAGTGAAGAAGAAGGAGGAGGAGGTGCTCCAGACACGGAAGCAGCCATTCCTCTGCAGCCTGTGATGAAGACCATGGTGAGTCAGGCTGTCTCCCTGCAASCCATGAAGGTCCCTGGGGGTGCAGAGATCCACCTGCAGCCCTTGGAGGAGCCCCATGCCAGAACATGTGGATGCTCAAAAGAGGGCTGTGACCCTATGGGAAGCCTGTGCTGGAGCAGAGTCCTGACAGGGACCTGCTGACTCATGGAGAGAGGAGCCCATGCTAGAGCAGGTTTCCTGGCAGGACTTGTGACCCCTGGGGGGGACCCCACACAGGGGTAACTTGTTTCTGAAGGACTGCATCTTGTGGGAAGGCACCCATGTTGGCATAGTTCATGCAGAACTGTAGCCTGTGGAAAGAACTCACACTGGGGAAGTTCATGGAGAACTGTCGACCATGGGAGGGATCCCATGCTGGAGTGGAGGAAGGACTCCTCTTCCTGAGCAGTGGCAGAAATAACCTGCCACAGAGTGATGAACTCTCTGTCTCCCTGCACCATTGTGAGGGACAATGTAGAGCCCAGAAAGGGAGGAATAGGGAGAAGATGTTTTCAAGATTTGTTTTACTTCCCATTATCTTGCTCTGATTTTCGTTGGTAGTAAATTCAATTAATTTTCCCAAGTCCAGTCTGTTTTGTCCGTGACATTAACTGGTGAGTGAGCTCTCCCTGCTCTTATTTCAACTCATGAACATTTTGTTATATTTTCTCTCCCCCGTCCGGTTGTGGAGGGGAGTGATAGAGTGGCTTTTGGTGGGTACCTGCATCCAAACAGTGCCAACCCACCACAAGTCCATCTTTGTTCCCTCATACAGTTGTTTTCTAATGTTTTTAGTCTATTAAATCATGACTGAACGACTAAGCATCAAGTTTCTCTCTACTGCTTGCTCAAAGGTTTTCTGAGACCATTGAGAAAACTAGAAGAGAATAAAAAAAATCCACACCCATCTTTGTCTTCTTGCACTTCAGTATTTAATATCTCCTGTTCCCTCTTTCCTTTTTTTATTTTTCCCCCCATTCTCCCTTTCTTCCTTTCCCCCACCCCTTTTTTACCTTTTTCCTTTCTCCTCTCCTTCCCTTTCCATTTCTCTTTTTCCTTACCTTGCCCTGTGTTCACAAGCAAAAAGATCTTTTTTTCTGTCTAAAAGTGGTTTCCCAGTCTGATTTAAATGCCTGGCAACACAAAACACTGCTCAATATTTACAGGCTACTTATTTTAATGCAACAGTAAATTAAATTGGTATGTAAAATGCATATGTAGTGAACTGCCAGCAGTATCTGTTTCCTTCAGGCTGCAATAGCTCCTGTATGAATTGTTTTTTGCCCCAAATCTCTCTTCAGTCTTTGGAATGCTTTGGAGGCTCACTCTCTTGTGGATGTAAATAAATGATGACTCATTAATAGACTGATGCAAACAAGTGTATTTTACAAAGGAACAGAACTGAAAACTGTGCTCCTTGATCCTGACATGTATATATAGCAGTAATGATACTGAAATAGGTACAGGTATTTTTGGAGTGAACAGATCTTTATGCCATAGTTCATTCTGACTGTATTCCTACTGCAAACTTCTGAAATGTGCATTTACCAGTGTCTTGAGTGACATCTCCTGGAGAAAGTAAACATGGTCTTTCACAGTAATTTGCTAGTGAACTGTGACAAGAGATTTGTAGGTTTCATTCCTGCAATTCTGCTTTTGGAAATGGGAGATTTATGCAGCAATTTTATTTCCTTTTCAAGTAAAGCTGAATCAAGATGCAGAGATTTTCTTCCTCTCTCAATAGACCTAGCTAAGTTGACGCTAGGCCCTTGTCTGGTGACATAGCAACAACCATAAAATAGTGTAACAATTTGTCCTTATAATTACATCTTTTGACTAGATGTGTCCTGAGAACCRTGTAACCTTACCCTTCTTTCAAAGCCACTGGGGTAAATCAGAAGAGACTCTTCAGAAACCCGTGGAGCAGAGCCTGAAAAAACTTGTCTAAGGAAAAATTGGGCCAACGCACTATGAAGAATGAACAGATGATATTAATGTAATCTGGAAGGAAGGGATAACTTCTCCCCATGCTTTGGTCTCCTGAACTCTCTGGGTATGCCTTTCTGAATTATGCAGTGCACAGTAAAACTAATACAGCGTGGTTTACAGCTATAAACTGGATTAAATAAACATGCTGCCAGGAATAATGTATATTCCAGCAACCAGGTTAGCTAAACTAAAACAAACCATGATATTTCAGTACTGTGCACCAAGGACATGTACATAAGGTGAGAAGAGGTAACAGAGGGGATAGTTCTTCCATTTCATATGCTCACAGAAGGCAAAAGCAGGTTTAAAAAACTAATMATCATCATTAATCTCTCAACTTGTCTCTTAGATTTCAATTTCATTTTATTGATCACAAACCTGAAGGTAAGTTCTTTCAAAAAAAATATGATTGATTGTTTTATTTAACTATTTCTATTATTTTCATAGAGCTGTTGCATACTGGTACAGGAGGACTAGATGATCTYCAGAGGTCCCTTCCAACATCAAGAATTCTGTGATTCTGTGAAAAAAACAGGCAAACCTGAGATATGAAGAAGATATATATAGTAATATTAGCACTTACATGGAACTGATGAAGAAGGAAGAATATATTAGTGCAATAACCCTTAAATTATCCAGAGAATTCTGTAATAAAATCTCTCTTCTTCCTCCCCCCTGCCCCCCAAATGAGACCACAACGATTATTCATGGTCACTGATCTATCACAGAGGATAACTTTGGTTCTAGTCTTTGTTCTGAGCCCCTACTTCACCTTATTCAGAGCAAATGCTTTCATACAATAAACTGACTGAAGAGGAGTCAGAAACTAAATTTTTGTTCATTACTAAACTCTAGAACATGCATAGACAGAACATTCAAATGAATCAAATATATTTAGGTAACTCCATATAATTGTCAATATTCCTAACAGATCTAATAATTTTTTTTGATAGTTTCTAAGTCAAATAATTGTTCCTTCTGTATTTATCTAGACAGAATTACATATACTGAATTACACAGACATTACAGAATTTTACATGCAGTAGAAAAATGGCCATTGTGTTTCAACTGATGTAAGTGAAAAAGCCCAATTTTTTTGTTATGTCGTGTCCGCTCCATTTATGTTACTGCACAGGAACAGGATCAGGTGTGGGCATGAGTTTTGATGTAGAAATGGATCACCTTTCATTTAAATGTGGCTCATTTCTTGTAAAGTTTTTCAGATTGTTGCATAGAAGATGAACACTAGTCAAATTTATTATTTAAAGTGACTTCATTAGCTAAATTCAGTATTTTAAAACAAGTCGGAGTCACCACTGCTTTCTATAATTTTTATTTCTGTTGTTGTCATGCCAGTCTGAGAGCACAATGTAGACACTTTAAAAGATTTCAGAAGCAGACAGCATAAGTTACCTCCAAAAAAATCTTTGCTGGTCAAGTGTAGTATCAAAGCATACTACATTATAACCCACTACAGTGAAATATTTCTTTCTGAAAGCATATCTGAAGAAAATATTAGACAGAAGCCTGCAACTCTAATTCATGCGGAGATGAAAAATGAATTAATAGGAAATTTAGAGGTATTTAAAGTTGCAATTTCAATTATAATGATTAAACAAAGTGCATAACTTTAAGTTTTAAACTAAGGTGCTCTTCATAACTGCTGCACCATATACATCTCTCCATCTTTTGCACTGTGAGAACAAAGAGAAAATTATGTTCTGGGTCCTCTAAGTCAATCCCAAGTGGTCCGCCTTGGACTACATTAGAAAAATAATGGGTTGTGCTCCTCGTCAGCTAGTTTTTGAAAGAGTAATTTGAAGGTTTGTTAAGATAATTCAAGATTTTACTTAACTAACAGTGTGCTTAAGCCATAGCAGGTCAGCTGAAAATTACAAAAAGCCTCAGAAAGTTGGGTACACAGTTTTAAACAGCAGAAGATTTGAAGCCTGATTAGTTTGACTGACTTAGAGTCATAGTGGTAAATCCACTTGCCAAGATCCATGAAGAACTGTGCCAGTGTACTGGCCTTGCTAGGATAGGGATAGTTTTCTCCAAACATCTTGTATGGTTCTATGTTTTGGATCTGAGACCCAAACAATCCCACTAACATACCAATGTTCTGGTGTTTGCTGACCAGTGCACGGCATCGAGGCCTTTTCTGCTTCTCACTTTGTCCCTAGCGAGCTGCACGATCTACTGGCAGGAGTCACAACCTGGCAGATGACCTGAACTGACCAAAGATGTTCCATAGCATATAATGTCATGCTCTGCAATAAAAGGGAAAAGAGGGGGCTTTAAGGGTTACTCATCTTTTGCTCAGGAACAGGCTGGGCATTAGTCTGCTTGTGGGAGGTGGTGAATGATTGGTTTTGCATCACTTGTTTCTGTTTATTTCTCCTTTCTTCCACTTACCATTCGCTTATTAAACTTTTCGGGTTTTTTAAGTCTTGACTCTCTAATTTCTTGCTTTTACTCTTCCTTTCCTCTTCCCTATTTCACTGGAGGCATGAGAGCAAAGTGAGCAAGAGGCTGTGTGGGCCTTAAYTGCCCATTGGGATCAAACCGAACCAGTCAGCAAATTTGAAGAACTACACTGGCTTAAAAATCAGAGATTTTAAAAAAAATATGATTTTATGTAGTTATTTTTTCCTTATTTCAGAATTGATAATAATATTCGGGTTGGCTTTTTTTGTTTTGTGTTGTTTGTTTGCTGCTGTTTTAGAAAATAGAGTCAGATTGACAGCTGGAACAATAATAGCTTTTCAATTCACGAAAACAGGGCATCAGATAGTCATGTGAGTCTTTATAAACTCTACCATGTATCAACATATATTGAACATGACTACAAGATCTGAAAATGTTGCAGCACCAAGTGCTGTCAGAATTATCGGTAAGAATACAAATTCCCTTTTTATCTGAACAAAGAGCTGGTCAGGGGTCTGAGGAAGAATATACTTCTAAATCATACTGCCAAATGCACCTTCCCACTGTGTTACAGGATTCTCTTGAAAGTCTTACGCCACAGCAGTTGCTACTGAAGTACAGAATGTGAGTTTTCTTTCACCTACACAGTGTAAAGTATTCAAGACGCTTGCTGTCTTCAAACAGCATGCAGGCACTCAGCAAATGATCATCCCTGGCATGTTTGGTCCAATATCTATTACCAGCTCTCAAACAACAAAATGGATTTTGCAAAACAAGGACTCCAGTGGAAGGCTGAGGAGTAGGAGCTGCACTCATACAGCGTCTTTCAGCATGTCATGGTTTAATCCCAGCTGACAACTAAACACCATGCAGCTGCTCGCTCCCTCTCCTCTGGTGGGATGGGGAGAGAATCAGAAGAGTGAAAGTGAGAAAACTCTTGGGTTGAAATCAAGACAGTTTAATAGGTAAAGCAAAAGCCACTCATGCAAGTAAAGCAAGACAAGGAATTCATTCACCATTTCCCATGGGCAGGCAGGTGTTCAGCCATCCCCGGGAGAGCAGGGCTTCATCACGTCTAACGGTGACTTGGGAAGACAAGCACCATCACACTGAGCATCTCCTGCTTCCTCCTTCCTTCTTCCCTAGTTTATGTGCTAAGCACGATGCTATATGGTCCAGAATATCCCTTTGTCACTTGGGGTCAGCTGTCCTGGCTATGCACTTTAGCGTACTCCCAGCCTCCTCACTGGTGGAATGGGATGAGAGGCAGAAAAGGCCTTGAGGCTGTGTAAGCACTGCTCAGCAGTAACAAAAACACCCCTGTGTTACCAACTCGGTTTCCAGCACAAGTGTAAAACACAACCCCAATAGCAGCTACTGTCAAGAAAGTTAGCTCTGTCCCAGCCCAAACATTCTTCCACACCACTTCAGCACAGCACAGACTAAAACCTTTATGTGTAGTCTAAAGGTCTCTTCACATACCCTGGGCTTTTCAACCCTGTCGACCCCAAATGCCACAATCTGATGTATAAAAGTGCAGATCCTGTCTAATGGTATGTATTTATATCTCAAGATGCTCCAAAGCCTGCAAACAGATTAAATACTTATGTCCTTTGAAAACAAATGAAAATTATTTTATCTTACTTCCTGCTTGACTGACAAGCCCATAGTAAATACTAGGATGAATGTTGACATGAATGCAAAATGAAGAGATAGCTAATTATAACAGCCAGTGGACTTGATGGGAGAATACTAATTGAAGTTCAGCTGTTTCTGCAGCCAACTCTCCAGCAGGATCTTCCCTCATCTGCCTCTGACTGTGTGTCCTCATCACCCTCTCTGCCATCTGTGAGCATCTGTGTGGACTGGCTCTTCRCAGTGGAGAAATAAGGCTCAGCAGCAATTTGTGCATATCTCTGTGTCTCCCAGAGACAGCGGCACCTTCCATTACTTACAGCACATTTTGAAAATTCCCATTGTCACCTGAAAAATTCATTATGCAAACTTAGATAATGCCACACCCTGTATTGTGTGATAAAGTTAATAGGGAATTCTCTAATGCCATCCTTTGGACCTCAACTAGATTAGGTCCGTGATTCTACAGCTTCTTAGATGAAGACTATAGGATCAAGCAGGTGTGGGCCCACATATATTTTTCAGATATTTTACTACAAGAAAGTCATTGAATTTTTTTTGAGTGTATTTTTTATTCTCAAAGTTCAAGACTTTCTTAAACATTTTTAACATTTTGGAAACAGTAGCCCCTTCTGATTGTAATAATAGAGGAGGTTCTTATGCTCTATGATTCAAATATTTGTACAGATTCTGTGAGAGAATGGAGGAGCTTGATTCAGTTACTTAAATGACTACTTGAGATGTATCTCAGCCAGTCTTGAGGTGCTAGCCTAGGGCAGTGTGAGTCTCTCATAGGTTTGGCACAATATTTACCTCTCTTAAGTGAAGCTCCTGAATGTAAGATGTCTCAGAGAAATTGAAATATCACTAGGTGTTTAAGGTAATTCTTAGCCATCTGACCTGCTCCAAACCCATCCATATATGCTCTATATAACTAGAGCAGACAGAAACAAATACAGGATTTAGAAAACAAACAAAAAACCAAACAAATAAACGTACATACATTTTTTAAGCAAGCATTTTCTTTTCAAAATTACCAATCATTCTCTAATAGTACTGAAAAACTCTCGTTTCTGAAAAAAAATATTAAATGTAGACAGAGCTGGTAATTTATATCTAACAGATAGGTTTTGCAGCTGTGAGCTTTCTTGATTTTTCGTTTTCTTCTTCCTGTATTTTTTCAGCAGACATAATTAGTATTAAAAATTACTACATTGTAATCTCTATAAATAGTGCTAGAACCTTAAAATTTAAAAAACTCTCAAGATAATGGCTACTAAACCTCTCTTTTTTTTCTGTCATATTTTTATATAGGTGTTGTAGAAAGCACTGCACTGTCTTCATCTAGTTATTTTACAATATGTTTACAAGATAATAAAAGAAGCACTTTACTGATTGAGAAATCAGCATACGGAAAGAAATTCACATGTAGATTAACTAATGTTACTAATAAAATTATAAAATCATAGGAATCTTTATATTCAGGTTTCCTGCATGATGTATATGAAGAATTGGATTCCTGAGGGAATAATCTTCAAAAATCAACTGTTTATACAGCCACCAAGTCTTGAAATGAATTGTAGGAGACACGGGAAAAGTTCTGCTCAGGACTCTGATTTGTAAAAGCTACTGGCACCAAAGGCTTACCTCAGTTTTCTTCCTTCGGATTTACTGATGAGAAAGAATTCACAGTGTAAATTTTACAAGATTCAGGACACCCATGAAAATAAATTACTACAGGGAATCTTCAGCTGATTCATTACAGTGACTTGCTATGGTCTTTTCATTTTTAAGTATCAGAACAAGAACAATAGAAAGCTTTGCAAAACTTCATCAAAGAAGTATCTCAATATTTTCAGGAAGGAAAAATTTATCAGTTGTAAGACAACAATCTCTCTGAAGTACAAATTTAGAATCACAGGATAAAATCACCACAGGCAGATAAAGTGCTAGAACTGTAACATTTTTACAGCACTTATCCGAAACATCATGATTTATTTAAGGCTTTTCTTTCTTTATTTCACATGCCCCGAAAAATATTTAATTGGGCAATTCACAGGAATCTCACATGAGGATTTGAGCCTATGCTTCTATATAATTGTACAAGCTTATATTTGATAGTGAAATATTTACCACATTTTCATTTTTGTTCTATGTCAAAGATTGTTTAAAAACCAATTTTTTCACTGAATTATATATTCTTGAGACTCAACCTTTGACTAAGAAATATGGCATCTATTGATTTGGTGGATTCTAAAAGATTTTTAGATGATATTTTATGTGGAGTCACTGCAATTTTTCTACTGAGTTATCAATTCATCCCTATCTTCACTGAAATTAAATTATTTTTGTTTTCTTTATTGAATAACTTTGAGATTTCAAACTTTGTTCGTTGTGGCTGTAAAAGATATTTATTTGAAAAGGTATGGAATTATCAATGGGAATATAAACAAGGCAGTTCTTTGATAGTATCTATACATTTGCTCATTTCGGCCCATCAAGATAAAGTTGTGAAGACAGAGGGAGTCTTTCCAGATTGCACTTATCAGGTTTCACTAAACATAAAGAGAACAAAAACAAATAGGTACAATTAACTGCACAGTCAAAAATCAAACAAACAAAAAGAAACTAACAGAGCTAACATTTCTTCTCTGAAYGTCTTTTGCTGTCAAGCTACAAATATAAAAGTGTTTGTAAAATCATACATGCCACCTGTACGGAGTAGGAAATTCTGGCTTCTCGTTGCCTTTTTTGATACCATAAAGAAAACAAAAAACAAAAGAAAGAAGTAACAACAAAAAAGTAACACTCTCCCTTCCAAATCCATGAAGACTTACAACACTTTTAATAAGTTTTTGACATTTAGGCTTAAGTAAACATTTGAAATTACAAGGAGACATCTAAATGTCAGCATTACAATTTTAGTTTCTTAAACTTTACTTGAATCCTATGCTTGAGATTGAACAGGATGAACCCCATATATGAGCAATCTCTCTATTATCTCATCTCTCCAGACTTCTTATGTACAAACTATACACACAGTCCTAACTGCATTCCTGAATATTTTCACAACTCCAAACTCCACTTTCTGATATGGATAATTTATAATTCTTTAATTAATAATTAATAAAAATTAAAAATCTAATTAATATATTTCGACAGTTCAGGTGAAAACAACCAGAATGTGGCTGGTAGGCAATGGTAGACAATTTATTGTTTTCCAGTTCAGTGCGTCTAAGTAGAACTCTCAGTTTGGTTCATGGGCTTGTCCTTAGAAGAGCTAGATGTGATTTTTGTTTTTCCTAGTCTGGGGAAAGCTGTTCCAGAAAACTGATTGCTTTTGGAACTTTTTTTAATATGATGACAGCATTGACAGTCAACGAATACAGCGAGTTGGAAGAGGAAGGAAAGGGAAAAGGATATGCCAGCCTACTTTCCTGTCCAATCAAAAACTTTGCATTTATCAGTTCTATAATAGCAGTGTATATTGCAGCTTTTTTGATATTTTGTGATGCTTGGCCAAGGGCACAAGCTGGCAGCTGAGGGTGACCCCAACATGTGCTGACTAATAGGGCACAGGCCCACAGGGTCTGAGCACAGCAGACAGTGCCAGGCTCTGGTACAGTCTCCAGCAACTGCACGCAACACAGCACATGATGCACCAGGACCAAGGAAGTGAGAAACAAGAGTAGATGAAGCCAAAGGCAGGGCTGGAAATAAGTACACCTGCAACATAGCTCAGGTAGGGACCGAGTGCCTGACTCAGGGCTGTCACAAGCTCCTGGTGCCATGGGAAGGGAAGCCCTGGGTGAAGCTTGTCAGGGACGTTAAGGTATACTGATGTCTTCAGGCTGCTGATGTTCCTACACGGAACAGAAGGCATTTTCTGTCTGGAAACAACGAGTAGCTTGCCACTGATCCCCAAGGGGAAGGTGGGCATTTTATGCTTCTCTAGTACTTACTAGAGATTGATGTGCCCTCATTTTTTCAACCGCATTAGTACCTCAAACACAAGCTTGTTGGATCAATTGCTTTCTGGATGACTGGAATGGAAGGATTGTAAGTCACAGCTTTTATTTATGGCCTTCTGTATGGATTTGTCTCATATCTAAGTGACATAGATTCTGCTTAGCTTGCAGGTTTCTGAAAAATCCATTCCTTAGGCACTTGGCTCTTCTTTGTACCTTATTGGAAGCCAAAACATTTATTGGCTGCTGAATTTTCCAGGAAGTAAGCTGGCAGCAGATGAGGTGTTGCTTCTCCAGCTTAGTGGAACTATGCCCAAGCACCTTTAAAGAATATGGCTTTATATATGCTTCTTGTCATCCATAAAACAGAGAAAAAAGAAAAAAATTCCTGAGTTCATAAGCAATAAAAGCAAGCATTTATGTTTGCAAGGTCTTCAGATATTGTGATACAGACGTCACAAGAGATGCTTGACAAGAAGGAAGTATAGACAAGTTAGAGATCAGAAACAGCTTTTTAATTGCCAGCAAAGCTGAGTACTGAACAACATACAGGTACTTTGAACTGTTCCCAGCTACTCATTCAATCAATTAAGTGAAAAACTGTTGAGCAAATCTGAATACTGAATTAATATGAAGAAATAATTATTTGCCTATAGACATTTTGCAAATGGAAGAGATTAATTAAGGCAGGCATTTATTACAAATTATTTGCTCAGCTGTTGCTCAGAATTCAGTAGGGTTTGCACATGTAACTCAGATATTTCAATACAGCTCAGGGAAAAGTATATTTAATTTTTTTGTTGTTGTTAAAGCAGGTGCAGATTAAGAAAAAAAAATCATTGTATAGTGTATAAAATAGCTAGCCTAGATTTCTTGCTGGATAATAGAAGGTAAAAGACTGGCATTTTTAAAAAAGCAAACAAAAAAACTTAAGCAAGTTGATTAGAAGAAAATTAAAACATCTACATAGCAGATGTACATTTTCTGTATAGAAGGATCTGGTTTGTATCTGTTAGGATATTTTCTAAGAGTCAGTTTTAAGAAGACTATACTTTGAATTTGAGTGAATTCCAGAAAGTTCCGTGTGACTATGGCAGAGACCACTCATGAAAAAGGACACGTTTGGAGCATAGCAAGGAAAAGAGAAGTATGAGACAGACTCACCAGGGCTGTGAAACATGACAGGGGAACAAAAGACTCCTACTCAGCAGAAAGTCTTGGTAGAATTATGATGGGTTTACTACTTAACTGACAGAAAGCTCTAGCAATCAATGGCACAAGAAGAAGGACACAAAAATGGGAACAAGGCATTACCATGGGGAGCAGCAGGGAAAAGCACGCAAACATGCAAAAAGGCCTTGAAGATGGTCGTGTCAGCAACGATGGTATTATGCTAGAAAAAATGGTACCCTGCCTTGGCTGATTCAGGTACCTCTAGAGATAGTAGTCTCCTCAGCCAAAATGGACTTCCTGGGACTTTCTCAGCTTTCCTGCCTGAGGCTGCAGGGAGTGTCAGAAAAGACCTGTATGTGAAAATTTATGCAAATGTCTTCTATGATGTACTTATGGGCACAGAGTGAGTAGTTATTAAAAAAAAATAAAGAAATCAAACTAAAGAAAACTGAAGTATATATATTGAGGAGTAATGTGTGAAAACACCCTGCTGAGCCGCAAGAACAGATCCATGCAGAACACTAGAGTTTGACTGAACCTGTCCCAGGCCTCCAGCACACACCAGCACCAGCAGTGAAGGTTATGCCTTGGAGCATCTCCAAGACAGCAACGGCTTCTCTAGGCTGACAGATTATAAGATTATATGTACATATTTGCTAACCAAAAGACCCCTTGAGGGACATCCAAACACCTGCCAAGAAGACACTTGTGCCTCCATATGACCCTCTGTTCCTGAGTAAACAGCTGGGGTTCGTGTCCCAGCTGTGCTCAGAGAAGCTGTGGAAGACCCTGGGCAAAATGCTCTAACTCAGAAACAAGCTTTGAGCAGGGGTTGGGCCAGCTAAGGTCTAGTGGTTTGTTCCAACCAAAATTCTTCAGCAGTGCTATTAATAATCTAAATTGATCTTTTACTGACAGATTATAAATTTCTCAGTTTACAGTAGAAAATTCTTTGGTTTTTAGCATTTCTGTGCTGCTTACAAATATTTAAGTGCTGGGGTCGCAGTAATCTCTGGTGTGCCATTCTTAAAATAACAACTGATTATTTTGGCTCTTTGAAGACGAAACATGGATGAAGAAGCAAAACCTATTATTGATAATTTGAAAGAACAGAGGCTATTTTACTCACATACATCCTTTTATTCACATTCCAGCATTCATGTACAGGCTGTGCTGTCCAGTTTCTTTACCTCTAAAGCCAGGATGCAGATACTAGATGTTGTGAAGAACTTTTATATTGGGCTACTGCACGAAAGATATATTTAATTTTCACAACATGCAAGTATGCATGAAAGCTGTAAAATGTTAGTGACTTTATTCCCTGGTTAGAGAGAAATTGCACCAATCTATTCTCTGATGAAGTCAGCTGGAGACCTTTGGTAGCTATTGAAATGCCAGTGTTGACATCGTAATAAAAGATGCACTTCTGCGTTTATGTTAAAATTTTTTCACCTAAGAATGTTAATTGAATGAAATGAAAATTGAAGAAGCCATAGGCCAACAATTTTTTGTAACKAAATAAAAATAGCAAGTCAAGTGAATTGCAAAAAATTTAGATAAATTATGAGAAGCTGTATATTATAATTCTATGCTAATCAATAAGGTAATTTAATTAAACCATAAACTTTCTAATAATAGACAAAAGGAATTAGAAATTTGCTCAAAAAGTAAAAACTTCATCAATGGATGCAAAACCTGATATTGAACTAAGAGAAAAGGTGTATTAAAGTGCCCAGTTAGGGTTTGAAAAATATGGTAAAATTCCATTTCTGCTATATGTGTCCTAACCACAACTTTTTAATTTCTGGGAAAAAAAATCACTTTTAATGTCACTTAACATTTATCCATTTTATCAAAAATTGCTAATTTTTAAATAAAAAGTGGTTAATGACATAGAATCAGTATCAGGGTTCATATTAAATACTTCAATTCTTTTTTCAGTGTTAGTTAAATATTTTCTTTTCCACTTTTCTATTTCCACTTTTGTTAAAATGAATTCTATAATTTCATATTTAATAAAATTTTGAGATGAAGGACCTTAGATATAATCATATTTTATCCCAGTAAACTAAAAAAATGAAAACAAAATTGAAAAATTTTCTTTAAGGAAAATTTCCCATGTTTGTCTGATTTGTTCCCAATACATAATTCTATCAGTTATGTTTCATTTTAGGAGCTCAGCCTGAAGAATGCAGAATAAATCTAATTTGCAACCATGTTATTGTAATGTCTTAGGCATAACTCAGAAAAAGCAGTGTTTTTAGTGATGTGTAATATTTTAGAAAACAACAAGCCACCTTTTTACATTGCTAATTAATAGTGTGGAACTGTATTCTTTGGAGTTTGCAAGTCAGATAGAAGCTTTCAAGAATAATGACATGTTCCTATCTGAGTATCAAGTATCACACATATTTGATTTGCACTGTGTGTCATCTCCAATTTATTGCAAGAGGTTGTATACATGTTTGAATAGAATTCAAAGGCAAGTAATGTGATTAGAGACAATCAGAATTGTTTATCTCTGAACTGAAGACTAACAACCTTGAAATCTTGCAAATCAGTAGATACTAACAACATAGAAGCCCATTCTCTATTCTCCTACAGCATTCCTTGCATTCAGTGCATCTAGAGGAGCTGAAAAGGTGAAGAAGAAAGACTGAAGAAAGGGCGAGGTTGCAAAGGATAGTCAGGATTAAATTACTCTGGAAAACTCCTAAACACATATGGTTTCAAGGGACACAACTGTAGCTTTGTTAAACTACTTAGGAAATTAAACAGATTTTTTTTAATTAAAATACATTTCAATTAAAACACACAAAGTTTCAATACCACTTTAGGATGAAATAAACGATCACTTTCACTAAAGAAAGATATTAGTTTCTCAGTTGCTTGCCTCTAGCTTCTATCACCTCCTAAATACCAAGTGCATGAAGTTCCTAGAGCTGCATGATGAACTGGTCTGCTTAAAAATATTTTTGTCCTCAGGGACCACTTCTCTCAGCAGCAGCTAAAATTCAGGAAATGAAAGGTGCATATCCATAATCATTGCAACAAATCTAAATTGAGAATGCTGTGATCTCAGCTGCCTTTTCCATCCCCAGCTGTGCACTCTACCGCCTTGCACTGTCACTTTGTCTTGTGTAATCATGTATTGAAACATTACGGGGAGCTGAACGGATGAAAATTCACAGGGTAAAAGAAGAAATAAAAAAAAAAARAAAAGAAAGAACTTGTTGGTCCTTAGCTGGATTAAGTCCCTGAAACAGTTTACCATGTGGGTACTCAAGCCCTCAGATAGTAGAAGTTAGGGAGAAGAGATAAATAGTAGGAAATGGTAGAGAGTTTAGAGATTACCTTGCTGAAGCAGCACATGGAGACATTATTTTTAGATCTGTGGCTAAAAGAAAGGTAGAGTTTAGATAAATATACTACAGTATAAATACAGAGGTATTTTTGTTCTGTTACAGCCCTGCATAAAACTGAAAAATGGAGGTGAGATACTGGGCATCAGCTGATACAGGGATATCAACTGGGATATCAACCAGTTTGAGAGGGTGGCATAAGGCTTTGTGTTGAATCAGAGCACTATGATGCCCCTTTGGCTTACACTAGCAGCAAAATTCCCCACCAGCAAGCACTTAGATTATCAATTCAGTTTTGATGTTGCTATTTGTAAACTAGGAACCTTATAGAAACCTAAACATCTTTAGTCCTCATTTCATCAAATARTAAAAAGGAAGTGATTTTTAACTCTCTTCTCTTGCCTTGCAAGGTAAAATACTCCTGGCAAAACAACACACTGGCCATTTGTGTTTTCTTAGAGCAATGCCAGCATTCTTTTCAAGCATGAGAACAGAGAGAAAAATCCCTGCTCGCTTTTAGTTTTGGATCACCTCTGCACTGTAATGAACTTGCCAGACTGCTTACAGCAGCTTTGGGGCTAGTTTGCACTTGGTGTGGGAACAGCATCATGAAAACCTGCCCCTCCATTTTCTAATAAAGCTAAAGCTCTACGATTGAGTATTTTGATTGCAGTGGCTGCATCAAGACACAGAGCAAAAAGAAAATAAAGTGTAGAGAAAAGATAGACATAGAAATATCACCCGTATTCTTTAGTGAATTTCTACTACCCATTATCTGCTTAATTATCAATTCCTTTCTACTCACTTCAGTGACCATATCAGCTGCCTAGCGTGGTAGAAGTGAGCATCCCAAAATGATGTTAAGTAGACAAGCTAAACTGTAATACTGCATTACACATTTCCTATTTAGGCAAGAATATGGCTGCATTTGATCTCACTGAAGTCCCCAAACTCTCGCTTCACAGAGGTTTACCCAGGCTCTAAATCAATGAAGCTGAGGACATGTTGCTTTCTAACAATCTGTTCCTTCAAGTTAAAAACAGCTGAACACGATCTTGCTAGCTCCCAGTGTGGTATTGTGGCTGAGAGGGCTAATGTGGCTGCATAATCAGGGGAATACTCAGCTGGAGAGGGGAGGTTATATTACTGACATAACAGCATAAATGTTTATGTTTACTCCGAGACTCGAGGTGCAAACTGTAGTATACACATTCCCTAGAGAGGCAGCTATTCTCCATGACTACAATATTTAAGAGAATGGTAAGAAAACAAGACTTTTTACCACAGCAGGAAGAAAACCACTCATACAGATTTAGATGCCAAACAATAAGATCCTAGGAAGTGAAAATACTGACTACTGCAATGTTTTTGTTAGTCTCATGTCACACGTACAAGCTTTTCCTACAGCAGATTGAATAATGGATGAGGACAAAAATATACGTGTACAGTGAGAAATGTATATTTCTGTATTGTATCTGGCCTTACTGCTTTCTTTATCCATCTTGGAAAAAGGCTTTTACATACAACAGTTAGCTTAGCAAATATACAGGAAGAACACAGAAGTTACACAGAAAGAAGAAAGAGACTGAATGCTGCTATATTTAGATACAAATGTGTGTAAAGAAATACAGAACATGCAGAGTTCGCATGCCTGTTTCAAGTTTCTCTTCATGTTCCTTTTTCCAAATGGAAAGAAGCACTTCCTTCTGATTGTGGTGACAATGCCAAACTTTTACATCAGCTTTTCATCAACCATCTGTATTTACAGATGGAGAAAAACAAACAAACAAACCACCAAAGCCACAGTGAGGCAACCACTCGCTGCAGGCCATTCTGCAGGGTAGTGAATGATGATGGAAATACCCAGAAATCCCCACCTTGTTTCCTCAGGTTAATACTTACCCAATAGACCATGCTGGTTCTGTGAGATCACAAGTGCATTTTGTCTTTGAAGCATGTTATCCATTACCTTTGAAGGGGCTTCTTTTAATAAAATACAAATCAAACACATCTAAAATAAATCAAACACATCAAGGCTTTGAACCAGATCCCAAGTGATCCTGATAACACACTCTGCATTTAAAAATGTGCTGATAACATATTTTACATTTACAAATGCTGCTAGTCTCAATGGGAGATAGTCAGGATCTCAGGATTTGAATCCAAAGCAAAATAAAAATGAAAAAAAAAATCCCAAACACCAAAAAAACTACCCATAGGACACAAAGGTGAAAGGTGGAAATACACTGTGAGCTTCTCTGCCCCTTATAGWTGGCCACAGGCACGGTCTGAGTGCCTCATCTTTTAAGTGTAAAGGGGTAAAATTTAGGCCCTCAGGCTTCTTATCCTTATAAGTCAAATGATGTGCCTGCCTATCAATACCACAAAGAATTCCGCTGCTGAGACCCTTTCTTTGAAGCAAAGTACAATTCAAAAACTTGCATTTTGTCATTGAAAATCCCTGCTAAAACTCCGACATATTTTCTGCCCTCACATACTGTGCTATAATAGAATCCTAGTGGGAATACCAGAAGTTCAAAATGCACTAAACCTGATAAAAGAATTAACACAATGATGATTTTTATAATTAAAAACTAATTTCAGCACAACACCTCAAAACCGAAATATGCCGTTACCCCCTGCTTTACCAATCAGGCAGGGCATAATCAGTCTATTCAATAATTTTAAAAATTGTCATCTCCACACTCTTCCGCAGATACTGAAAGATCCCATGGTGCTCTGCTGAAATTTTCAATACCTTTAGCTTGAACTATGATAAGAACAGATGATTGCCAAATTGAAGACTTTGTTTTCAGCTACTGCACTGAACATCTTTTAGAAAAAAGGACGTTTCTGAAGAAGGATTGTAAATTAGATGATAGCAAGGCTCTGAATGTGCAGTTCAATGTCAAGATGTTACATCAGCCAAAGCAATTTGAGCTGGTATTCATTTTTTTTCAAAATATACCATTCATATCTAGTAAACAAGGTTATTGGCTTCACAAAATACTTGTTGCAATAGAAAATATGTTATTGAATCATCTGATGATTTGGGCATTCACCTTATATTGTAGAAGGTTTTAAAAGATGCAGAATAAAATTTACACTGAAAGATGACAGTACGAGATGTGAAACCACCAATTTTCTGTCTCACATTTGGCCAATTTAAAAATGAAAATAATAGCCTCATTAACTGTCAGTCTTCAGAGGCATGAAATTCATGTTAAGATCTGTATCTACTGTGTGAATTATCGAGAATACAAGTCACCAGAAATAACRATTCTGCCTAATTTAAAATCTTTGTGTCAAAAGAAGAAGTGAAAAATTGGACATGACAGAGGTGAATGAAGCTGTCGTTCTTTTAATTTTATTTAATTCACCATAGAAATCTTTCTCACCGTTATTTCTCTAGATTTTTCTTATCCAACAGCACCACCATGTGACAGTACAGATTTTAGTGTTTGGGTTTCCGCACACACCCTCAAAAAAACCTTATTTTTTCTTTAGTAATTGAGATAGATGTAAAGTGCTGAAAATGTTAAATATTATTAATATATATATAATATATATATAATTCAGTTAACAGTCTTTGGAAAAGTTTTCTGATGCAAAGATGTCTTTTTTTATATGAATATACAAGAATATACCTACCTACATTAAAATCAGTATGCTTAGATATTTATATTTACATATTTAACTGGTATTTAGTGCTGTAAAAGAAATGCTTAATCTTTAATTGATTCTTTAAAAGAATGATTGTTAGTGCTTTGGTGATGGTTTCTAAGACTATGGATGAGACACAGGTGCCCTATGGACGTAAGATCTCTGTAGTATTTCTCATTCAAACTTAGTAGCATCTCACCTAAATAGCAGCATTTTGGACCTCCACTCTGAGGTACCACATTCTGTAAATCTCCTGTTCAGGGGGCCTAAAACTGTGTTTTCAGTCTATTAGCCCAGGGCCAAAACCTTTTACTGGCTTTTGCATGCTCTTTCTCTGCAGCCTAATGAATATTTACCCAGACTACACACAGAGGAACTGATTGAGCAGGGTGGACTGAAATTAAACCATTGCAGAACATGTCCTTAGTGCATTCCCATTGGAAATGGTGAGGCAAAGAATGAAATTGAGTCTTGGTTTCCCATATCCTAAACGGATTACTTAATCGCTGAGCAATCAAAGAGGAGCAGGGCTGAGGCCTGTGCTGGCTTAAATCCAGTAGATATTCTGTGAAAGTGTCTACAAAATGAGACCAGGAAGCAGAGATTACTTGTGGATCTGTCAGGTACAAAAAAAATAACTGAAATCTCTG
This sequence comes from Amblyornis subalaris, assembly GCA_018881555.1. NCBI lineage: Eukaryota > Metazoa > Chordata > Aves > Passeriformes > Ptilonorhynchidae > Amblyornis > Amblyornis subalaris. Next base: position 3,122,522 of record JACAXG010000086.1, on the reverse strand, counting down.
AGTACTTCCAAGACAAATGCATTTCTGCACATGCTTGTTAGAATCTTATTCAGAAAATACATATGAACAAAAGGTGATAGGAACAAAGCAGCAGCTTGGATTGAATTTTGGACTCCAGTTTTGGAATCTAAAATATTGGGCAAGGAAGGAAAAGGCAACCAAATAACTTTATGAGTCTTCTTAGGTTTCTATATACACTAGAACTATTAGACCAGAATCAATTTCAATGCGGCAATGATGAACTTGATTTCTTCTCATTCTGGGAATTTAATAAATTTCTCACTTTCCTTCTCTTCTTTTACTCCATTTATTAAAAAGATAGTTCAGTGGAATTTAATATGATTTTTATATTTTCAAACTTTTAAGTGGAGATATGGCATAGAATTTTATTAAAAGAAATGGTAATGCCCAATAAAAATACAAAATAAAACTTTCCATGTCTAGTCATTCTTAATAAATAGATCTTATAAACCATGTGGGTCGAGATAACGTACTTTGTGTCAGGACCTCTGGAAAACCTGCCAACTGGGTCACAACTGACCTTATTTAACAACTTCATTAGACAACTTAGGAGGGAAAAACCATTATGTTAATAGTATTTGCAGACTGCACTTTTTCAGGGACCTTTCAAACCGTCTCAAGGACATAAATATAACAAAAGTCAAGCTAGAAAAGTTGAGCAAATGTATATACAAACGAAAATGAGAGTTTGAAAGAAAAGAAAAGTAAGCCACCACATCTAAGGAAAAATGAAGGTCTGAAACTCTTACTTTGCAATCAACAGGAGGGGTAAAATACAAAAGTTAAATAGATTAGGGAGTGATGTTAGGCAAAAAGTTGAAATCAATTTATAACACAAGATGACAAAAAGCAAAGGTAGTGTAATTTATAATAGCATACAAATGAAGCATTTTGTCAGAGAACACAGAAATGACAGTGTTTACCTCTGAGTCTGGGGCAAACAAATACTGTAGAAAAAAAATGCTAGAATAAAAAATTGAATAAGCAATAAATGGGTGACTCATTTTTCATGAAACCCTTATAATGCAGAGAAATCAGCACTGAACTAATGAACAGCCCTTCTTGTACTTCTTGACTCTAAGCATTGGTTCTTAAAGCCAAATGGCACTGTCTGCTCACATCCATTGTGCTTGGACTTAGCTATGGTCTCCCAGATGATCTTTGACACAGTTCATGGAAAGGCAGTAGCTATAGGCTGCTCCCAGTAGACCCTGTGGATGTGATTTCCTGCTTAGTAATACAGACACACTGTAGACTCTGCCACTTCCTTGCAGGATATGAGAAGAAGCCCTGGCATCTTGTAAAACAGACTTAGCACTATATGACCAAAGTCTTTTGCCTTTTCTTATTTACCATTAAAGACATATCCTTAGCTGAAGGTATGCTGCTAAGTGCATTGGGTCCAGGGAGTGATGAGGACAAGTTCTTAGGACAAGTGATGAGAAGTAGCTCGCAATGGCACTCTTCAAGACTTTCTGTAGAGAGGAAAGTGATATTTTCTTCCATAGAAAATTAGATACTCTCTACATGTATTTATGAACTCTACAGCACTGGGTCTTCTGGCCTTATCCACTGTTTCTGTGACAGTAACATATAATTTTTTTTGGCGTACTTTTATTTTTAATTATTTTCGCCCACCAGTTTAATGTGTACAAAACACTGCAATAGCAGAGCTTCATCCCACCGAAGTATTTTTTTATGGTATGAATCTCTTGTATGTTTTGCATACATGTGATGTGATATAGGGACCAGTAAGTGTGCCAAACCTTCTGGGACAGCTTTGGAGCACTGTGCAAGGTGTGGGTCAAATCACGCATTTATGTTGTCTTGTTTACACTGGATTTTGTTGCTAGTCCCTTGACTCAGAGCTTGACCTATGCATTATTTAGGAATACTCTAGTTTCATGAATCCAAGAGAGACCCCAGGAGTGAAATAAAATGTTTATTGCTTAGGCAATCACAGGAGCTGGTCCTGATCTTGTAGAGGAGAGCTAGATTATTTAGCAACATAGAAATACCAACTTTGAAAATACTATCATTAGTAAGAGTGAAGTCAAACCTACCAGCAGAAAGCTATAAAAAAGAGAGTTTTTGAAGAAGTAAGTAGTAGTTCTACCTTGACAAACCCCATAAGACTGTAACCCTGTCTGAGCAGCTTGTAAATAGTGTCAGGTGACACGAAAGTTTTACCCTCAAATTCTGGACTATACAACCTGTGCACAGCCTAAGAACACAAGAGAGAGTCTCCTCAGTAAGTTATTAAAAAGAGATGACCTCTTAGATATACATCAAAGAGTCAAGGTGCAAAAACACAGGTGTAGTATCTGGATTGGTAAAAGAATGTGAGACTCAGAGTAATAGTCTCATATTTTAAAATGCAAATATAGATCAAATGTCTCTGTTCTGTCAAAAGAACCCAAACAACAAAACCAAAATAGAAAAACTCCTTGCTGAGGAATTCCAACAGCAAATTAAATAAGTAACTGCAAATTTGAAATATTTTCTCTTTTTTTGAGCCCCTTAATATTACCACTACAAGTGACAGTCTTCCCACGTTTATTAAAAATTGTTACACTTCATTTTATTAAAGTGAGCAGCCTGTTTAAGACCAATTTCTTTTGGTAAAAACTGCTTACTCATTAAAAATATCAAGATATATCTGAAATTAAACCCATTGTTTTAATGAAAATGTTACTTAAAAGTCAGTATAGGTCTGTTTATTAAATTTCACTATCCCTTTAAAACATACACACAGAAATATATATACATATATGTTATTTCAGAAAATTAGATTTATTAGTCCACTAATGCCAAGAGATGTTATTAAAATGTGGGTTTTCAAAATAATCCACAAAAACCCCCTTAGATCTTCAGTCACATCAACTGAATAAAAAGTTAATTAATGAACTGTCATTGGAAACAATCAAGCAAACAACCGCCTCTCTCAACTTGCAAGTGATTTTTTCTTTAAACCTGTTTAGGAAAGAAAATAACCTACAGTTAATATACCTTGATATGCAAATTTTTGCCAGATCTTTAAGACTAGAATTAAGTAAATTAATCAAACCCAAACTTCACTTTTGCAGTCTATCATAGATCCAACCAGAATTAGACATATTAGTGTATAAATATACTAACAGTAAACAAGGTTGTACCAGAAACGTTACACTTGCAAAAGTTGTTTTTATATTAACAGCCAAATAATAAATATGGGATAAAAACCGAAAATTTCTTTTGGTTACAATAATTTCTGTGTTTTAACCTTTGAAAATCACATTCTAAAAGTATTTTTTTAGAGACACTCATGCTTTCTTTATCTCTACTATAACTTAAATCCTACCTAAAATAATTTTTTCTGTGTTATCAGATACTGTGCTAATTCACCTGCCTCATGTTAATATTTAATATGAAGTTTCACTCCTAAGAGTCACAACCTTTTCTATTTTAAGGTAAACAATATATAAGTACAATATTTTCTTTCAAGCTTTGCATGCCTCATAAATATGTAATTACACATGATAAAGAAAAGGTGTTGTAAAACTTATCATGAAAGACCTTAAAATAATTTGTTTTGAAAGGTGCTCAAAAGAATCATGTGTGGTGTCAAACAGATAGGAAGGCCCTGCTACATTCCTTTTTGCGAAGAAATTCACCCTTTCAGTGAAGAAATTTTTCCTCATATCCAACCTAAACCTCCCCTGATGCAACTTGAGGTCATTTCCTCTTGTCCTATCTCTTGTTACCTGGGAGAAAAGACCAATCCCCACTTTGTTACAACCCCTTTTCAAGTAGTTGTAGAAAGCAATAAGGTCCCCAGTGAGCCCCTGTCCCTCTCTTAGTTAATTAATAGGTAATAGGAAATATATGACATATTCCAGAATTAGAATCTCTCCCAGATGTAGATACCTAATTGTTATCTTTCTGAATCAGAGTTACGTCTTTTTGTAGTTGGTTAAGGCTCATTGGCTGTTTGGATCTCTAGCGAAGGGTGGGATAAATCATGTTCTGAGATGTTGTTTGCTTTGTCAAGTATATGGAGCAGCCAGGTAAGATGATACAGAGCTCTGCCACACAGATTTTTCTCTTGGGCAAAAGCCTTTATCATCCTTTACCTCCTATTCTCAGCGTTTATCATCCTACAAGCTCTGGTGTGTGGCTGACTGCACTCTAGAAATGAACTAGAGCAGATTATGCAATTTTTTAAACCGACTCCAAAACTGAGGCTATCTATTTTATCTATTTTAAATGCTAAAAAGCATTTGACTTCATTCCGAGCTCTTCTGTGCCAGGATGTTCTCCATGGTAACAGGAAATTGTGGTCCAATTGAAATTGTGGTCCAATTAAAGGATACCTTAATAGCGTCGTAGTAACAGTGTAATGCCTTGATAGTGCAGTATGGTGGGAGTTATCAATACAAAACCGAATAGASTGCTTTTTGTCTTAGTTTGAACTATCTCTGGACAAGCACTGAATTTTAAGTGATCTGCAACAACAGACATGAAGCAGCCCACTTTTATTCAAAAATGAGTCAGGCTCACCCAGATTTTCTTGACTCTTCAGTGAGGCTTCAGAAATTGCTCTGATTTTTGCATCAAGTTTGCCATTAAAATCCAAACAGTAGTGCTTGGTAGGCTGTTAGAATGCAAGCTAGAAGGCACCAAACTTTTATGAATTACATAAGCCAGTTCAGTGGGAAAATGTTCTGATTGCAGAAAATGTTGACTTCTTACAGGATGTATTTAGAGGCTGAACACACTTATTAACAAAATGACTCCTCAATTAACATTGTCTCTACTAATTAACAAAAACACCAACAGACTAGTAATGAGACACCCACCCTTACGATAAGCAGGCAAGAATTGTTAGAAAAAAATGTGAGTTGCTGCCAGGGCGAAGAGGAGTCATGGGAATGCAGCTGCAAATCCTCACAGAACAGCTATGAAGGCAATGAAAAATCACTGCTGAGGTAAAGGGATAAAAACAAAGAGAGATGCTTTTTCCCTGCCATAAAAGAGAAAGATACAGAGATAAGAGAGAAAGAAATCAAAAGATAGAAGGAAACATTAAGAGAAGAGAAATGGAAGTAAGACAGAAAATCAACGCAGTCTTAAGACAGCTGTATTACTTTTAATTGATTCAAATTTTTTCATTCATTATGTTTCCATTGGGAGAAAATTGAAGAGTTGGGGAAGAGGTGCTAGGCTGTTAGTAGTATGGAGAAACAATAAAACATTTTCAGGCTATGAAGAGAAGAAAACTAATTTCTTGGTAATTTTAACTGTTGTCATTCAAGGGGCAGGAAGAATAGTCATGGCTTCGGATCTTATACCAGCATTCCTTATTGCCATGAAAATGGGTAAGATACTATCATTTCAAGATAACTGCTTGGCTGCAGGATCAGAAGTATGACAAATTGTGAAGGGAAGAATATCTTGTTTAAATTCAAATAACTTTACCATTGCATTTTAACCTTAAAAATAGATAACCAGAAAGATTTTGAAAGTGTACAATGTTTAAGGAATGACCAATTACAACTGAGAAATTCTCTTTTGTGTTTTACTTTAGCAAAATTTCACTGAAATCAATTAAATGTAAAAATTACAATATAAGGCATAAATTCTTATGTCAGATCCAATTGTTTGCATCTTCTTCACTTTTGCCAAAGTGGTGCAAAAGCTAATTTTTCATCCAAACAGCAGAAAATCACTGGAGAAGCAAGAAATTCTAATAGGGTTAGATCCAAAATAAGATTGAGGCATCTGACTCCTGTGTCAGAAAATGAACTCTAAACTGCATATTCAACATCGCTATGTAAAGCACGGGGAAAGCTGTAGATCTTAGATTTGAATCTTGAAACTGGTATACTGAGTGCCAAGTTGTCTGGGCTCCCCATTAAAATGTGCTGAGTGTATGCTGCTTTTTAAGCTTTTCCTTACTTCAGTCCTCAAGGTCCCACTACATTTTGCAATTTGTATTTTCAGGGCATTATATGTAGTCATTTCAAAGTCAAAGGAAAGACCACAGCATATTTCTTTCTAAATTCAGGGACAATGGTAGTCAAACTGGTTTCTTTTCTTCCTTGCTTTTTACGATAGCCTGAGTTAGCCATTTCAACACTTACACAGAGAAAAAGAGATGTAGCATCCATTTTTTCTTCAAGAGATTCAAACAGATCCAAGAACTCTCAGATTGCACTGCTATACAGAGAAGATAAAAATTGGCATTCTTATTCCTTTCTGTAGAAATTCTCTGCATCTGTAATTAAGATGAATTAGTCCAGACAGATAGCAAGACCGAAAATCACTTCTCCCTAAGTGTTTATTTATAAAGTGGGACTTATTCAAGATTACTCACCTAGTGTGTCATTTGAGATGACTCATGTAACTCATCAAGACTGCAGCTGCCTCTTCAAACAGAAGTGGATTTCTTGTAGGTCCTGTGCCATATTTCCAATTGTGTATAGATGACTCAAATATGCATTTCAAACAACATCCGACAACAGCAATTAACAGGCAGTAATTTCTAGCTGCAACTAAACCATTGTACCACGTACAAGTATATCTCAAAAATTCTATTCATCTACCTGAGATCCACAGCCTGTAATTATCTCTCTGAGAACAAGGGCAGAATTCATCATACCCAAATGTAGATCTCTAAAAATTTAGCCTAACCTAAGACAGCCTTCTGGATTCCCTCTACATCCAGATTTGCTCTATGGCAGCTAGGAACTACTGCCTTCTGGAATGACTTGTCTCCATGAATTGTAAAGAGAGTAAGACAGCTATGAGGTTAAAACAAGATAGATTAAGTTAATCTCAACTTGACTGTCAATCATTACTTTAAAGATCTAGAATTAGATTTGCGTTTCTAACATTTCAAATAGAACCAGGAGTTAAGTCTTCACCCTGAAGCAGAAAAGCTTAATCCTCATGTCTAATACCCCTAGTCAGGTATGGAGCAAATGGAAGAGGGAATCTGCAGCTTCTGCAGATGAGCCTCTGTGCAGGAAATAATAAAAAAGTCACAAGATAAAAAAAAAAAAAACAGCAACAAATTTATAAAAAGAACATGATTACAATAAAGTTCCTATGAGGGAAAGATGAGTTCACTATACAATGGCAAACTGTTTTGCAGAACGAGAGCCTTTTGAATTTAATTTCTTAAATAATATTTCTTTGCCCAATTACTCTTTCAGACACATGTGACTTTTAATACTATTGCAAGGTGAATCTTGTTTTATGCAAAGAACCCCCAAAACATATATTGTTAGCTGAAATTTATTACTCTGTTCCAAAGCAAGAGATTCTGTCTGGTTGCCTACTGCATATTATTATCACAGGGCTTATAGCTTTCTTCTAAAGTTAAATGGTTTTCTCCAATAATAATAAAAATAATTTGACATGAACAGCTGGAAGATTCATTTTGGGAATACCAGTAGATAGTTTTTGATATATATTTCTGGCACTTTAACCTTTCACAGAACAAGTTTGCATTGGAGTGCACATCAAGGCAGTCCTTGGAGTACACAGATGGTTCTGTAAACTGTATGGCACCAAAACCCCTTCACTGTACATAGTTGACATGGAAACTTCTAGGCATCATTGAAAAATGAAAAGTATTGTGGGTAAAAGGTCTGTTACTAATGTTCCATTAAGAACATTTTATTTGCACCTGAGGATCACACTTAACAAAAATTAGATAAAATTTTGCACCATCTCATTAGATCAGTTTGTCCACGGTTAAAAACAAATTAAAGTATTTCAGCTGGTGTTGCCTTGCACTGAACAGGGGAAACTGACCTGGCATTCTCAACTGAATAAGCAGTGTTCAGCATCTGGAGGCAATGATTTTTCTCATGCATTCAGCTTGATTTTCACTATACACCATTATTATGAGGTACCAGAGATTTGAGGTCAAATTTCTAATTTGAGGTCAGACTTTCAAATTCAAAGATGAAAACATTAATGAAATACCAAAATCTGCTTTGGTTTCCTTATAGAGGAACAAAAACCAGTTCATTTGTATCCATGTCAGCAATTTCCAAAAATGATGGCATACATTCAGATGCTAAATTCATCAGAATATAAACCACATACCAAATGATGGGTAGAGGATCTTACTTTTAATTATGCCCTCTATAAAACATTGGTCCTACATTCTTACTTAATGCATGAAAAATTATCTTCAAGAGGAATGTGCATCTGAAATAGTGGAGTTCACTGCTGTGCAATATCATTAATTTCAGGTTTTAGGTTTGCATATCCATTGCTCTTAGATTTTTCATGTAAATCACAATTATTCAAGTTCAGAATATCTATCGTTTTGATAATTAATTTAGATAATTATTCTGTGCTGATTTGCCTGGTAGTCATGCTCTAGGTACCTTCTCTAAGAGTCAGTGATTAAGTTATACTCAAGATGAACCTCAATGTAAATGATTCCTTTATTTTAGAAAGGGAAAAGAAAAAAAGAATTTGCTTCATAAACATGGTAGCTATATTTCAGGCTTGCCAGTATTCATTTATTTTTTAAAATACTTTTCTACTGCCTATGACTATTCCAAAATTTATCTATTTGGAGTTAACTGCAATGGAATAGAATGAGGAATCTCTTGGTGGGAGATAGGTGGTAACTAATTAGTCTTGCCAATATAAAAGAAAAATAATATCTAATGACTTCCACTGAAAAAAATCTACTTGCCCTAAGCCAACAAAGAATATCTTTGAAATATGGTATAGTCCTTTAGTTGCCCTAGATATGTATCAGTATAGTCAGCTGATATACCACAAAATCATTAAGCTTTAAAAAGAAGCAGAGTTCACACTTAATTAGGATCTTGTGAGTTATCACCTAAACGTTCTGCAAGTTTCATCTGTGCTAGACCTGCTCTATCACAGGACAGCAGAAGCTCAGTGAGACTTTCCCTGGAATTATTCTTATCTTCGGTAATTCCCAGAACTGTAAAAAGATAATTTGCATCTGGGGCACATACAATCCGATTTCTAGTATGTTCTCTTCTACCCTTCTTGATCTCTCTTATGACTGCTCACTTCTCCAAGTTAGCATTCCTGTCACAGAATTCCAACAAACCCTTGTGGCTGTAAAAGCAACATATGCTAGATATGCATATTTGGTCTTATGCAGTGCCACTTATACATGTTATGCCCTTGTATTCACTCACTAGTATCTGCATGGTAGATCGAGATAGGAAGTATAAGCCAAACAGAGAAGACCAAAAGACTGGACCTGAGAATGAGGGGATGAGAAGGGTAAAAGGAGCAAGGCAGAGCCAGTAGAGGTGAGAAGCACCTCTATGGAGCGGAGGCAGGAGGGTCACTGTGAGTCACCCAAAACGAGTGGGAATAGAAACCAGGATGGAGTGGGATCACAGGCTCTGGGGCAGAAGAGTGTGAATTTAGGTAACTGATGAACACAGCGCTGCATGTAACACCTACATAGCAAGAACATGCTTTAAAGGGGGAAAAAAAAAAAAGAAGCATGAAATATGCCATTCACTGGGAGTATTTGAAGAAAAAAGAAAAAAATATTATACATTTGCCTGTAAGGGACAATTTATGCCTCCCCGGAGGTGTTAATTTCTTGGAGTCCTTTCCATCCCTAAATTTCCAAGACTATAGACTCATATAAAAATCTAGCTTGCTGTATTAGGGTCCATGAAAATGGTGTCAGTCTCTTTGTGTGAGTCCATTGCACAAGGTCTTAAACCAATTGTGCATTTAGCATTCCCTGTATAGAACTGAAATGCATTGAAAGAACCCAGTACTGCTGAAAAAGTCATCATCAAATAATATTTTGTTCGTTTTTTCCCATTCTTTTATGTTCAGAAATTTTCAAATTCAGATTAAACTGCCTTCACTGAAAGACACCTGTAAAGTCTCATTGGGCAGTGGCCATTTAAAAATGAGACAGAAATAATATAAATGTAAACTTTTGGGAATGAGTTTAAATGTTATTTTTAATGGGTTTTTACATTTTTTTCTTCTTCCCCTTTTTTTTTTCCCCAGATAAACTGTGTTCTGTGAGTAACTTTTTGGACAGGTGCTTTGTTGCATATCTCTGCTGAGTAGGGCTCAATGGTAGGGATAAAATCAGCAGGAAGTGTTACTTAGGAAAGTGTTATCCAAAGACAGCCCTCACATGCAATATGGAATACACCTCTTATAACATTGATTTTACAAAAATAAATGGGATATAGCAAACAAGAACAAGTAATGGCAAATAGCAAATTGACTTTCTCTGAAGTTTAAATTAATGATGCAGAGAATCACTGCTTCATGGTGAGACAAACTGTATAGCTCTCACAAACACAAAACTCCCCACATTATCTCCTCAGATCTCATCCTTCCTGGGTAGGAGCTGGCAGTAACTTGAACTCAGTAGACCTTCCACTTATGTAAAATTCATGAGTCTGATTTAGGACAACATGCTTAAAGCTAAAAAAAGGTCCAAGCTGCTTTCTTGGGCCAGGGTACAGTGGTCAACAGCTAAAAGAATGTGTCCCAGAAAGAGAAGGGACACTGCCTCCTTTTTTACAGTATTCTTCCTACGACATTTGATTACTCCAGTGTTCCACCCTTAGTAACAGTAAGCTATGGGTGAATAAACCAGCTGTAAATCTTGTAAGATCACAGTATTTGTTTTGATGCCTATGCTCCATCCATCTTTACGACAGAGAATAAGGAGGCTGTAATGATTCTCAACTTGACAAAATACTAGGTATTAACAAAATCTTACCATTTTCGATGCTCAGAATAAATGACTTTCATACTTCTGTGGGTCTGTTTAACTACTTTGGACCCTCTACTCAGAAAACCTATAACATCTCAGACTCATTAATCTCATTAAACTCATTTGGGAGATTAATTTCAGCCTTTTAATGAAGTCTTATTTGGGTATTTCCAAAGTACCACTTAAATGTATGGATCCATCAAAATGATCCAAAGTAGATATTTTTCACATATCTTAATTTCTAAAAGCATATATAATTTTTTCAACATAATAGAAGCAAGATAAATTAACTACAAAGTAAGTAGTAGAATAAACTTAACTATTTTGCATGTTTTCTTTTTCCCATTCGTGTTGAGCAGTAACCTGACCAAACATCTATGTACCAGATATTATGTAATTTTTTGACATCAGAATGTTTTTGTTGTACAGTCACTATGAAAGACCTCTTAGTAGTCTGAAAAGTTAACAAACGTGCTTTCAGTCTTTTCCCTCCAAAACATTTGCCACCATACCAGTTAGTTGTAATACTCATTTCAAGCACTATAAGTAGTTATGAATCCTGTCTACTTAAAATATATTTTTATTTCATCTTACAAGCCAAGTGTTTTAGTTCAAAATATAAATAATTTCTCTTATGTAGCAGGTTAAACATTGAAATGTATTTATCTCTTTAAATCTCACTTCTGTTTTGATGCTTGGAGAAAGCTGCCATCTTAATATTTGCCAGCTTATTGGTAGAATTAGCACAGTAGAGTTAAAAGACTGTTAAAAGTAATGACTTTTTTTTTTTTACATAGTATATTTTCCACGGAGTGCAGTTGATAGTACAAGGAGATTCTGGATTTTCCCAAAATATCTGTTAATTTATTCTATGCTCATATTGACTATCTCTCAGTCTCTCACATTAATTAATTCAGTATACATCACTCTCATATCAATTAATCTCATGCTCAAATACCTTTGGAGCATTTGTCCCACACACCAATAGCAGGGTCCTTTAGTCTGTGGAGAAATCCTGAATAGCCAGCTTTGCATTTTAACAAAATCTGGTGAATGCTGAGCTGATTTTTTTAATGATGTATTTTCCACATTGGTATTCTTATCCCTAATATCCTGCTTGGGCTCTTAGGAAATCTTCCTCTTAGGAAATCAATCTCAGCTTGCAAAGGAAACATACAATGCAGGCTCATTGCATCTGATTGCATAAGATACTACCAAAATAAAAACTATTTCTATGTATTAAGCATGCCTGTTTCAAAAGAGAGGAAAGCACATACAGAAATAAACATTTCTAATTTCTTTTGAATGCTAGTGGAGAATGAACAACACCAAAGGATTTCACCTCCTACAGTAGATCACAGAGATCATACTATATTTTCCTCATAAACCAGTGAGTTTTCAAAGACAAAAGAGTAAAAAAACCTGAAACAAAACAATAAAACCTAGGGATATGCTATAAATATTGAACAAAGATATAATGGAAGCAAATATGGAAGTAAATAGAAGTAAATAGTGCATATCTAATGCCTGATAATTTTTGCAGTCTTAAAGAACAAGAGTAAAAACAGCGTTTAATCTCAGATATTTGAAGTTGAGAAAAGTACCTACATGCTAACTCCATGTGTGCCTCTCTCTGTGCATGTGTTTGACAGATGCCAAATTAAGCTCACAGACCGAAGAGTTCATTAAGTTATATCATTAGAAGCAGAACTTTTAGTTGGTCAAAGGACTTTAAAGAAAAACATAAAAGTAATATTTGCACCCAAATTAATGATAACACCAACATTAACTGGTGGTGAACATTGTGTCTCAGCTTGTGCTAAGGGATGTAGAGAGAAAATTAGCCAAAGATCTGTAAGAACAAACAAATAAATTAAAAAAATATAACGTGGCAAAATGCTTGACCCATTTCTAGCCTGGCAGATAATCATGTGGGGTTTTTTTTAATATTTGAAGAGGGCCAAGATTAGACTGACAGGAGCCCTGTGGAGCAGAACAAAACCATTCTCCCCTCCACCTGCAGCTATTAGCAATCCAACTACTAATTTTACATAGTGCTTATGGTCTGATTGCTTACATTTAAGCCAGCAAACTCCTCCAGGAGAAGGGAGAAAATTAATCTGCCTGTTTTGGTTTCTTTCACAGTATTGGAAAAAAAAAGTAATTGTCAGTTGTTGTTTACAAGAAGAAGGAAGAAAATAATCCATTTTTCTGCCAAGCTTCCCATGTTTTAATACAGTGAATAACATTCATCTTATAAATGATTTTTGGATGCCAGTGGGATTCCAGGCTCTCAAAAGATTTATGCAGAATCTTGTTAGTTTGGTTTAATGATAGATGTAATTCAGATGGTATTCTTCACTTATATGACAGGTTATACCTATAGAAAGGGCCCTTTCTTTAAATAAAGGTAAAACCAAGCAAAGAGATTGAGCTCCACACTACTTCTGTCTAACCAGTCAGTAGCACTCATTTCAGTACAGACCATTTTATTCCAGGGGATAGTGCACCAGACCTGAAACTCCTAAGAAACTGAGCATTTGTATCTGAGGGGTTTCATTTCAAAGTCATTTCCAGCTGACCCAACTGTTTGGGTCGAGGATCCAATGTAGTAGGACAGGCAACTTGTCAAAATGTGTGTGTAATCATATGGTACATTACTACCATACACCTGTTATGCTCAGGTGAACTTCTGAACTTCCTCTTTTAGTTCATGCACATCTCTGCAGAGTAATTTAAAAAATATATGTATCATAATGGCATATTAAATGTTCAGGGCTTGATATATAATTTCTGCTTTTTGCTGTCCTTCACCTGACTTAATTCTAAAATACCTGCTCATTTCAGGTCTATCTGAAGTAAAAAGCAGATTGCTCATCTTGCTAGTAAGATGTAATCTGTTACAAGATAACGAAGGACAAAATGCAGAAGATTTAGAAAAATAAGTCAATTTCATCATTCAGGAATGTAAATCATAGAATGCAATATTCTTTCTGAAACTTCTTAATGATCAGTTACTAAAACAGTCAAACTAAGAATGTCAGCCTTACAGCTGCAGCTTCTTAAAACTGATCAAAACTAAACTGTGTGCTCTCCAAAATTTTAATCTAATACTCCACATCCTGCCTATCACCTGTTTCTCTTTGCACAGCAAAATTCCATCACAGATTAAGAAAGCTCTGTACATACCAGTAATTGGTTCCTTCTGCCCGGTATGTCCAGTGAGCCACAAAGGTCAGATGAGGTTCTTAAAAACTCATACTTACAACAAAATGACAACAAACACTCAAAGAACATCTGATCACACTAGCTCACATTTTTCTCTCAAAATATGGTAAGCTTAATCATGCCAATTGATCACCCAGTGATGAGTTAAACATTACACTGGAAAATAGTGAATTCTCCACAGCCATACTTACATAAAATCAGAATATTAACCTCAAGTTACTGAAGAGTAGCTTAGCCCCCACTATTTCCTTTGCAAGTCATCATCAGAGTCAGAAAATTTATCTTCCTGAGATGACATGACTTCAAAGCAAGGAATATAAAATATTGTTGTGCTTTATTAGCTATCATGGCTGAAGTGATGATAACCCAATAGCTGTAAGTAAGGTTCTCAACAATCCATCAGTATTTCAGTTCTGCTTCATTTCAGAGGTCTCTTTTTGCCCATTGTCAGTACTGATCTGTTTCACAGATCATCCTCTGGAAGATCATCTCGTGCAACAGCATTTAGCACACTGTCTCTTCTCTGGAAAGAGATTGTATTATGAAAGGTTCTGTAACTTTGGCATTGAAGGTAATAAAACTCTTTTTAGTAATGCCTCTAAGTAAGGCTCCTGTACCTTAATCTGTACATGAAACAGACCCACTGACCACATGATCAAGTTCTCTTCTTACTACAGCTCCAAGTATAAATGTGTAGTCTCTGCAGTGTTAAAATTTATCAATTTTTGGTTAGGGAGTTCTTGGGGAAAGGACTTCATTAGCAGGTGCCAAGAATGAACACCCTACTCATTGGTAAGGAAAGTAATGTGCTTTGCATCCCAGAAAATTCCCCCTTGGTTCAACAAAGAATATGAGCACAAAATAACAATGGAATAAGAAATATTAATTTACTTACAGTGTAGGTATACTTGGTAAGTACAGATACTCTGTTTCAAGAAATCATACTTTAATATATTCATATGCATGCCTAATTTAATGCTAAAGTGTTTTGTACATTTGTTTTCAATTATAGACCTTGAAAGTACTCACTCAAAGGCAAATCTTTGTAGTTCTTTTTGTTCATAAAAGTCACTTAAAGTGGGAACTTGAAAACATCATTAACTGCAATTCATCCTTGATCCTTTCATCCCTTCAGAGCTTATTTAAACTTCAAAGTCTTGACCCATTCAAATGATTTAAACAAGTGCTCTGAAGTTTCACAAGATACATGACAACCAATAAAAGTTCTCATAATGTGATCTTTCTTTACTGTGAAATTTTCTAGAGAGGAATGAAAAGAAAACCTGTAATATCTGAAAGAAGAGAGTCGTGTTAAGATTAATATTATGAAAGAGCGTGATTGACCTTAAATATGGAAATATTCTGATCACATTTTAATTTCAGCCTCGTAAGCAGATATTTATCATGCTGAATGCATTTGGACTACAGTGATTTTTTTTTCCAGCGTGGTCATATACAAATGCTATCTTCAATGGACAAATTCTTAAAAAGAGAATGAAAGGCAAAACAGTGACATGGTTCATCATGCCTGAATGGATTATTTTTGGCTAAATTCTAAGATAAAAAATTGTAAGTACCTAATTGCGTGGCCTCTGTTGTGTTTTATATAGTTTTTTATAGTTAATTACTTACTTTATATTTCTATGCTTATCCTGTTTTCAGTCACTTGCTATTATAACTAGCAAAATATAAACATGACATAAGGTATTTTAAAAAAATTCGCCATATTTTACAATTAATTAAGAGGTTCTGAAATCACATTAATATGAGAATCTCATTTTCATTGCATTTTAACCCTTCTTCATAACCAAGAAAAGCTTAAAATTTGAATCGTAGGGCACCTTAGCCTGAAATTGGCTCTGGTCTAAAAAGGTGAAAAAAATGCCAACAGTTAGAGGGTCCTTAGCCGGGTTTAGTACCGAAACAGCAGCGAATTACCTCCTAATGACCATCAATATCAACCAGCTTTGCAGTAGTCCTGGAAGAGAATAAGAGCCCTCCCTTCGTGTGCAGCCTGTTTAAGGAGTAGCCACTGCCACCAGCCTTGAGGAGCCAGGAGGCTGCCTGGAAGACACTATTCATCCTATTTTTCTTCAAGTACTGTAAAAGAGTCTGGGGAAAGGATACAGCACACATCATACCTGGCAGTTTTTTTGCGTTGCTTATTCTCTTGGGGAACTTATGGGAATTTGGTGTGCAGAACAAGTGAGTTCCAATGGGGTGAATATGCTGCAGCCTTTGAAAGGGTATTCTAAGATGCATTTTCCCCACTGTAGACTTGAAGCTAGAATAAACATTGTTAATGTTACATTATATAAGCTCAGTAATTTATGAGAATGTACTTCCATTATATGTTCATTCTCTATAATTTTATCCCAAAAAACATCAGTGCAACCACTCCCTCTTTACTTAAGGGAAGTACAATTCATTTTCATTAGTGTTGTTGATCATTACAGACCAAGCTCTAATCATTTTATTGACTAAGAAGATAAGAAAAAAGACAAACTAGAACGGACCAGTTTTGTCAGCATGCAATCCCCAACTGTGACACACAGCTACATTCCATCTTCTATTTAGTCTCATTTCTTTCACAACGACGTAGATTAAGAGCTTCTCAAAATATTTGCAAGGTCACCCAAAGATGCTTGTATCTTTCTCTAGTTCTCATTTTTAATCCAGTTGCTGCATTGGCTAGTGAAAATTACACATTTCACTCCTAAATTGCTACAATTATTGAACATTCTTGTTACCTGCTCTGTAATTTCATTTATTAAACTGTGTTTATAAATGTAGCATTATGTTATGTGAGTCACTTCATATGAGTGAATCCTTTAGAATTCTTTCACTGAGCTGAGAGAGAAGAGGATCAGGCTACCATTAGCAGAGGAGTAGAGACAGAGAAACATAAATCAAAAGCTTCACATTTCTATACTCCTTTTGAAGCTGTGATATGGCTCTGGGATCGATAAAAGACCTTGTCAGTGACATACAACTCTGCAAGAAGTTTCTCATGCTCTAGCCCTAAACTTGTCAGGTTACTTGCTCAGCCCAGTGGAAGTGGTGTTGTCATCTTTGCAGAGGATATTGTTGCTTCCTTGTTTCACATTAATACTCAGATCAGAGACCTTTTTCTTAGAAAAACATATTTCAGTATCTTTTTAGCTAACTCACTAGTTGAAAGTGCAGAAAAACAGGTCTTCTTTACAATTATCATAAAAGAGTAGCAAGTCATAGTTGTAGACAAGGTATTCTTTGTACAAATTACCATGCAAAACAGTCATTTCTACCATTGCAATGTCTTAATACTGTAGACCTGAGACAGCATCCCCGTTTTTGTTTTCTAATGCTCTACTGACACCTTCTGGAATATACCACTATTTTTGACTTTATAGCTGACTTGTGTAGTGGTAATGATGGAGTCAATAAAGAAAAAAAATCTAATGCTACCACATGTACCAACACACAAATACCAGCATAGCTTTTACATCCTTAGTGCCAGTTTTCACTGATTTTGAAGCATCAAAATCATAGAGCAATCAGGAAAACACAACAAAAAGAACTTCTCTAGATTGAGATAATCAAGTTTCAGGGGGAAAAAAAGCCTATATTGCTGCTGCTGCTGCTGCTGTCTATGATATTTGGTGCTATTTATAAAAGCCTATCTATCAAAGGCAAGGGATTAAGGCAAAATCTCTGATTTATTTTAAAAATGTGTAGAGGTTAAAATTAGGAACGAGATATCTTTTCAACATCTATCTCATATGCAAATTTAATTCCTCAGTTCTCTTTAGTCCCCATCATTGCAGCTGAAGGTGGAAATCTTGAAGCACATAAAGATTCAGCACCTGAGTGTAAAAGTAACCCAGTTATCCACGACCTCCACATGAAACCTGCAGGTACAGCACAAGATTTATGAGATATCTTCATCCTTCTGAAGGCTAGGCATCCAATGTCTGAAATAAAAAAAAAATACTTATATTTAGGCTACTGAATCCCCTTGCCATATTCAAAGACACCTAGTTGACTTTCATCCTTAATGACAGAAAAGATAAAAATCCCTTATTGATTCTGCTTTTTAAAAAAATAATAAAAAGAACATGTGATTCATAAAGGTAGTATCTCAGGTTCCTGCGTTTGATGTAGTCACAATAATAATGCAGTACAACTATGCTGAGAAATCTTTTTACCTTTTTTTGTTGTTGACTTAGGAATTTTATTTTATGGGGCTTTTTAATTTTATTCTTTTGAAACTCATTAATGTGTTTATGTGCTATGTCTTATATACTGTTTATAAATTCTGACAGAACAGCTTTTCATTGGACACATTCAATTAGATAACAGTAATTTGATAAAATGGTTGTGGGCTAATTCAGGGGAATACACAGGACATCCTCAGATTATTTATTTTGACTATGTGCAATAAAGGTGCACTCTTTATTATAATTACACTGGATCCAGTTATGTATTGAACAAAAAGACACAATGTACAGAATCGAAGCGGAATGCAGGGACATAAGGGATGGAGCCAAAGGGAAAGCCCCTCAGGTTATTTTCTACTATAAATAGTAAAGATAACCTTCCAGTCAGAAGGAAGGGCAAGCAGCAGCAGGTGTATCACACATATCAGCATCTGGCTGCACAGCTGTTGTTTCCAGCAGGGTTTTGGCCTCCATGACTGCATGGTTACTGCATGGTTACTGCAGAGAGATGGCACCTACCTATCAAACAGGTGTAATGACATCTTCTCTAATAGGTTAACTAAGTCACAGAAGTGGCTTTCAGCTAGATTATTTTGGGAGTGGTGTCCAAAGTTTGGAGACAAGCAATGTCCCAGGGACAAGTTGCCTTTCAGGGACAGTGCCTTGAGAGCAGCTCCCACACTCCTCGCAGAGACAAGGGACAGTTGACGTATCTAACACTCAGGTGCTGTATGCCAACACTCATATTCTGGCAAATGGACAAGAAGAACTTTGCATTCTCCATGTGCAGTCTAAAATTACACTATCTTTGGAAGTACAGATATTTGGTGAGATAACTCACGTGACTCAAGTACTGCAATGCACAGCTGCAGGCTGTTCAACACAGACAAAAAAAAGTAAAAGAGGAGGGGTTGTTCTCCACAGAAAAGATCAAATTGACCACCTGGAGATTAGCTATAGACAAGAGGACAGGTCTGTAGATCTGATGGTCTGACATTAGAGGACTGGAGAAGCTGATTTCAGAGAAAGAGTTGAACCAGATGTTCTAGAAACCCTCTCCAACCTAGATTTCTGTATGATTCCATCATGACATGCTAGAAACGTCCCTCACTGTGAAATGCCATGTCACGGTGCAGGATGGTTCACAAGACTAACTTCTTCAACTGGATCCGTGAATCTTACTGACAGATAATGTGTGAAATGATGTATAGCAGCCTATTCTACTTCAATAGTTGAAGGAAATAAAAAAAATAGTTCAGAGGAAGCTGAGGACTCAGTTTGTACTGGTTAATAATCTGTGTGAAAAGAACAGGTGCTATATGAAGCCAAGAAATACTGTGCATTTTTACTTTTTTCTTAAATAACACAAAATATTCATGAAGCTCACTTTGTTATTTAGCAGTTTGACAAGATAATTTCACAGCAACTATGGAATTRTATGCTTGAATCCTTAAAACTGCCACTAGAAACAGAGTGTATGGACTCTAATATTGCTCCATCCATTTCAGTTTATTTCTACATTTCAGAGTTATTTAAAGAATGAGATAGCCTAGAATGGATTTCTCTTTTGCTGTTGCAGTGATTAAATGTTTTGAAAAATGTTTTATCACTTTTATATTTGAGTAAAGTTTTATTAGTTACTAAAGAACATTCTTTACAGAATTCAATGAAAAAATTTCATATGAAACATATTGTAGCCTTCATAATGCCACTTAATGCCTAGAAAAAAACCCAGAACAAATGCCAAGGTTAAAACTCAATTTTACCACTAGTCTGAGCATGATCAAGTAAAGACAGAAATAAGTAATAAATTTGGAAACTGTAGATGACTTCAAATGAAAATAATGCAAAATCAGTAATATCTGATTTTCCCTATCATAAAGTGTGGATAATAAATTCAAAGAATTTTTTTTTAAAACTAGATAGTCCTTTTATTTTTTCATAGTTTTGGTATATTTTTTTGTTTTTCTCTTTTTTTGGAGGGCACAGCAGGGGTTGGTTGGTTGGTTTGGTTGTTTTGTTTTCCTCAAAAATATACCCTAAGCTTAGCAGATGGGTTATACCCTAAGTAGAACTATCTTGTTTGTTTAAGAGACAGTTCACATCCCTCCACACACTTGTCTACAGAGATACTAGTGCCTTGAAGCCTACTAGTGCTTTGAAGTCTACAAATCCAAGCTTTCCATAAGCTATATTTGACTATATCTCCCCATCAGATGCAGAACAATATCTTCTTGACATGGTAAGCATTTAATAAAGTATTATGAAAAGACTGTGCAAGGTAACCAAATAACATATCCATTATATTCAGTAATATACCGTTTTATAGCCACAGAAGAAAAAAAGGGCAAAAGCCTTTGAGGCCAATTCCTAAGCAACATAAAGGCATTTTTTTCCTCATAATTCCTCAGATTTCATTGTTTCTTCATTTTTCAGGCAAATCGAACTTCTGAAGTTTTTCTGTTGCATGAGGCAATGAATCCAGTGCTAACATAAAACAGAACTGTTTCTCTGACTTTCTGGAAAAAGTAACAAGAGGCATATAATGAACATCTACCTCTAATATAACCTCTGGCATCCTCTTGGGTGCATCTGAGATCCTCTCACACTCTTTTAAATCCTTTGGATTTTCACGATGAATGTTGGCCTTTTATTGGTAATGAATCTTTTATCTCTGAACAACTGTCCTTTGAAAGCCATCGGCAGAATTCATTGTTCCCAAGATGAACCAAATACATCTCTTAGCCAAAAATTGAGAAGCCGTTTTCCTCAGCAAGTGGTACCAAAAGTCTGCAATGAAGCAGTTGTACCACTTGATGGAGCCATTATCAAGTTGCCAGCCAAAATGCTCATCCTGAAAATTAATGAGTGCAGCTGTAGCAGCCAAGAGGAGACAGAATCTACTCAATTTTCTAGACATTCAATAACTAGTGAGCCTGGCCTATTTAACAGTGGGTTACATCAACCTGCCAACCTTGGAATAAATCTTTGTACTATTACCATGATAAACTACAATTCACTTTGTTATGTGAGAATGGTCTGGGAGCAAACCCTCACCTTTGATGATTTTGTGGTGGGTCCTTTTTTTCTCCATCCTACTCAACAGCCACACTTTGCTCAAAATTAGTAGTAGTTTATTTTAAAATATTTAAGTGAACTGGCAGGGTTTCAACTGCTTACCTTCTTCATGAGTATTTTGCTATTTTTTTCTTTCCAGGGGGGAAAATAAAGAAACTTCTTAATCTCCAAGTAAATTAAAAAAAAATGTTTGAAGAGCTCTGGCAGTAGTCTAGGGAAATGCTACTATTACTGAATGCCCTTGTCAAGTTTCTTATCTTGCTTTTGCCAGCCGATTCTTTCCCTTAGGAATGGTGAATGTCTCAAAGATAAAGTTGAATGCAAGCAGATATGTATGGGCTCTACTCCTTTCTGAAAGAGACACTTAAAACACCAGAACATATTGCAGACAGTTGATTAATATTGCCTACATGACAATAAATTACTGGTAGTCATTTTCAGGCTTTGTGGAGGATGACCTAGTGAATATAAACAGAATATGAGTTATTCAAATATAATGGGAGAATTTTCCATCAGCAGCAGGCTCTTCACATACTAAATTAACAGACAAAACACCAAAAGACTCATTTCAATTTGTTGTATGCTTATAAAACCATTTTTTCACCTTCTCCACTCTAAGGGAATCACTGATTAGAAGCACTTCCTATATTCAGTTGAAAGTTAGTGCAAAATTCCATCCAAGGCTAATGTTAACTGACACTTTAGACCACGCATGGTAGGTCAGAACAGAGTCACAGCATATTCACATTTCTTTCCTCATTCAGGGGTAAGAAATAGGGTAGGAGCATGTTTTCTACTTCCAGACAGTAAGTGCTTTGGGAGGAGGGTGGTGAAAGGAAAGAATTCACCAGAGCAGAATAATTGCCTTTCACATAGCTATCATAATTTCTCTGCTCAAAGGAAAACACAAGCACAAGCAGAGAGATTTTATATTTAAAGATCCACATAGATTAAATAGAAATCCTTGATTCCAAGATTGGACTGCTTCCTCATGCGGTACAAAACATTAGATTCATTTGAGCTGCACAGTGATTTACACCAAAATAATCTGACAAGCCTGGAGGTGAAAAACTGATGGATTAACTGTACCTAGCAGTTCATAAAATGATTTCTCATAGTTTTAATAATTTCTTTTTCCATTTACTCATGCTTTTGTAGCACTTTTAAAAGACCCTTTTTTAACAATTTAGGGGTTTAAAAGATTATGAGCAGTTATATTAACTGCCATTCACCTTAATAGGAATTGTGAACATTCTGTACTTCTGATACTCCAGGTTCCCTATTTCTGCTTCCAGATTGGCAACTCTCAAAGTGCTGGCCAAGGGATTCATTATGTCTCTTTTCTGGCTGCAGCATTTTGATCCTTCAGGCTGGACTTTCTTGGTTAAAGATCTCATAATACTGTAGATGACAGTAGTGTCTCTTCCTTTGATACATTTTTTTTGATAACTGTATGTTGTATTAAACATAAAGTAATGGATTTACATGAAAGATGGACCATTTAGACCTCTTAACTACCCATATTTTGGCTGACACACTGAACTTATTCACACTCTCAAATGGCTAAACCAGTGGGTACTATGACTTTTTCTGCAGAACAAGACACAATACACAGATTTCATGACAACTTTCAGGATTTAAAAGAAACTCACTCTATTGTACAGCCCAAAAAATACACATATCCAGCCACAATAACAAAACGTTCTCATATCTCGCCCTAGTTTGCTCTCCAGTCTTGAATATTTCTGCTTCCTTCCTCCATCTGTCGTCTTCCATGGAACATGAACTTTCTCATTCTCTTTAAAATGATTGATAAGAGAGTGTTCCTCCTACTCAGTTTTTAGACCAATTTGTTAGTTAATAGTCCTGATCAGCCTCAGCAGAAGACCAACATCCACAATAATGTAATTTGCTGACAGCCTGCCTGGATGGGCTGTTTTCCGTGGTTTGATTTCATCCTTTGCCCAAAGCATTTCTTTTCAAATAGAGGATCGCCGAAGTTCAGCCCTGCTGCCTTATGGGTCACGTGTGTCTGTCTCCTGGAACTGCACCTGAAGCTGAAAGTGGGGAAAAAAAACCAGTAGAGGAAGTAATCAAGCTTCAGGCTCATAATGAAATTTTTAGTTTCACATCATCACCAGTATCAAACAGAATAGTGAGAGTGCTGGTGCAGAGATTCTGTAAGTCATCACAGAAAATAACTGAAATATGTCGGGGGAAAAACAACTTCTAAAGCACAAGGTGGGCAACAGACAAAGGGAGATAAAGGCCTTGACCGTGTGAAATTATTCTCTCTCATTAAAATGAATGAGTGCTGGTGGCATATGGTCCATCACAAAAGCAGATAAAATGAAAAAATAGCCCAAGAGGCATCACTGCAGTGTAGAATTTATCATATTTTGATCCACTGTTTCCTAATTGGAGACAGGCTTCCAGAACAGGATTAGCTTGGCTTTACATGATGAAAAGTAATCCAGAGTTATTTGTATCAGTTGACTCTCACCATTACACATGATGACAAGTGAGAAAATAAAGTTCTTGTTTCTTCATAGCATGAATAATTTGGAGGGTGCTCATTCCACAACTATCAGGACAGGATGCTAATTGCAAAAAACATCTGTACATCAGGAGAGAACTGCCTTTCATCTCAGCAGCACCATCTTCATTAATCACAAAGAAGCAAGAAAGAATCACAGACTTGTATGTGATTCAATAACAGGATCTTTAGTAGTGTCATGGCATGGCTTTGATAACTGTTAGCAGACAACTGTCAAGCATGGCTACCAGAGAATGCAAAGGTTAATGGCAATCCCTGACACATCAGCTACTGGGCTTCTATTTCCAATAGAAATACAGGAATCACTGCCATGAAAACCACCACATCCTGCATAAACTATAATAGTTCTTTCTGTTAAGTGTCTTGTTTTGGTTTGCCTTTTTGATGCCAAAAACAAGCTGTTTCTTCCTTTCTGTGGTATCATACTATTCATGATTTCCTTGGCAAGCAAACACAAGTCAGTTTTGGCCACAGATGCTTTGTTTGTGCTCCAAGCTCATTCCTATCTTAGCCTCAGCTCTGCTCTACCCGCAGCTATACATCTTCCTCTTGAGTTTGGGGGGAGATCAAGTGAGTTTGCAAGAGGCCAAGCACACAATTCATTAGCAATTTCAAATTTTTAATTTCCTAGCAATGGGGTGAGATTATTGAATGTGTTTTGTACACAGAGGATGCAGGAGTAGCTATTCTTTGTTACAAAAAGAAGTGGCAGTAGGGGGACAGGGAAAGCTGGGCTTTGGGTCGTGGTTTTGTGCCACTCCAAAAACAAATTCATTAATGAGTTTTTGTCTACTCTATTTCTTCTCTCATGCTGCATGGTGCCTCTTTTCTAGCTTTGTCACACTGCTGGCTACCCTACACTGCACTACATAAGCTTCTCTTTTTGAGTATCTTCAGTCACAGCAAGGGAAAGGTCAGACTCTGCAACCCACCCGACCCAGAGTTCAAAACTCCAAATGCAAGTCATCATCTTTGTAAGAAAAGGTATACTGTGCAGTACCCAGGCTATGCTGCAAATAAATAACCTAAATTCTATATCCTCCAGCCTTGAACAGCAGATTTTGTCCTAAAGACAGCCAGAACGTGCCAAACCTCCACTCTCATAGTGGGACCATGACAGTGACCAACCTCTGCAGGCAGGAAAAAAGTGCAACCTAAAAATATCCTGGACCTGTAAAAGAGCAAAGACATTGCAGTACTGAATGACCAGAGATCTGCAAAGCAAAGTCTCAAATTCAAATTCTTGCCTAAAGGCCCTAGAAATTATTCTTGCAAGTATTTTCTAACCAGGACCAGGTTTCATAAGAAAGTTTTTGCCCCTTCTTCTGGCTGGCCAGATGAGTCAGCATGTGCATTATTTCATTTTATGCATACAAGTATGCTGGAATAGTGTCTCCTGTATGGACAAGAGTTAATCTATGCTCTAGGATTCAACAGCTACAGATAATTTTCTCACTGCAGATACCATCTGTTTTGTTCTTTAATTACATTACTCTCCATAATATATCTTTTCCTGTTATTAACAGGTGGAAGAACATTAACTTTTACAGGCACAAGAAAAACACTCAAGTATTTGGCATCCCTTATTGTCCAGTGACGATTGTGACTATTCTCAGGAACTAAATTTGATTGCAAAAAAAATGTTATTTGACTGATTATGGAATAAGTGGCAAAACATGAACATTTGCAGTCAGCCAAACAGCAAGACAATGTAAACAGATTTTTCATTTCTTTGGCATAATTTTCTAGATTTGATTCCAGTTTTGTGATCACATAAACCTGCAGAAGTCCCAGGTACCATTCATACTTATGGGGATCTCAGTGCAGAGAGCCATCTCTGAAATCTATTTATCAATAAATCAAATCAAGCAAAGGCCTAACTACCCTAAGAGAAATGTGAAGCTGCATTGATCACCAGTCAAAAAAATCTGAYACCCTGCAGTATTGTTTGCACACAAAACATTAATTATACCCTTTCTGTACATTTGATTATGATACTGTGCTTGTGTTTTCATTCTTTCTAAGAGAATAAAATGTGTGAGGTTTCATAGAATTTGTGAGTACTTAAATAATTTTGGAAGCCAACTGCTGCTAGTTTCTATTAATTTTGTTAAAATTTCTTTACATGACTGTGCTTCTCAATGCAATATTTCAAAAAGTGAACTCTTCTGTGGATAAAATTTGGTTACATTTTTTAGCCAAAATTATTTCCATTACAAAAATAAAAATAATTTTTAAAAAATCTAAAAATATTTACAAAATCACATCAATAGGGTTAATGCGTTCCTTTTATTTCTAATTTGCCCAGTCTCTTGTAATAAAGCAATATATATGATAAATTAAAAGCTCTTGACAGCGATGTTATGTTCATCCTCTGAAATTAGGCCACCCCTTTCTGAAAGTAAGTAAACAGTAATTGGTTACCCAAATCTTCCCTGTAATTATTAAAATTTTCCCATATATGAATAGGTTCTGTTTCCAAGCTGGCCAAAGGATGACTGGATCTGTCTTTATCTTCCCCTCCTTGCTTGCTATCCTCTGCCAGACAACACCCTTTGTACCACCTCTGAGAGACAGTGGGCCCAAACTTAATGAAGGCTAAAAAGTAAATGATGCATTCTTACCACCCACTTAACTTGAATAATTGGCTTCCATTGCTTATTTTGCAGATTTCTGAGGGAAATCATAGTCTCCAAAAAGTTAAATGAGCTTGAACAAAAGATGGCTAAGCTTTTCTTGCTGCTGACTGGCAAGTAACCTACATGGTATTAACCTTTTGTAGCTAACTATTCACTCAGAATAGTGTCAGAGATGAGGCATAATGATAATCAGAGTTGTGGATCTGCAGAACTACTTACCAAAACACCATCCTTCTTAGAAACTTATATGTTTTACTCTTTTTTAATGGGGAATGTTGTCTGTTTTAACACAAATTCTTTAACAGAAGTTAGCGTAAGTTTTTTACATTTTTCCCCAAAGATCTCATTCCTGTGTTCTAATAATTAGCTCAGAGTAGATCAYTATATGTGTACATTTTGGACTGTCCATTTTGAAGTGCATGCCATTCCTTTTATCTAAGCTGAACTTAATATGCTTTTTTCTTGATGAATATTGAAAGGTCCCTTTGCAGTTCTTGCTCCTGCCTTTATTTTCTTGACATATAAGTTACATGAAGAAACTTTTCTGTATTGCTGAGTCTCCTTACAACATCACATGCAAACAGCTTAAAGAGGACAGGCCACAACACAGCTCCCGGCTACAGTCCTTTGTTGCTGTGACCTTCACCTGTGAAAAATGAGAATTTATTCCTACTCCTTATTTATTCTCTTCCCAACAGTTTTTCCTTAATTTGACCTTTCCTTGTATCCCATTACTCGCTGGTGTTCTTAAGAGCCTTGGTGAAGAACCTTGAAATATTTTTGTCTTTGAAATATTTTCCCCTTTAAAACATTTTTGAAGTACAGATTGAAACAGGCAGGACAGGCAAAAATATAGAGACATTCCAAACACTGCTGTACTCTGGGAGTCTACTGCTGAAGGGGAACATGGCTGTAGCATGTCATGACACCATTATGCTGCTTATGACTGGCTTTTCTTCCTGCAGACCCTACCATGTAAATCAGTTTGGTGTGCATCCAGGTCTTCTCAGTGCTAGGATGTTGTTGGAGGATATACCTGAATATAGGAGCTGATGAAGACTTTGCAGTTCAACAATTTGGAAGTGCTTAAGAAGACATAGACCTGTCTGCAGGACTAGAAACCAAACCTTAGATGTCTGCATTTAAATTGTTCCAACTACAAAAACCTCTGAAAGTGCCTGGGCTGGAAAGAAGTATTTAAAAGAAGACAACAACGTGGCGGGCAAAAGGGGGATTTACTTTAAAAACTTATATTCTGGCTGTTTTATAGACGAATTCTGCATTGTTTTATTTAGAGTTACAGTGCTTTAGATTCTTTTATGCATCTGTATACTAATAGGACTTCACTTTAGAAATTAGAAGTTGTCAATGTCCTTTAGAGAACATCAAGAAAAAGGGAGGAAACATTCTGTTTCAAGCCCCTGGGAGACTGAGGGAACTGTGACAGCCATACGTATGCCATTGACCATTTCAACAGGATCTGAAAAAACTATCACTAGCGACAATCTCAAATAAGATATTTGCAATTATAGTATTCATGCACTTAGGAATCACTTCCTTAAACTCTGCTTTTATTTCACATTAGAAGAATATGAATATTACATTGTCAATTAATTGACACCTTCTAATTTTGCTACAGCTTATTAGAAGAGACATAGAAGTAAGCCCAAATGATTTTCTTGAATTTTACAGGGAAAATATATGTAGGGTAACTGATACTTTTTAATCATGACTCAGCTTGATCCTTAACTGAGTATAATCGAGATCAATTTATTTTCCCAACTGAATAGTCTTCATTCACAATAAAATTGTTTCAGTGAATTAAACTGAGTATTCAAAATGTTGTCTTTGAATATTGCAAACAATCTAACTTAAATTAGATGAACTTCAAGTTTGAATTGATTTGCTTCATATGTCACTCAGTATAAATATTTTTCTATAAAGTCAAGTTTCCAAGTTGAAAGTTATTGTTCTATTTCTTTTTTTTTCTTGTTTGTGTGTCCTGAAACTATTACAGAAATGAAGTTAATATTAGAGAAACCACTCATTTTTATTTTTTCCCCTTTAAGAGTCCCTTGCCTTCTATTGCTTTCAGTTTTTTAAAGCCAGCTGCTGTTGTGACAACCTATTCGACCAATTTGTGAGTGTGATGACTACTTAGAAACCTCTGCAGTTCAAATGAGGACTCTATAGATTTACTTAATTGTTCCAAATAATAAAAACATACAAAACTTTTCCAGTTTGGAAAGCTCTGCAGAAGCATTCTATGTTTGCTAACTCTTCTTTTTTTTTAATCTGTTTTTTAATTAACAGACTAATATATAGCGTTATAGCAGCTACAATTTAAATATTGCATTACAGAACTACTTTATATTAAGAAGCTTTTATGATCAAATATGCAGGTATAGCCAAAAAGAGTGTGAGAAATCAATTATTTGAAAGTGTAAAGGCTCGGGTTTGTACACCTGAGTAAGTTTGAAAACTGTGGCTATAAATAGTGTCATCATACTGATAAGGAAGGCACAGAAATGTATACATTTTAGTCCCTGATCAAATAAATAATTTAAGTATGTGTGAATCTGTGAATTGATTTGGATGGGACTATTCATCCTTCAGCGTAAAATTTACTTTGGAATCCACATCCTTTTCAGTTTTCTCAGAACTTTACCTGGAGATGGAATATGTTTGAAAAAAAATAATGAGAACAATTACAATACAAATAGCCTTTTCTAGATCGTGAATAACTGGAAGCTGGTGACTGTTGTTCCAATTTTCAAGAAGGACAAGAAGGAGGACACTGGAAACTACCGGTCTGTTAGTCTAACTTCAATGTCTGGTAAAGTTATGGAAAGATTATTCTTGGAGGTATTGAAAAATGCCTGAAAGACAACTCAGTCATTGGTCACAGCCAGCACAGCTTCATGAGACGAAAATCCTGCTTTCTCCAACTAGCTTTCCTTTTATGATAAGGTAACCCTTCTAGCTGATCACGGGAAGCCAGTGAATGCAATCTTTTTGGGTTTCAGTAAAGCTTTTGATACTGTCCCTCACAGTGTCCTTCTGGACAAAATGTCCAGCACACAGCTGGACAAACACATTGTGGGATGGGTGAGCAACTGGCTCATGGGTCGGGCACAAAGAGTTTTAGTGAATGGAAGGACATCACGCTGGTGACCTGTCACTAGTGGGGTGCCACAAGGCTCCATCTTCGGCCCTATGCTTTTCAACATCTTCATAAATGACTTGGAAGCTGTACTAAGCAAGTTCGCGCATGATGCAAAACTAGGAGGAGCTGTCGACACCCTTGAGGGCAAAGAGGCCCTGCAGAGAGACCTCAGCAATTCAGAGGGTGGGGAAATCACCAACCATATGAAGTTCAACAAGGGAAAGTGCTGGATTCTGCACCTGGGATGGGGCAACCCTGGATGTACAGACAGACTGGGGATGAGATGCTGGAGAGCAGTGCCACGGACAGGGACCTGGGGGTCCTGCTCAAGTTGAACAAGAGTCAGCAGTGCCCTGGCAGCCAGGAGAGCCAACTCTGTCCTGGGGTGCATCAGGCACAGCATCGCCAGCTGGGCAAGGGAGGGGATTGTCCTGCTCAGCTCTGGGGTGGCCTCACCTAGAGTGCTGGGGGCAGTTTTGGGCACCACAATATAAGAAAGACATCAAACTATTAGAGAATGTCCAAAGGAGGGCAACAAAAATGGTGAAGGGCCTCAAGGGGAAGCCACATGAGGAGCATCTGAGGTTACTTGGTCTGTTCAGCCTGGAGAAGAGGAGACCTAGGTGAGACCTCATTGCAGTTACAACTTCCTTGTGAGGGGAAGAAGAGGGGCAGGCACTGATCTCTTCTCTGTGGTGTTCAGTGACAGGACCCAAGGGAATGGCCTGAAGTTGTGTCAGGGGAGGTTTAGGTTGGATATTAGAAAAAGGTTCTACACCCAGAGAGTGTTTGGGCACTGGAACAGACTCCCCAGAGAAGTGGTTACAGCATCAAGCCTAACAGAGTTCAAAAAGCATTTCGACAATACTCTTGGACAGATAGTGTGACTCTTGGGGATGGTTCTGCACAAGGCCAAGAGCTGGACTCGATGATCCTTGTGCATCCCTTCCAATTTAGCAAATTCTGTGATTCTGTCGTTATGTAGTAATAAGACATAGAAGAGAACAAGTATTCAAAGTATGTCTGTCCAATTAAAACAATCAAGATGGTTTTCTTCAACACACACAAAAATATTTTAATAGCCATTTATTGTGGCACTTGTTCCCCTCCGGGTCTGCCAGTAGATAACTAAATCTGTGCCTATATGACTGGAGTTTTTATTTCAGATAGTAAAATGAGTATCCTTAGATTTTCAGAGTGGGTGAAAGTAGCAATGGTGACATCTATGGAAATTTGCTATATGCTTTTGCACCTACAAAACAGGAGACAGAATATAAAGGACTAACTAGATGTGAAGCTTATTCTGGTTTCAGAAGTATACACTCAAAATAGAAACCACTAAGGTGAGAAACAGATGGGTTTTTTCCTCAATAATTTATCAACACATTATAAAGGTAATGTATCTGATGTTACCTTATCTAGGCTGTTCAGGCTTGCTGCCAGACTGATTACTGTTTTCCTCTTTGATAATATAGACCATTTTTTATGGGGTTTGTTTTGGTCATAGTTTTATCTAGTTTTGACTTCTCTCAACTTCTTGATTTGAAGGATAGGC
Organism: Amblyornis subalaris; assembly: GCA_018881555.1. Lineage (NCBI taxonomy): Eukaryota > Metazoa > Chordata > Aves > Passeriformes > Ptilonorhynchidae > Amblyornis > Amblyornis subalaris. Next base: position 3,091,329 of record JACAXG010000086.1, on the reverse strand, counting down.
CTGGGAGTAGCTGCACTGAGTGTGGTATGTGTGTCTGTTTATTTCTAGGCAGGAAGTGAAGAGTCCTGGTGTTATCAGTATGCCCATGAAAAATAGTGGCACTATTACTAGCAAAGTCTCATGCTAAGGTACCTTGTAGTAATCATCTCTTAATAAAATCAAGCTCAAAATGCCTTACCAGCTATATTGTAACTTTCTTTCTTATGACTGAGAGCAATTCTGAATATTTTTTATGAAGATCTGCAGGCTAGGAAAGAAGCTGTGTATCTAGAAAAGAAAACGAATGGTTAAGCCAAATTCCATTGGCCTTAAACCAGCAATGTTGAACATTTGAGCCCCTGAAGGTTACTGAAAAACTGTATACCAGACTGATTTATTCTCAGAGACATCTGTCTCTAGCTACCGCAGTGATCAGCATTCTATCTGTGGCTTGTATATCAGGAAATGACAGCTCTTTAACAGAAGCCAAGAGAGCAGCAATGTCAGTAATGAGGTCCCATGTTCTGGACTGCATAGCAGTTTGCTGAGTCCTTTGTTTTCCTCTGCTTCAGAGAAGACAATTGTTGTTATGATCCCAGGGACAACGGAGGAAGAGGTCTGGGGAAAGAAAAATGTGTAGTTTGGAGGAAAATATAGCAAAATAAACAGGGTTTTTGTCCTTTCCTTTCTTGCCCTACAGAGCACTCACTTATTTTTTCTCTCTGGTTAAGCTTATTCTTGTGATGGTCATATAGGACTCTGCTTTATGCAATTATTTGCAATATGTCCCTCCTTAACAAGGGGGTAAAAAAAGTATCTTTGCATTAAAAATTTTGGCATTATTTGGTTGATAAAAGTCCAGATAGGCAAATTCTTCTCTTCAGTGAAGTAGACCAGTAAACATGCATTAAAATTCCAAACCAACCAAACAAAACAGCAATAAAAAACAAGTGGATGTTTATACAAGTCATGGAACAAATTCTGATGTCTCAATTTTTTTAGGAAGAGAAACATATATAAATTCTTAGCAGCATCTCTTCCTTAAGAAAAAATTCCCACAGAAGACAAAGAGGACAAAAAGCCCAAAAAGTACCCAGTGTGGGTACTTAAAAGGAAAGAGGGAAATACTGACTGATTTTAGGAAGATAACTCTATGAAATATTCCCATTTATTACGTATACCACTCGCTGTTCTAGCAGTTATTGTCCAGCACATAATTGTCAGTACAACTTTAAAGAGAAGGAGAAAGACATAAAAAGTCAGGATACAGGAAATAAAATTCTACATGTGACTTACCTAAAAGGCATTTTCCTAATGTTAGGCCAGACACTACTTCATATGATCCTTTTGCAGAGAAAGAATCTTTGTACAGTAGAACATAAAAGACAGAGATGAGTTTTCATAAAACTGACTTCATGTTCAGCCTAGCTGAATCTGAAAGGATGATTTGTAAAATCGTGTTCTTTCAAAGTTTAGGCACAATCTTAAACAAGCAGAGCATATTGCCATTTGACACTTTACTTTTCCCACCTTCCTAGTCAAACTCCACTTAAATTAAACAATTCATTTATATCAATTGAAGATTTACTCCAGTAAATAATGTCTTTACTGGTATATATAGAGAACATTTCTGAGCGATTTATGTCTCTCTCCAATTGAAAATTATTGTATTTTAAATATTATATTTATTTTTTAAAAATGGAAAATACACGACATTCTGAGTTTCATCGTTCTGTAGTGGACAATGAGGTCAAATCCAGCACCACAGATGCCAATGGTAAAGCTTCCCTCTAAGTTTAAGCAGAAAATTTCATCCGTATTTTTCTTTTGCATTTTGACATGACAGACCAGATTCTTTAGGAAAGCACAACGGACGCAAGGTGGAGCCAAAGACCCTTAAAGCAATCTATCAATAACTTTTTTTGTTTATTTTAACTGAGAGCTCCTTTGAAAGAGGCAAGTGACAATAAGCTTCAAATCGAGCTTGTGAATCAAGTTGTTGAAATAGCTAAAAGTAAAACCTAGCTATTACTATCAATAATTTAATCATAAGGAAGTCAATACATTATAATAATAATAAAAAAATTACTTTTCTGCTCATATTGTGCTTTTAAACAACACATCCAAATTTAATGAGCTTATTTTTCTTCAAAAGACATATTCAAAGAAAAGTGCAAATTCCCAACATGTTTTGAATGTTTTTCCAAAAAAAAAAGAAACCAAGAAAAAAAATAAAAGCTTGTCCTTTATTCTTATTAGGTTTTTGATTGAATGAATCTTTTACTGTTTGGATTTTTTTTTTCTGTTGACTTTTTGATAAGTGAAATAAAAGGGAATTACAGTCTTGATTACATATATTATTTGGTTTTGTTCATATACAACACTTTGAAAAACCAAGAGTAAAGTGAGAGGGAAATTAAAGCTACTCTTATTCTAATGTGAGATGATTAATATTTAATCCTCTCAATTGGGTTGATAAGGATTGTCATTACTGCATGCAGTAAGCATATTTTATATCAAGTCATCTATGGTTTCAATGGGAAAGCTCACATCAAACTGTATTTTATGTCCCTTAAAACTTGAGAATATTTATTTTCTCTTTTTTTCCTGACAGTACACTTGAAGGATCAGATGACTGATAATATTTCACAGCTGTCGTCATCATCTGGTTTCACCCACATACACGTCTTCRCCAAACAAATGAAAGAGACTGGAAATTAGGGTCACACTCCCACTCGTAGAATTTAGTTGATCAAAAGGACTAGGCTTGAAAACTAACCATGTTAGAACTGAAACTGATGAATTACATCTCTGAATTTTCTGTTTCCCTTTTAGTGTAACAAAACATTCATATGCTTATACAAAAAGAATTTTCCAAGAGATGAGGTCTTCCTTGAACAACAGCCTCAATTAACACCTTTGTCTTTGGAAGCTCACCATGCTCCTGCTAAGAGAGGCAGGAAGATCTTGCAGCACACAAAACCAGACTCGGTTTCAGAGTCACACAAAACCAGATTCAAATCTCAGAAACATTCCCATGCTATTCCCAGACACGCTTAGCTATTAATATTTAAATGGCCTGCATTAAAAGCATTGACTTGAAAATTATTTGCATATTTAGCTATACAGAAATATTGACCTTTACACAGGTTCAGTGTAAAACCAGCTGTGAATGAAATATTTACTGTTCTTTGCTCTGAGTAAAAGAGGAAAAACAAAAAGAAAATAAAAAAAGCATCCCCAGGGCTGACAGTGTGATAGAACAGAATAAGGAATGCTTTCATGCCCATAACTGCTATCTCATGCTTGCACAGTGATGAATGAAGGTGTCTATCTTATCTCCTGGCTGCTTAAGAAAAATCATATACGAGCAACAAGCATATTCAAAATCATAGCAAAAAATGCTTGTTGTACGCTACTGCTTCTCTGCTTTTCCATAAACAGGCCAATTTCCCTATAATCACCTTTCAGAAATAAAAAAAATAAAAATTCTTTCCAGGTTTGTGTGCTTTTTTAAAATCTTAAAGATCACTGTCTTCAAATGAGAGACCTAGCTCAGTTCAGTAATGTGAAATTACTAGTAAAAGTGACAGAGGAAACTGGAAATTTACATTTAATCCTTCCTATTTCTCCTCTGTTTTTAATTTTTATCTCCTGAAAATAGAGCTCACTGACTGCTACAGCTTATGTTTAGAACCGGGCAGTAGGTCTAAGCATAAAAGAGAATATGCTGATATATAACCTGCTTAAAAATCCAGAACTGGGACATTGAATAGCAGGACTGCAAACTGCCAGTTGTTTTCAAAGCCATTCCTTTAAGGGGTGGGAGGGGAGGGTAGAAACATGAAAGCTGTGTACTTGGCAAAAGAAAAACATACACAAAATGCTGTGGCAGATTGTTGCAGTGAAAATAAATCTGACTTCTCAGCCACATTCAAAGTCAAGCTGCCACAAAATTCTGAAAGGAATCATACAAGTCAAGAGCTGTATTAAGCACAGGAGCATAAAGTGGTTCAAGCATTACAGTCAAGTGAAATCGTTGCATTCAGTCTGTAGTTTAGCTCTTCAAGTGAAGAAAAGGACAATATATTGCTACAAATTAACTTAATCTGACAGTGCACTACAAAGTAAAAAGATAATAAAGACAAAAAAAGAAGCATTTACTGTTAAATTAATTGACAAGACTACTAAAAACAGAAGCAGCATCTGAAAACCAGATTTTACAGGGGCTTTATTAAAGGAAAGTTTGAAATACATAGATGAAATCCAAACTTCTTTTTTCCTTGTATTTAGGCCAGCTGAGAACTACTGACCTGTCAGCCTCATCTCTGTGCCTGGGAAGATCATGGAACAGGTCCTTCTAGAAAATTTGCTAAGGCACAAAGAGGACAGGAGATGATTTGGGACAGCCAGTACAGCTTCACCAAAGGCAAGTCCTGCCTGACCAACCCAGGAGTCTTCTGTGATGGGGTGACTACATCAGTGAACAAGGGAAGGGCTACAGATGTCATTTATCTAGACTTCTTTAAAGCCTTTGACAAAGTCCCCCACAACATCCTTCTCTCAACTTGGAGAGAGATGGATTTGATGGGTGGACTGTTTGGTGGATAAGAAAATGGTTGGATGGTCTCATGCAGAGGGTAATGGTCAATGTCTGGATGGAAATCAGTAACAAATGGTGTCAGAGGGGTCAGTACTGAGACCTGTTCTGTTTATTACATTCATTGGTGTAACAGACAGCGGGGCACCCTGAACAAATTTTCAGCCAACACCAAACGGAATAGTGCAGTTGACACGCCTGAAGGACAGGATGCCAACGAGGGACGTGGAAAAGCTTGAGAAGGGGGTGCATGGGAACTTCATGAGATTGAACAAGGCCAAGTGCAAGGTTCTGCACCTGGGTGAGGGCAACCCCCGTTATCAATACAACAGATAAACAGATTGACAGCAGCCCTGCTGAGAAAGACTTGGCAGTTTCGGCAGATGAAAAACTGGACAAGAGCCACCAATGTGGACTTGCAGCCCAGAAAACAGACCACATCCTGGACGACATCCAAAGAGTGGCCAACAGGTTATGGGAGGTAATTGTTTCCATCTACCCTGCTCTCATGGGACCCCACCTCAAGTATTTTGTCCAGCTCTGGGGCCCCCAGCACAGGAAGTACATGCACCTGTTAGAAGTATGGCTTTCAATAATTTTGCTTTAACGTGAACCAAACAATATTGGGTAGGAATGCAAAATTCTCTTCATTGATTGCAATGTAAGATAAATCTGCTTATCAGCCCTCAAGACACTGTTAACACAATCTTCTTAAAGACACTGCTTGCAAAATAGTGAGGATTCAAGGCCCATAAGCAAAATCATAGCTAACTATGGATATAATGTGTAATTCCACAAACATCAGAAATGTTTGAAACTCCTTATGCAGTAAAGATTTTTAACTTAAGAATGTTTTCTTGTAATCTTGGCAATTATGCAGCTAGCAATTAGATATTGAAAATTCTTGCTTTGAAGATAAATCATTTCCAGTTTCTCAGAGTGATTTAATATTTGGGTTTTGTAACTAACAGTTTCAAAGGTGCTTCCTGAACATCCTCCTCAGTGTTTCCACTCCTTCTTGCCCTGTAAGTATTCAGCTGTGCTATGCTTTGCTGAATTGTCCGGCTCCTTTTTCTGACACTGAACAAGAGATGAAAAACAAACAAACAAACCAAAACAAAGGGAAGAAGCAAAGAGGAGAAAAATGTTGACACAAGGACAAATAAAAGAAATGGCATTCTGCCTGAAGAGCCCTAGAATCCCTCCTTTCTTTCAAATAATTTCCTGCTGCAAAAAACAACTTACAGTGAATAAACGTCGGTTCCTATTATGCAAAATAATCTCTCTGTGGAAAATGATAGAACATGAAGTGTCTGAGAGCTGTATGCAGAAATGTGTCTGTATTCATAGCTGCAAATGTAGATGTAGAAATCTCACTTACTTGAATCTTGATCAAATAGCCTGTAAATTTAAATTTACAAAACACCTTTTTTTGAAACAATACTGGCATTAGTAGACCCTGTGGCCTGGGAGGACCCCAATATTTTAATTATTTATCTTGAATGGACTGGGGAGAAGATATCAGACAGTTTTTCTCAGTTGAAATCTATTTCACAAAAATGCCTGCCTCATCCCATTCTAGTGGAGTGAAAGGGGTAACTATCAATATTCCATTTTTCTAATCTCCTCATGTCTGGCAGTCAGGAATTACAAAGTCTCTTAATGTATTTCATGAAAATATCTTTCCCTCTTATGCATTTTAAAAATTGTTATTGTTGTTTTCAGTTAAAATTCTGGTTTTATATTTGAAGACAACAAATAAAAGCAAGCTCTTGTATCCACTCACTATCTCCCTCCAATCCTTCAACATTAATTTCTTTGGTACATATACATTAAACAAACCCCTGAAAGCCTAAAAAGCCAAACCAAACAAAACAAAACTTTAAAAAGCTTCTTATACATAAGGTTTTTTATTCTTCCAGAAGTTACAGAATTCCAGAATAAATTATGACTCTTGCTGAATCACACACAATACTGATAAGAATTGCTCTTTTAAATCACCTAGTTTTGGAAATAATGTATGAGATTTGCCTGCCTTTATTGTAGATGTTTGAAAGACAGAACTTTTCATCCTATCTTGCCCTTAAGTTAATGGATAGAAATCCTCTCTAGAGCACAGTTTAACTCTTCCTAAGGAGGGCAAGGATTCCAGTAAAATGAATCTTTGGTAGGTATGTCCATACCTTCTCGTTTGATAATAGAGATCCTTCCATCCCACTTCAGCTAAGTTTTACACATATGCATATAAAAGTAAGGAATCTTATCTAGTATTACATAGTCAACATTCACTACATATTCAGCATATTCAAGAAAATACTGAAAGACTTTCAGCCTTTTATAAAAAAGAATAAAAATTTATAGCATATTCCAGAATGCATTTGTGGTACAGTGTTATTATATAACAAGATTCTTCTTTCTCATGAAAGTATGTGTCACATACTTGTTTGGTTTCTTCAGTAGTAGCAAACTGATCATATTTCTAAGAACTGCTAAACACTTATTCATGTGCTGCATTTTAATCCATGCATTTGCTGCGGTCATTGATAAGTGTCTACTCTGTGAGGCAGCAGTTTACAATGCAGTCTGACAAAAGCAGTCTTTGCAACATTCAGTTGTAAAAATGTCCTTTCACATAATGCAGCCTTCACATCCTGACTTTCAGGATCCTTCAAACAGCAGATGCTGAGCAGGAGGGGAAGAGAGTGTTATTGTGCAAACAGCAAATTCCATTAATTTTCTGCCACCGAGTTACACAGACAAACCATTTCAGAAAGAATACTTGTCCAAATGTTTGTGAGATTTATTAATAAGTCTATCTATCCCCTAGCCCCTGGGATGTGCTGTCCTGTGAGTCTGCTCAAAAGTTATGACAAATTAAAAACACCATTTTCAAAAAGCTGTTCTCACACAGTAGGTTTGGTCATAAGCAGTAAAAGAGCATATCCCCATATAAGGTACACCATCCCCTATCAATGTAACAACTTCCAACTTGATATTTTAAATTGTGTCACATGCATTATGTTTTACCTTTCAGTAGTAACAGATGAGCTTTTATTTCAAGTAATCACGCAATGGAATATGGGGGGAAATGTACAGACTGCTGCCTTTAGAAACTAAATTTAATTTGATGCATTTCCTATAGAAAAACTATGTGACTTAAGTGGAACAGTGAATGGCCAAAAACTTTTTTTATTGTTTAAATGTATTTGTTTCCTGTAGGAAAAAAAAAAATCAAAACACTTTTATGCCAAGAGACATCACTTATTTTATATTTTGTCAGCATAATGCTAGATGAGATTTTATTCAAAGGAAGATAAGGAAGCTAGGCATCTACTTGCTGTTAAAATTTGGTAATAAATTCTTGTTTGTTTGTTTGACAGTTGGTGCTAGTGTGTGTGTGTCTGTGTCTGTGTCTGTAAATATCTATAAAAGCATATAAGTACCCATGTGTGTGTACCTTTCGGTACCTCTGTGTTTGTAATACAATGGGAGAGGAACAAACAATAGGGAATATATCATCAGATATTTCATTGATATCCTCAGCAGGAAAGAGTCCCCAGGGAATCTCTACTTTGCTGAGGGACATGGTCAAGGGAGTATTCTAACACTGTTCTACCACTTCCAAGTTTTGCTAATATTTCCAATCGTGACTGATAAATGGATGTTCACTTCCCTCTCTTGTACTATTTGTCAATGGCTCTAATTTTTCATTTTAAACTTTTTTAGTCATATTCAGTTTTTTCCCAAATGTTTATTTGTTTTCTTGTTCTCTGACTTGCCATTCTCCCAGTCTTAGAACTTCATGTTGTTTGGTTGACAGTCTAAATGAATCTTCAATGAAAACAACAGCTGATTTCACATATGTGTGTGAGTGAATCTAATGATTATTTGGCTTACGGTTGGATGCAGTTGATGCTGAAATTTTGGGAGCCTTCAAGGAACCAAAAGGACTACATTAACAGTCAGCCTGCCCACAGTAATCACAGATCCTATAGTTTTTACCAGCAGAACTCTATTCTTTGAACATTGATGGAATGAATTTTCTCCATTGTTACTGTATAGTTCATAAYAGAATGTGAATGTAAATTTATATATATGTACAGTGGAACAATCTCCCAGGAAAAAACACCACAGCTGATCTAAGGATATGAGGGTTGCACAATGAGAAATCGAGCCAAAGAGATTTAGTTTTCTATAAGGGACATATATGGTGACTGATTGATGAGTCAATGACTAAACATCTGTTATTTTCCTGTTCTTATGCACTATTGTCTTTTATACCTGTCTGTGAATGTTGCCAGACAGTCCAATATGCATAGGTAGGAAAAATGTACCATACCTGTCTTTTATTTAGGGTTATTAAAATCAGTCAGGGTTGAATAAGTTGAAAGTGTCACTGTTGATCCCATCCAGCCGTACTGAAAAATATTTCAATATTTTTAATGAACTGTATAAAGCGCAAATAATCAAAATCTGAAGGAAATTTCATATTCAGCCTATTTCACAGGCTATATCCTGCAGACCTTACACTATACAAGTAATCCCACTGGATTGCTTGCAGACCTGGCCAATGTGAACAAGAACTGTGTGAGAAAGCATAAAAAGAAATTCTGCATCCCTGAACCATGTTTCTTTGCCAAGGATCAGATCAATATTTACACTTCTTTCTGAGCTGCTGTTTACACCCCTGATGTTCTCAACTCATTCTTTTCACAAAGAGTTATAGTGTAAAAGGATGAAAGGAAAAAAAGTTCTGCTTAGAGGAGTCAAGACAACCCAGGGGCAGAAGGCCCTTCAGAACCACACTCTGCACTCTGCAACCAAGTAAGCAAGTCAGAATCAAACACCGAGTATTGGCAGCATTGCATTTTCCCTTATGCATGTATCGATATGAAATAATGCCATTATCTTCAGTATGCTCCTTCCAGATTTACACTGGAGTCACTGGGAGGAGAAAAGTACTAAAATTTAGCTGTTGAAAGGGGGAATTTTTCTGGTTTAAGAATTTTTTATTAAATTGACTCTTTATAGGTCCATTCTATACTAGAATCTGATTTCAGCACRGTTTGTATTATTCACTTGCCTCTAAAAAATTCATCATTTTAACAGTTTTTTCAGAGAAAATATTTTTTTCTTGTTTTTGGATGGAATTTTCCATATTTGTGTCCATTGCCTTATATTCTTTTGTTGAAAACTAGTGAGAAGATCCCATCTCTTTTTTTTTGTTGTTTTAAAACTGCTTCCATCAGGTGTTTATACACATTGCTAAAATCACCCTGACTCTGGTACTCTCCATGCTCAACAGTCAAGATCTCTCTGCCTCTCCCCATATGACAGATGCTCCAGTTCTTCAGTAGTCTTGGCTGCCTTTCACTGGACTCCAGGAGCTCTTTACCTTTTTTATAATGGGAAGCCCAGAACTAGCTACAACACTCCAGATGTGGCCTCACCAATGCTGAGTAGAGCTGAAGGATAATGTCCCTTGACCTGCTGGCACTCTTCCTGATATATTCCCAGGATGCCGTTGACCTCCTTTGCTGCAAGGTGCATTGACGCCTTGTGGTCAGCTTGTTGGTCACCAAACCATAGAATTTCTTCTTGGAAAAGCTATTTCCCATGTGGTCAGGCCCTGGCCTATACCAGGATTTAGGATTATTCTTTCCCAGGTGCAGATCTTGGTCTCCTTCAAGCAGTCATCAGTCCTCAGAGAGAGAGTTCTTTTCCCCCCACTAAAAGGATGAAGGAGACCTGGTCCCTTAAGTCTTTGATGACCCTCTCCAGAGTCAAGTAGTCATGCTCCATGCTATCCAGGTTTCCCCTGATAGTTCTATCGGTGCCCACACAAAAGAGTAGCAGGGGATAATAGTCTGTGTGACAGACAAACCTTGGCAGGACCAATAAACTTTCCTAGATGACAGATCAGGTCAGCAGATGGGTACCTCTGCTGTTGTCCGCAGGGAATCTCCCACTGCTGTCATTCACCATTTTCTGCTGGTTCTGGTGCATGGCTCAGGGCCAGCTAGCATGAATGCGTCATTGGTCAACACTCCCTTCTCCTCATTGGCTCAGAGAGCAGTCAATCTACTGTGTAACTCCAAATTTTAGACTGTAGCAGGAGCCTTCCACCTGGTGTCTGAAGTCACCAGCTTTCAACCTTTCCCATCAAAGGAATTTCTGCTTTCCAACCTGACAGGCACAGACTCTTCCGCAACAGTGGGCAGTTTGGGTTCTTGAAGCAGCAGGGTCTCAGAGAAGAACTGGGTGATCTCTTCCTCTTCTTCCCTGATGAGACACAGTCTGCTAACCTCCACCTGGAGTTCATTCACTAGGCAGCACAACTCCTCAACAGCGGCAGATCTCCTGGAGGGAAATTAATCTTCCCTAGCCTCAGAGAGACACTCCACAGCTTCCTTCAGCTCGAGCCTTGCAGGGCTGCATCTTCCTTCTGAAGCTTCAACTGCATCAAGGCCTTGAACATCTCAGCTCCACTGGCTGCTGGGGATCACGTCTTATGTCACCACCACAGCTGAGGATGCGTATGGGGCTATATTTGGTCTGGCTGAGATGAGTTCGTTTTCCCATTGCAGCCCTCACAGTCTTTTGCTTGGCATTGGTAGCTGGAAATGTGTTTATAGCACACCAGTGCTTTGGCTCAGGCTGAGCAGGGCTGGAACACCATCAGTGCTGTCTCTCCAACATTCCACCTTCCCTAGTAGGCTGGGTGTGGGCAAAATCTTGGGAGGGAACATAGCCAGGACAACTGACCCAAAGTGACCAAAGGATATTCCATACCATATAACATCTGCTCAGATATAAAAGCTAAGAGAAACGAGAAGGAAGGGAGGCATTTGTCATTTGTGATGTTTGCCTTCTCAAGCAACCACTGTGTGTGCCAAAGCCCTATTTCCCAGGAAGTGGCCGGACATCACCCGTTGATGGGAAGTAAAGAATAAAATATTCATTGTTGGGGKTTTTTTTTGCCCTTTGCTTTCATGTGCACAACCTCCGCTTTTGGTTTGGTAAACTGCCTTTATCTCAACCCATGATGGTTTCTTGGTTGGTTGGTTTTGGTGTTTTCCATCTTATTTTCTTCCCTCGTCCAGCTGAGGAGGGAAGCGATAGCATTGCTTGGCATGCACCTGGCATCCAGCCAAGGTCAACCCACCACAGCTGTTCTTAGAAGGGGTGTTCTCCTCGTCTTTGTAGCCCCCTGCATCAACTGCTGCTCAAATAGCTCCATCTGTTGGCGGCCTCAGCACATTCACACCCGCAGAAGTGACACCAACAAGCTGTATGGTACTTTGGCTAAAAAATTGAAATCTAAAGTTTACATATTTTCAACACAGGGCTTGGAAAGAAACATCTCTTGAATTATTTTAATAGTACCAAATATCATTAGTTTTTTTACAATGAGCAACACGTCTTCCTCAGCTTTTTCTTCAGAGGGGTGGTAATACCAAATAAGATGTGATCTAACCACAGGTGAAAGTACAAAAGTCTTCAAAGGGTAAATGAAAAAAAAAGTCCTGTGTATATTGTTCTTTTTTTCTTAATATTTCCGGTGTCTGAAGATTAAGTTAAACTAAATTACATCATTCTTGTGTCCAGGAGGAAATGGGAGCACTCTCTTGCCCATGATTATGCATTTTCCAGAGTTCATAGTAGTACAATCTTCCTTTTCTGAAAGAAACTACAACTGTCTTATAGTCTGTAACTCATGTTTCTGAGCTACGTTTAAGGATAGGCAGCAGCAGACAAAAAATGTGGTGGGTTTTTTCTGTCAATCTATTCACATCCTGTGAATTATATAGATTTATCTGTAAACAGTGTAATTTAACGTAAAGGAAAGAGAAGAAAAGACTGGGATTGGTCTTTCTGTGAATGTGATGTGACTTAAAATTAGATCAAAGAATAATGTTTACAAAGGCAGTAGGTATACCAAAACCATGCCTGATGTTCTGCCATCTGCTGCATTAAGGGAGGCTTTCATCCTCTCCAAAGCTGATTATTAAAGGAAGTAGAAATATTCCATATCATAATGAAGAAATTAAAAGATGTCTGTGTGACTAATTCATCTATTTTTAACATCTTCCTTGAACATCCAATGTCCAATACAAAGTTAATATATTGCTGCTGATGATCTTTTTTTGAGATCTTTGCCTCCATATACTCCCAAAAGCATCAGACTGAAAAGGCTGAAGTAGCACTGTTTTAATGCCGTGGGAAGTACAGTCAAAGGCATAAGGAGCCTTTCACCAGACATGACCTTACAAAAAAAAAAAAAAAGATAAAATCTGTGCTGTGTTCTACACAGACCTCTGTAGGAAGATTTTGTGAGTTTGCTGTTATAGAATTTAGTTATAGAATTTGCTTTGAAATTTGCTTCTTGTCAGAGAGCTCTGCTCCAGGATGCTCACATTAAAATGATAGTTTGAGGCACATGGAGATAAATCTTAAATCCTGGTGCAAACAAGAAACACAGTAAACAGAATGTGTGCATATCTGCCAGGGCATGCTCTTCCTCTGAAAAAAAAGTTCATCAAAGAAACATGGGCAATGTAGTGTAGGCCAAGTGCATTACTGGATGTGAAAACTTGCTCTGAGAACTGAAGCTATGGGAAGTTCACGACATTGAAGGAACTTGATATTCAACAAATTTATTTAACAAGGGTAGAATGCTGACTTTTTCTCATGAATTCAATAAAATATTGTAATTCCAAAATGTATGCTGCACAATTCCAGCAGTTTTTGGAAGTAGACACCACAGCTTAAGAAAATCACCCTGTCAGGTAAGTCCAGCACATTGCAGCTCCAAAAGTCAATACCAGAAGTAATAAGGGTGAGAGGAAGTTGCCTTAACTTGCACCAGGGGAAGTTTAGATTGAATATTAGGGAAAATTTTCTACACCACAAGGATTGTCAAGTATTGGAACAGGGTGTCCAGGGATGTGGTTGAGTCACCAACCCTGGAGATATGTAAAAGACATGAAGATGTGGCACTTAGGGACAGGATTAAGTGCGTGACTTGGAAGTGTTAGGTTTGCAGTTGGATTTGATGATATTAAAGGTCTTTTCCAACCTAAATGATTCTATTTTTCTATGAGTAGTGTGCTTTTGCCTCCAAAAGGCAGAGTATGCCTGGATGAAATATGTCACACTTGCCCAGCTGCACCATCACTACTGGATGTGTTCAGCCTGCTAGGCATCCTGTGATGCTGTCAGGAAACTGGCTCAGCATAAGTCAGGAGAGCTGGCAAATCTTGGTTGTTTCGATGTGGGGCCTTGCATGTGCGGATAAGACATTTGTGGACACCAGCTGGTGCAGCCGCATGGCACTYTGCTTTTCTACATGGATTTTTCAGCTCAGTGAAGATTAGCTCAAGGATCTCTGTGCTCCATAGGCATGTCAGTGTCAATGACTTTTTTCCACTTTATCCTCACTGTATTTCACTAGAGAAAAAAAGCCACATCTGCTCTGTGCCTTATGCAAGTTCTCGTGCTTACTATTACTCCATATATTTGACACAGGATTCATGTGTTCACATTGCACATCTTTGTAACRTGCTGTTTCAATCATTGCACATATCGCAACCTACAAATATTTCATTCCTTTAAAAAATTTCTTAAGGATATGTATTGAATTTATGTGCCAAGATTTTCATAGGGAGGAGTAGAGAATTCAGGAGTGGCTTCTCTGCAAAGAGGCCAAGGAGTGCCTCTGCATTGGACAGAGACAGTTCCACCTGGCTCAAAGATGGACCCACTGCTGGCCAAAGCTAAGTCAATCAGTGACAACACTGCAGACACCAAGGCCAGTGAAGAATGAGGGGAAGGAGGTTCTCCAGGCACTGGAATAGATTCCCCTACAGCCCATGGAGGGAAGCCCTTGGTGTGGGAGGCTGTCCCACTGCAGCCCAAGGAGGATGACAGTGAAGTGGACACCTACAGCTTACAGAGAGCCCCACAGTGGAGCAGGCAGACATGCTCTGAAAGAAACTGCATGCCATGGAGAGCACTGAAGCAGGCTCCTGACAGGACCTGTGCACCTGTGGGGAGAGGAGCCCATGTCGGAAGCAGGTTTTCTGGTAGAACCTGTGATGCTGTGGGGGACCCACACCAGAGCAGTCTGTTCTTGAAGGACTGCACCCCATGGAAGGAACCAATGCTGGAGCAGTCCATGAAAAAATGCAGCCTGTAGGAGGGGGACCCCACACTGAAGCAGAGGAAGAGTGTGAGTAGCAATGAGTTGCAGAGACGAAGTTTTATGAACTAACTGCAACTCGTATTCCCCATCTCCCTGCATTGCCTAGGCAAGGTAGAAAGGAAAGCCATGAATGAAAAGGTAAAGCTATGCTTGGGAAGAAACAGGACAGATTTAGTTTTAGTTCTTTGTTTCTATCCTATTCTATGTTTTCAGTTGTCAATAAATTAAACTTCCTCAAGACAAGGTTGTTTTGCCTCTGAAAATAACCGGTTAGTGAGCTGTCCTTATCTTGATTCTCTAAATTTTCGTCTTATTCTCTCCCCGGTCATGCTGACGAGATGGAATGAAAGAGTGGCATATGGGTGTTTGGCAGCCAGACAGGGTTAGTCTACCACAGGATAACATAAGTGTGCCTCACAAAATGGCTAATTCAAAATTAAATACTCTTAATATTGAAATATCACTCATTAAGCTCGATATCATTATCAGAGAACTCTACATAATGGAGGAACTTACTTGTAAAAATTACCTCTAATTCTCACAGGTAAGTCTATAAATCTTCTGTCAAAATAAATTGTGTGTAACAAGTTGCCATGTGTGTAACATTACTTAAACATTTTGCTAATTCTTAAGAAATCAAGTGGGGAAAAAATACCGAGAGCAATTATGTAGTTCCTAACTCACAAGTACTACTAACAGGTTAACAAATTTTTGTACAGCTGAGTAATTAAAGTTCCCATTGCATGGATTGTTTTAAAATTACTGCTTTTATTTATATTAATACCATTAGGCGCTAGTACATATAATTGAACTCATAAACCAGAATTGCCAAAGAGATGATATAAGATTTGTTGTTTCTGCTGTGGAACAAGCAGGCTCAGGCTTATACGAGCAATCACTGCAGACTGATTAGTGTGTGGTGTTCCAGCCCCACTATTGCCTGCTGTGAGAGAATATTTTATTATAAGGATGAATTATATTCACAAACTACGGGGATAATATGCTGAGGACCATGTCTACTGATATTAATTTAGCAACATGCCTTTGCTGATGCTTATATCTTTGCCAGTTTATCCATTACAGGAAGGAATATAAAAGCAGGTCATTATAAAAATCTTGGAGGCTTTTCCAAGACTGTCAGAAAACACTGTTCATAAACAATAAATACGAGTTGAAAAAAATGCCTCATTTGCAGAACAACCATAGCGTTTTATTCAGTGTGGCACAGTGCAGCACTCTACTGACAATTTAGCAGCAGTTTTGTGCTGAGTTCCAATCGGTCGCTGCAGCTCACAGCTTTTATTATAGTTGCACTCTAGGCAACTAACTTAAACATCAGTATCAGGCACTCATGGAAAAAGCACCAACTTACTACATTTTCTGTGTAAGAGAGGAGGGATGGGGCACTTTTAACGCCACCAGGTTTCACCCGCCTAAGTCCAAACAAGTATTGTGCAGACAAGATTCCGCTTCTGCAGGCATGTGCTCTGCTTTGAGCCTTCATTTTCCCAGAGAATTTAAGGTCTTTACAGGGAATTTCTCCAGTCTGTTCAAGGTAAGTGTGTAACGCACCTTGGTTTTTTATCCCCGTGAATAAACACTGGTTTCAAAATTCCATGTATTTACTTCAGCTAGATTGATTCTTGGGGAACTGTATGACAAGGAAACATCTTGTACTGATAACTTTGGGTTCTTATCACAACAATTACTTCTGTGTAGAAATTAATAATTTATTTAAGGAACTTCTTGTGATTTTGTTAAACAGAATGTTGATCAAAATAAATATTTACAGTTGGCTGCTTAGTTCTTGGATAACACTTTTTTAAAGATATATATTATGAGCTTAATCTGACCTGGTGGACTTTGTGACTTGTTTCAGAAGCCAGTAACAATGTAGAATAAAGTCTGCTAGATGTATATCTAACAAACAGCACTGAATTTTCTTCAGAGGATTGTGAATTTAAAGGAATCAGCTTTATAGGAGACCCCTTTCCAGTATCAGATCATTTGCATCTATAACTATTGTCATAACTGACAAGTTTGATTGTGAAGACAGCTGAGTGAAATTTCTGCAGATATTCTTTGGTTTTAAGCACTATTGGAAAGGCAATCTGAGGTATTTGGTGGCACTTCTAATTCATTGAAGTGATACCATTTTTATAAGCATTTGCTTCTGTCTACATAAAGTTACATAGTTGTTCAATGTTGTAACAGAGCCAGTGAAATTTGGTGAGATGACCAAATGACTCCTGAGCTTCTTAACAGAACTCCCATGTTAACTCGCCAAGATTTACTTTCCCACTAGGCCAGCAGACAATATACAGTGATAACCTAACCACGCTGGCAAACTAGAAGGAAACACATTTCAACAAAGATAGAAAAGGAGATGAAAAACACTCGAACAGAAACAAATTCACAAAAACAGACTGAGGGTTCAACAGACTTATTGTTGACTTTATTTGTACTGGATCAATGCCAAAAAGAAACTTAGGCTTACAGAAACAAAAACAAGAAGTGGCTTCAGCCAGGACAATTCAGAAATTGATGGTGTCAGGCTGTTTTCTGCAGTACAATTCTGACATTTTTCTCCTCCTTTTGTCACTGACCTTCAGCTCTCTCACATGGACTTTTTCGTAATTTTCACTTGAGCCACTTTGCAGAAGTTATCAGGCTTATCTCCTTACTTCTTCTACTTAATTCCTTTATCAAAAGCACCACCATTGCACAATAATTCCCCCTCCAGAAGAATTTATATTGGCTTTTTGATTTTCTTGTAGGCAATAGAAACTGAGCAAGCACATCCGCACACACTCAGTGGGGATTGAGAGGGAAAATTAGTGTGCTGCCACAACTCTAGCAAACTACCAGTATACTTGCTCAGTTGTATAATATATCCCTTTCTCTCACGTACCATTTATTTTGTCTATTCAATTTGGTTTTATAGTGGTATCACCTTTATTTCTACATACCTTACATCAAAAAAGGGAAGGAGAAGGTGAAGAATAATAGTAATAATTCATTACTATAGTTTGAATTGAAATATAATCATGATAGAAAAGATAAAGCAAATATTCTAAGATGACTAAAGGTAAGTATAACCGGACATGACAAAAATGCTAGTCTTGTTTAATGCAAAGACTCCAAAACAACTGACTTCAGGCGGGATTACAATATTGGTATTGTAGTCAATAAAAAAAAATTTAGAAAGCAAGAATAAAAAACCAGAATGAATTTGTTCAATTATTACCTTTCATAAAGTGTGCGTTTAAAATGCAAACATGGCTGATGAAATAAGGAAGTGGAAAAATAGTCCAAATCCTCCTACATAAGAATGCTTTACCCAGAAATCCTGGAAAAGAGTAACACAAGTCTTTAGATAAAGCAGGAGTTTAAGAAAAGATGGGTCAAGAAAAATATATGCATAATGATGTTGATTTTTTAAATGGTCCATAGGATTTTCATTATGAAAATATAAAAGAAATGCTTACCTCAAAAACTGGCTCTTTCTTAAAAACTGAGGTATTTTGCACATTTACATTGATGCTCATGTCTAAAATATCAAGAATGGCATCAACATCATAAAATCATTGATGACTCACTCTAGTATGATTCTCCCTAGCAATCATTTCTTCTTTTGACCTTAATTGGGAGCTCAGGTAAAGGAAAGGAATAAATAAAATAAATAAATAAATAAATGCAAATTCAACTGCAACCAGCTGATAAGAGTATTTAAATTCTGATCGGTGGTTTCGTCAATGGCAAAAGACAGGACAGATCTCCTTAACAGTCAGTGCTCTAAGTGGAGTGGGATGTGTCACTACATTTCACTTATCTATGCTTTCCAAAATTATCATAGTAAAACGGCTGGAAGGCTTGCGAGAACTCAGAAAGATTAACCATCTTAAACAAATACAATTTTTTATCTGATAGTAATGACTACCACAGACTCACTGAAGTTGGGAGGGACCTCTGGACATTGTTTAGTCCAAGCCACCTGCTCAAAGGAAAGTTGGTTACAGCAGAGTGCTCAAGGCCATATATGGTTGGGCATTGAAGATCACCATGAACAGGAACTTTGCAACCTCTCTGGGTAAGCTGTTCCAGCATCTAACCAGTAAAAACATGTTTTCCAAGGTTCAAATAGAATTTCCTGTGTTTCAACTTGCACCTCTTGCTTCTTGTGCTGACACTGAACATCACAGAGAAGACAGGAGGTAGAAGCATGTCTTGTGAGCTGCTGACTTTTATAGAACCACACAGTGGTTCTATAACATTTACTGAATTCTAAACTCCTTAGAAGACAACAGCTCTTGGCACTCAGTTTCCCTAGCAAGGAATAGGGTTTTCTGGCTCACAGTTACAGCTGAGTTTTCTTACACAGAGAAGCTCCCTTGCAGGGTTACTAAGCTGGTATCTTGCCTCTGCAAGMCAGAAAACATCAGCCTATGCAGAGTTCAAAACCCTAACCTCCAACTTCATAAATGCACAAAATCTTTCTTTCTTTTCTTGTAACATTAAAATAGGGCTACTTTGAGTACCCATTTGGGAAAAACAAAGATCGTTCATTGATTAACCTGAATTAGCTTTACTAAAGCAAGTTTGGAAATCAGTGAAGAACAACGGAGTGGAATGAGTGTCAGCATAGTTTTCATAACTAATGAGTACCTCCAGTCCAAGGCACAGCTTTATCACCTGCACAGAGGTTGGTTTTGCTCCACCTTCCAACTGTTACTACCCTAGAGTGCTTGAGGAGAAACAGATGCCATTTGACAAAGCCAGGGAAGCACATCTTTGCAAAGTGGTTTGCTACTTCAGTGAGCTGGGCTTTAAACGAGGCTGGTGGGGAACACTGAAAACACCTGAAGAGAAGTGGAGGCCTGAGGGGAAATGAAGAGGCACCAGGAGGAATCCATATTGATGGAGGCACTCTCATTACTGCTATGGAAGCTGCATGACTGGAGACTCATCTCAAGTGTCTGCACACTGCATGGGAAACAAGCTGGAGAAATTAGAGACTGCTTATGACCAGTTCCAGAGCTGTGGTCTCATTAGGATCACAGATATGTAATGGGGAATGACTCATGAACGGGGTGCTACAACAGATGGATACAGGCCCTTTAGCATGGATGGGACAGGAAGGCAAGCAGGAGGGGTTGAATTTAGTGCAATGGAGCAGTAAACATGCATGGAACTTTGCAATGGAGCAGTAAACATGCATGGAACTTTACCTTGCAGCAAACAGCAAGCTGGTCAAGGACAGACCAGCATGGGTGATATCATGGTGAGCATCTGCTACAGACCACCTGATCAACAAGCTTTCTAAAAACTCACAAAGCCTTCTTCTAAAAAGTAAAAGTGAGATGAATAGCAGAACTACAGACCTGGACTTGAAACACAACAGGTTTTAGCTTCATCTGGAATCTGACTGGTGTGGGCACATGAAAGACTGCCCTACATAGCCCAGGAAAGCTAACTCATCTTCAAGGGCAACAGTCCTGTCCAGTGTGCAGACTCTGCTTAAATGCAAAAATTAAATACACAGAAAGTAGAAGTGGGAATCAGCGACCTGGGAGAACTACAGAAATATTGCTCAAGCATACAGGTTGGAAATGAAAGCCAGAAGTTGAAACTTGAGTTGGAAACAGAAAAGAATGCAAAAGGCAACAAGCAAGATTTCTATATGTACACATGCAGGAAAAGAAGACAGAGAAAAATGTAATTTCACTTTTCAGTAGGCAAGGGATCTAGTGATAAATGATGCAGAAAAGACTTAAAGTCACTTCTATCTCAGTTTTACTGACAAGGTCTACTCTGAGGCTCACCAGGTCCCTAAGCCCAGCAGCAGTCTGTGGGAATTAAACCATTACCCACAGCAGGGGGAAACTGAGAAATCACAAAAACAATTTCAACAGATGAAAGTCAGTGTGATGACATTGCAAGACTATTCTCATATTGAAAGGCCCATGATTATTGAGAAATGTTCCTGATGATTAAAAAAAAGGCAAAAATAAAAAGCCACACACATCCTAAAACAAAATATGGCAAGAAGGTATAGACAAAAGTAACCCAACAAAGGAAAAGTCACAGTGTCATGTATCATGTGAGATGAGGACTGTATTCAGGATCTTATCTAAATCCTATTAAGGTCAGTAAATCTAAGAGTCTGGAAAACTAATGCCAAGATCTAAAAATAAGACCTGGAGTCGTATCCATTCTGCTTAGCAGAATGAAACTCACACAAAACTCAGCTCCTCCCCTTGCCTCAGATTTGAGTTTCCCCGCCTGGGAGCCAGATGCTTTGTTCAGCATCAGACCACAGAAAAAATTAACACATGAACAACGAAGAGGTTGGAACTCAAGTTTGGATTCAAATTCAAGCTGACATCACATCACAGAGATAATCATAACTTTAGACATTTCCTTGCTCTTCAATGAAAGAGTCTCCATCTCTCCTGCTATATGCCATTACTGGGATATGCGCCACAGACGTGCATAACCATCATTGGTTGAATCCCACAGAGACAGAGTTAATGCTTGCCTAGATAAATTCCACATCAAATTTCCTTCCTCTGACATTTCTTTGTACTCCTCGAAGAGTCATAATGAAATGCTAATCCTCTGCATATTCTCAGTGCAGACAGATTTTGAACTGTACCCTGACAATCATGTGATGGACACTCAAGACATTCCTCCTTTACATAGCTTTTGCTCCACTTGACAGCTTATTTCTTTCATGCTTGGGAGGTTTTGCATTGTTCCTTGGCTACCTGAACTCCTGGGCTGATTTTAGTCCAGTAGGTTGGGTTAATTATATGGGTTAATTAAATACTCTGAGAAACTAGATAAGGTGCAAATCCCAATGTTGTTCTCCCAGTAACAGAAAAAGAATGGTTACACATGATAACTAAGTCTTACAAGTCTGTTATTTGAAAAAAATTACAAAAGTATTACTTAGGTATTTAAATAAAACTTCAAATATTTGCTAACACTCCATAAAGACAGAAATATAGATTGATTTGGCCATCCAAATCTTATGTCACAATTATTTTTATTAGTCTGTTCTTGTGTTTATGTTGCTTAAGTTTACCATCTGCTCTACTTTCTTGACTGAAACGGGGTTTATCTTGCATTACCAGGGGGAAGAAAGTTTGCCGCCGTTGTATGCAGTTTTCTTAAACATCTGGATAATTTGATTCCTTGATTCCTTTACATTCACCTGTAAAGGTTTCCTGAGAAAATGCTTAGACTTTTCTTCGGTTCTGAGCACAGTACTACAGACACCTCAGATTCCCTTTGAGATATAAACATGTTTATACAGTTTCCGTATAATTTCTGAAATACAATGGGGACAACAGGCCTTTTAAAAGTCATGAATCATATGTCAAAATCCTTAGAAGTTCATCCCCTATCCTGAAGGGAGTAGCAGCATGCCTCGTCTCAACTTTAGAACAAATAACGCCATTGCAAAGACTTTCTTTCTTTTTCTCATCTATTATGTTACAAGTTATGAAAATGAGAGCACACAGGTAATTTGTTGGTGTAATACACAAAACAGACAAAATTTCAGTAACCTCTGAGTCCAGCGATTGCTTTGTCAAGAAATAATGGATCCAGGAACCTATTTCAATTAGATAATTCCTAATGCCAGTCTACTGCAGAAACACTAAACCAGCTTTCTTGCAGTATTTATAGTATAAACGGCTGTATTTGTTATTCAGCAGTTCAATCAGGCTTCAGGCCTGCCAACTCAAAGCTGCATTCCACAGTCAAGCTCAGATTAGCTTCTATGAGGAGAAAACATTAACAAAATATGACAATTAAATTAGTATGACAGCTTTAAAATATTGTTCTCTTTTCCTTTGTGCCCTCAAGAAAGACAAAACTGTTCTCTTCAAGACTTAGGAAACAAAAATATATTGTCTGTGTAATACAATCACAGCTAATAAGAGTTTTTCAATTAAGGAACAACTCTGTACAAATACATATCACCAGAAAATTAGTCCATGACATTGGCTTTACAGAGAAACTTCTACATGCTTTGGTCAGAAGAGGCTTGTCTTCCTCCAAGAGTGAGATCCTGACTCTGGGAGCAAGGTATGTGACTACTACTGCTACTTACTACCCTTGTCTCCATCATCACTTGTAGGCTATCTAGCCTTATGCAAAAGTACAAAGATCAAACTTTGTTTTCTCATGTCCCAGGTCAAGCGTTTGAAGGAAAAAAACCCCTATCATATATTGAAATGTACCCTTAATTCAACGTGTAAATTTCATCCTTCCTCCTTCAGAGATCYTTTGGAGACAGAGCAGCACAACACAAAAATCACTGCAGGAAGATCAGTGAGTTAAAGCCACTGTTTCTTTTTAAACCTGGCTGCTGTCATATATTTTGGATAGAGAAGACAGAGAATTTCTGTTAAACGTAGCTGTTGCTCTGAGTTGCCATATGGTCTATCACAGCAATCAGTTTCTCTGTCAAACTACATGCTACATTTTCACCTCTGTGTCAAGGTTTGAAGGCATGAAATTTAGCAAGCATTAGGTCTCTGGCTGTTTTCTGGAAGACATGCTGCCCCAAGAGAATTTTCATTTAACCTGTTGCAAGGCTTCACTACAGGCTCTACTAAGGAGCATATGTGGAGCATAAGGATATGGAAGTGAGAATTTAATTCTTAACATATAATCATCTCAAGTTTAATACATGATTTCACCTCAGACATATAATGACAAGCGTTTTGATTGTAGCAAACTTGCTTGTAGTCAATTGAGAAACCCTGAAGGGTGTTCCTTAATTATGAGGTTTTATTTTTGGTTTGGTTTGGTTTGTTTGTTTGGGGTTTTTTTACATCATATTCTAGTTGTGCAGTGGAAACACACTTTTTTAGCTAGACCTGAAATCTATTCAGATGGGAAATATTATGCATTCTGACAAGGATGCAATTAGCTTCACACTTGCAGTTTAGCACTGAAAACAAAATAGAGGTTCTTCCTCTTGGTTATCTCTTTACAGTAAATAACTGGAATGTGGGCAAAGAGGAAATACCTATTTTCTTTCATAAATTTATATATTTTGTTACCTGAAATTGTTGTATATTATATTATTTCACACTTATCAACTAAAGAAGTTTGTACGCTGCTATCATTAAGCATGGCTCGTATGCCTCTCATGAGTTCACTTTTTACATAGACCCCTGTTTAGATTTGTATGTGGTCATGTTTTGGTAACTATACTATTTACAGCAATGACACACGGGAAGTAAAAAATAAACTTGCACAGTAAAAAGCCAAAATTTATCTTGTGCAGTCATGTATTCCTAGAGAAAAAAAAAAAAAAAAAAAGCTGGATTTTTAGATGATGTTTCTTTTTAAACAAAAACTATTTTTAAAATATTTGTTCTATTTATAAAATTTTTGGGTTGCAGAATGAGAAAAGATTTCCTACTAAATCATAGTTATAGTGAACAGAAGATATGAAAATTCCATAAACTAAATGTTATTTGAACTGTAACAAAAACCCAAATTAAAATGTAAAACCTCAGTTCAGCATGTGAGTAGCAGAAGCTTCCTGTGTCTGAGAGTTTACAAGATACCCACGGGTCTTCTATGCATGCCCAGAGCTAGTCTAACCAAAACGACTCAGCATCTACTTCCAGAAACTAAAAAAATGGTACCTACATTCTCCAAAGGACCTGATACAAGGCATCTAGCCATACACATCCTTTATAACTACAGGAGACAATGGCATTTGAATGAATTGCATGAAAACTAAGTGTTCATTCATGAAATAAGAAACCAGCTCTGGATCCAACACTTCAACATTGTCTATCTCACCAGCTATATCCACTGTAAGACTACCAGCTACTTTAACTATGGAGTATTTTCCACTGCTTCCATTAAATTTGGTCCTATGTACAGAAAGGAATACAAAGATCAAGGGTTCAGGACAAAAGCATAAAAGCATGTACCTGAATTACATGCTGAAGTTTGTGCTGGTTTTTTGTAGGAGCGGATTGAAACACTGTATTTTAAAAGAAAACTAAGATTTAATACAACTTTCCAAAACTAGAAATTAAATTAACAAATATTAGATAACTTGTCTTATCTAGAATAGAAATTATAAATATATAGCATAGACTTTGGTATGTAACGATACAGTGATATGCAGGGATGTAGTGTATACCAACTACTGCAAAATTTATTGTTTAAATTCCTGTTACACCAGTGTACAAAGCAAAATAATGTATTTACTGTCTCTGAGGGACATCTGAAGACCAGTTATCAAATTTCTTAAATTAAAATACCTGGCAATGTATAAAACTCAGGCTTGATATCTTGGATGAGAAAACACCTTCAAATAAAATCTATAGGATTATAAACAGATATGTTAAACATAATTCCCATAAGTTAATATCATGTAAGAAAAAACTACAATTAATGTATTTGTATGAGACTTAGAAACTGGAATATACTAGATGGATTATATCAAGTTTTTATCAGGTTTCATTGCATTTACGTCACACAACTGGCTTGACTTACTTTCTGACAAACTCTAATTTGAAATCTAATTAGTCTACAAGGCMAATAATTAGACAGTTACCTCTGAATCATGATGCAGGCATTACAGCAAAACCCCTGTATTTCTAATGTGCCCGAGAGAAAGAATACAGAGTTTCAAGCACTCAGAAAAGTATTTTATATTCAGTGAAATAGTAAAAGCAAAGGTAGGACAAGGGGGGAGGGGGCGGGGGGAAGCTTGATTGCAAAACTCATTTAATATTGCTTACCTTTAAACCATATACATATACCCATGTATCTAGCACCCTAGCTACCTGAAAGTTTGATCACCACCTAGTTTGATCGTGTTTGAGTGGTTTCCAATGAAGAAATGGTTTAACAACAGCAAAGGCTGTGGAGATCATAGTCATCGCCTCTTCCTTTTGGGGGGAATTAACAACAACAACAAGTCACTGTTAAAATTGTGCTCTACCTCATGTTAATCACTACATTTTCAACAGCTTTGTATTTTTTAAATGGAGCCTGTATCCTGAAGACTGAAACATTTTGTGAGTAAAAATTAATGTGCTTTCAAGAAGAAATGGTAAATGTACCTAAGACAGGTCTCGTGCCTTTCCATCCACCCTTGCTAAGGACACAGCCTTCTAAACCATCATGTTTTACCATGCAATCTACCTTTCCCTGGTCTTCTCTGACAACATTCATGCCCTTGAGGCTCTTGAGGCTCTAAAGCATCATCATTATTTGAAGAGGTGTTATTTTCCTCTTTTGTTCTCAAGTTAGAGTGTCTGGAGTAATGTAAAATGGTCCAGAATAATAGGGGTTTAATATCATAAAACTTATGGCTCATGTTTTGCTCTCTAGGATTTGGTGTGAGCAAATGTTCAGGTCCTCTTTTTTAGTGGATGCTGGCCTATCACAACAGGGATAGAGGATAGAGAGTGCCAGAGCTGGGCAGTTCAGCCTTTCTGTCTACTAAGACAGTTCCAACACAGGATTATTTAAAGACCTGCAGAAGACAATTAGCCTTTCTTTGTGATCTCTTCTTTCTGTTTTAAAGCAATCCATACACTCTATACAGTCTTTTACATTTGACATGACACAGAGATATGCATATATATGTATATTTTTCAGATGGATACATATGCATTCACAGGAACACTGTACACAATTTAAATATTTATATTTTGTCACAAATACTGATAGGATTTGTCTATGTTTAAGCCATCTTTCCTACTATATCCTTTAGGAAGAGCTGCAATTATCATATGGTATCAACTTGTGAAAATTTTAAACAAATAGTTGAACTTTTGAAATATTTACGGTAAAGAATAAATATGTTTGCATGGACCAATCCTCCATCCCGTTTACCAGAAATGCTCATTGTGATTCTATTGTATTATCCAGACACAAAACTGGTAGAAAAGTATCAAACTGTATATTTGTGATATAGAAACACAACATTGCAAAACACTTTCCTTTAACAGCATACTCCACTTTTACATCCATTTAAATATAACAAAATAAAGAGTTATTTGGTAAAGCTGACGTTTTTTCCTCCATGAAATATTTATTATTTCATTCTACTTGTAGGATGTGAACATATTTAGTGATTCTTTGCTAAAGCGCTGCAAGTAAAATAATGATTTCTCCCTGTTTGGAAAGCAAATTTACATCAAACTAAAATATTCTGCATCTTAAGCATAACATCAAAAAGTGATGAAAGAAATTTAATAACTTTAACACCAACTTTTATGAGTTAGAATTACAACATGAACCACATTGAATCCAAGTCAGGAAAAATACACCTAAGTAGTTTACATATTTACACTGTCTCCTTGATTTGGATACAGTTATGATCAAAATGCCATCTCTTTTCTCTATCATCACCGTCTTTCATGACATATCTTAAGTTTATTGAATTCTTTAGCCAAACCAGAGTTGAAAATTTAAGCAGTGAGATGCTGATCAATATATCTCATGTCTCATGAGTTCCATTCCCAGTGCCCAACTCTACATTCATATTGATGGAATTGATTACCACTGACTTCACCATTGTATCCTATTTTCAAGTTTAACATTTCTTTTCTGTCTTGTCTTTTATATGTAAAAATTTTTTTTATATTCTTTAGCTTGTCTTTATATAAATCACTGCCTTACCTTTAACTCTGCAACTAGAACAGATCTGTTTTTTCTGGCACCCCAGAAAAGTAGATGAACCACTGCTATTTTCATTTTACAGATGGAAAAATGAAAGAAGCTGCCTGAAAACACAAAGTAAGCTAGTAGCACTGTATGGCTTGCCTCCTAGCTGTGTGATATAGCCTCCAGTGATACTAATTTTATTTGAATGGTCACTGCCAAGCAACACTCCTGAGTGCAGGAAATTATGACCCGTCAACTGTGACCACCAGACAAAGACAAAAGTTATCAGAACACAAGCAAAAGACCATTCACCTTGTTACAAATGGAGACCATCATGAAAGGAATGTTTGTGTGTTCCAAATCACACAGCTGTACAGGTTGGGAAATGCAAAATTTGAAATATGTGTGGACTTGGTAGTTTCCAGATAGCTTTAATTAAACTCATGAGTGCAGCTGACCCAGATTTTTGCAGTTGCAGTACAATGATTTGTCACAGATTTATAATTTTGGTTTAACCATTTTAGTCTTACTCAAGGGTTACAATGAAAAGATCCCAGTCAGGAACCTATGATGTAGCCAATTCTAAAGACATTTTATAATACTCATATATTAGATGGTCTGAAAGATTGGGCATTTGATTGATTTACCTTAGAGTTTGAATTGCAAATTATCTTAATTTTCTAAGGTGGAGACATCTTACGTACCCTTCTGACAGCGCTGAAAAATGGAAAAGTGCAGGAACTTGACAAATAATATTTTTAAGCTATTTTGCACATTGTTTCATCTTCATGCTTCATTTTCAAGAACTTCACATGCTGAGATGGAGTCAAAACTGTGGATTTTCTTGTTTGTGTATTTAATGTAAACTGTAATAGTTCACCAGTTACTTCAAAGTAATGTACAAAGTGTGCTCAATCAACAAAGTATTCAGAGTCTTGAAGAATTACAATATTGGGGTTTTTGAAGTTTTTTTCTTTTTTCTATTTGGTTGGTTGTAGATTTTTCTGAGGGGAGCTGGACAAGTAATATTTTTAAAACATCACTGGTAAATGTGGATCTTAGTAAATGTTTTCTCTATAAGCAAGTCAAGGACTGAAAATTGTGCTGCAGTGGAATTAGTGGGTGTTTTGAATTGGTTTCAAATGTGCCTTGATTTTATCCCAGGAATTTAAAATCTGTTTAAAACACATTGAGATTAAATCTATTTAACTACATCAAAAGCTCAGACAACTCCCTGTATAGTCAATGGAAGCAGAGAGATTACAGGCTTCTCTTTTTTCCCTAATTCATTTTAAGAATGACCTTATGCTGATTAGGTTCTTAGGTATTTTAGCTAAGGGCCTGAAAATACCTCTTCCATGAAAGTGACTCAGTTTACCCTTAGGAACAGAAAAGATAAAGGAGACTTGTGGATTGTCAAAGGGAGGAAAGCATTTCATCTGCTTGTTTGAAGCTTATCTTGGAATCCTTGGAGTATTTTTGTTACTTCAAAAAAATCAGCTTTAAAAACCAAAATTTTTAGAAGTCTATGTTTTATAGTTAATATTTTGTTCACATGCCAGCTGATGGCTGGACACGTAAACATGGAACTGTAGAAGAATGTTGGAAGGCCAGCTGACTAAAGTGTGCTTTAAAGAAAGGAGACCGTGCTAACTGTGATGCAATACTTGTGTAAACAGACTGAGTGGCCACTTGGAGAGGCATTCTGAGTTGAAAACATGTTTGTTGGGATATGTTCGGCAGAATGCATAACATTTACCTCTTTGTGTAACAGTATGCAATGCATTTCATTTCACATATCTTTAAGTCTCAAATAGACAAGGGATCAACTTGTGTGACAGCTTATCCAATCTTGCTTTGTAAGGAAAAATAAATCCTATTTTCAGTCTTTTGTTCAAGTGTGTGTGTGTGTGTGTGTGTGTGCTCGTTGGAGTATTTCTTTGTTTGTTTTTCATAAATACATTTCTGATATTTCAGTCCATTAGACAAGACTCTTTATGGCAACCTGTATAACACAAGCTATGTTGGTATGCCACAGGTTATGTCTACAGATGAAATTAAACAGGTCTTGAAATACTTGCAGTGGTTTAGGAAGGTCTTAGACTCCAAAAGCAAACAGTGTCATAGCAATTTCCTTTAAATTGTGCTGATTTCACTATGAAACCTCCACTGATGCCACAGTTACGATCTTGCAGTGATTTGAATAGCAGTGTAGCATCTGTAGTCCTTATCTGTGGAGAAAAAATTAAAGAGGAAGAAGGAGATAATTCAAGAGATTATTTGTCCCCATCCTTCTCTGAGAAGACTTTATCTACAGACAGATGATTGACTTATTTCTGTGTTCTTTTACTGTGTATGACTGAGAGAAAGCATAGACTTGCATGGGTAAGCGGGAATCACTTAAATTTAGATATCTGAAAAATTAGATATATAAATTTTATTTTAATATTTGAAAGAGCAATAAATGTATCAAAATAGAAATTCAGATGTCCTTGGGTACCTATTTTATGATAAAATGTATTGTCATCTAAGAATTCAGTTTTCATTGAGTAAAGATGAACCAAGACTCAAGATCTTAAATATTAAAGACAAATTTTAAATTATTATGGTAGGAAAAATTAATCTCCCCCAATAAGTTCTTTACTGACTGGCACTGATTTTCCATCACCTAACACATAGCTAATAGAGCCTTCAGCTTTCTACTTCTACCATTTGCCTATGGAGCCATTGTCTTTCAAGTTATCATTTTATTAGAATTGAAGGGGATGTGAGAATCAGAGGAATCTGCAAGCTGCACTCAAATTGAATTGCCAAACCAGTTATGAGCAGTGACCTCAGGATTACTAGATAGTCACTTCAGAAGAAAATCTTCTCATGTGTGTTATTAATAGACTTTGTACATGGAAATGCAACATAGTAATCCAGCTTGTGAAAATATAGTTAGATAAATTATACTTCCTTATTAAACAAAAAAACAAATAATACCCCCCAAACAAACAAGAAAAAAAAACCCAAACAGGTTATGAACTTACTTGAAGAAGTGAAAAATTTCCTATGAAAAATCTTGTTGTCTCTGATAAGACCTGAGAGATCACAATGCATACAATACAACTCATTTCATATTCAGGAAAGTGAACCTAGAAATAAAGACTGTTATAATAATATGTGTGTTATTCAGCTCCAGACAAGTTTCACCAGTCCTTTATTTGTATTTTCAGAGAGGACCATGAATAATCAAAAATACAAGCACATTTCAAGGAGCAACAAAAACTGAAGGTCCTAGGAGATATGCTGAAAATTATTGTGTTCTGAAAATACAGCTGGGACTTCAGTATAACCAGAATAGGAGTGAGAGATATTTTCACTGAATAACAGTAAAGTCAGGACAAGATGCAGCTGAGTAACTTTTGAAGATAGGCTATCTCAGGGCATTATAAATGACAAGCAGTAAGGTGATTAGCCTCATGTCTCGGTGCCATTTTCTGATTTTACTGGGTTAAGGCTGTATTTTCAGATTTTTTTTTACCTTATTTCAAATGTTAAAATCAATAAGTAAACTTTGTATTCTATACAGCTGCATGTATTTTTTTTTTCTTTTTAAACTCATCTGTTTTTTAAAGTGAACTCATAGGTAACTGATAACCCAGATGCCTTTTTTGCGTCCATAGAGTCTCTTCATGTCGGGGGTAGCACGGCAGCGGTTCGCATACTGCGGGTTCCCGCATGGTGAGCTTTTCTTTGCGAGGGAATCATTCGCCTCTCCCATACACCTTTTGTTAATGTTGTTGCTATTACAGTTAATTTCTAATTTCAATGCTGTTTCCTATAAGTTGGTCTTGTCTCAATCCATAATCTTCACCTTTTGAGCACCCAATTCTCCTCTCCATCCCACCACAGGGGGAGGGGGAGTTGGAGGGGAAAGTGAGCGAATGACACATGTTTTGGACTTTCATTAGGAAGAGTAAATTGGGGAACACCATTCCTAAACCATGGCATCTGGGTACCTGAAAATCAAGAAAACTACTGAGCTGTATTTCCTACTAAATCTTGTTTTGTTTCAGACTGTTGGTAATATTTGTCCTAGATATAAAAGAGAAGTTCCTTGCAGTGAACATATTCTAACAAACATCTGGCCATTGAGAGACAGCCTGTGATACCTAGAAATATCAATAGTTTTGCAGAACAATCAGATATATAAGAAACATTTAAAAAAAAGAGTTAAATTTAAAGCTAGCTGAAAGATCAGAAGGYTGATAGAATTCCAGATTGTGCATTAAAAAAGAAGGAAGGGTATTAGAAAAAGAGGGTTGCAGCCAGGATGAAAAATGGTACTTGAAGAAAGAACAAACATAAATTTAATAAAGTTAAAACATATGAAACAAACACTAGGACTCTAAATGTAAGCAAGCCAGATAAAAAGGGAGAGAAACTGTAGAATATGATTATTTAAAAATACTATACAAAGCTGATTTATTGCAAGTAGATTTACAAAAATATCTTCCTGATTCCTTAGACCTTGAGAATACATCAGTCCCTAAGGAATGTTTTGGTTTTCACTTTGGCCAGCAGTTCCTAAAGTAAAGAAAGATGGAAGCAAGAAGTGTTTCATGCCACTCACGTTTAGGTTTCGAAAAAAGTTTCCATCGTTCATGAAATAAAATGATATCTGATAAAAACTAGATTCTGGTGCTAGACAGCATTAAGATGTAAAAAATTGTAGACCAAGTTTTCCAAAAATACCCAAACCTTCAGTAGTCAGAGAAGAGACTTTGATATAGGCATTCCAGCCAGTAGTCCTAAACACAGGGCTCATAGTTCTGTTGTAATTGATAAGCATTCCTAGTTTTGGCCAGAAATTACATCGCTCACAGAACTGCAAAATGACAGAACAATTTAGGTTAGAAAAAAACCTATGGAGGTTACTCAGTCCTCTCCCTGCTCAAAACACAACTAATTAAATTGAGATACTCTGGCCTGTGGTAGTTGAATCTTGAACACCTTAACGGATGGGCATCCAACAATCTCTCTGAGCAACCTGTTCCAGTATTTGAGCCTCCTCATGACTTTTTTTTTCTTAATATCTAATCAGTATTTCCCATGTTCCAACTTCTTTTTTCTCATCCTACCACCACAGTATTACAAGAGGAGGAGTCCCATAAGCTGGCTCCATCTCAGAATATGTTCAATCACTGTAAAATAGTGACATATAAGGGTGAAGGATATATCGTGTTGCTTTATTTTCTTTTCTTGTTTGTTTGTTTGTTAAGACATTAACATTACTGATTAAGCATTTAATTTTGACAAATCGATATTTCCTAGTGGAAAATATTTTATTGATAAAATTACGACTGAATTTAGTCAGCATTCAGTTTATCCTATTTTGATTAGCAGTGGAATAAGAAATCATCTGAATGCCCAAATACAACTGATGAATGGATGTTTTAAAAATTCCTAAAGTCTTTATGCAGATGATTTCTTTTCAATTGAATTTTCAAACACAAATAGCTCCACAGGGATAAAGGAAGAGCAAAGATTTCAATTGAAGAAACCACTTTTCTTTGGTTTTTTTCCCTAAGAATTAGGCAGAATTTCTTGTACATTGATATTGCTTGAGAATGGAAAGAAAGACTTGCGAAGGATGATCACAGAAATATACAGCAGCATTTAAATAAACAAATTATTTACAGAGTTTGCCTATAATAATAAATATTTTCTTGTTGGCTGTGTCTCTTTGGTGCTGAATGTACTTGGGAGCTTATAAAATACTGGTTTCTTTCTTGACATCTCATAGTCCAGAAAAGGTTCAGAAAAGTTTCAGTATCATAGGTAAAAAGAAACCATTAAAAATTGTAATGTACCAATTTCTAATGCAACTTTACAACATTATCTGACTTGGTTGTGACAAAAATTTATTTAGGTTCCCTAAAATATAGACACCTTTAGGACTGTATATATGAGAAGTTATATGTAAAGCGTATTAAGAAAAGAAAAATAATGGGGAAAAATATTTACCAACATCTACTACAAAATGCATTTATTTAGAAATATGAGTACTTTATGATGCAAGCAAAAAGTCAATTTATTCTTTTTTATTTAAAAAGTGAAAAACATACGTAAAGTGCTTCATAACACTTTCCTGAGTACCAAGAACTTTTTAGTTAATTAATGCGTGTTACAAAGTTAAAATTAGCTCACATCTTCAACCTATCAGTGTTGTGTGTGGATTTTATAGGCTTTATATTCACCACAGTCTTGCATTTCAGGTATGTTTAGACCAAGAAAACTGGTATTTTTTTAGGCAGAGATTAGAAGAAATCTTTAATTCAGACATACTGCTTCTAAAAAGCAATTTGCTTTATTGTTTGAAGGTATACCTCCATCCTTGTTGCAGTAATTCGGTATTAATTGCAAACACTCGGATTTATGTTAGTGCAACACTAATGCATATTTCATCCAAAATCAATTGTTAGGAAGCAGAAAGGGCTAGCTGCTCCTTAAGTGCACCAGGAGCTGAGGGTGCCCAAGAGAGCTGGCAGAGCAGGTCCTCATGTCATGAATAGAGTCGTGCACTTCAATCCTAAGAAAGAAACAGCAATGTACCTTATAGATATAAAATAATGAGTTATGAAAATCAATGGTAAATGTGACAGCAGTTTAACAGGATTCCACGGCAAGATACACTTGATTGTTTACTGCATAGAGGGCAGGGTTGGATAAATCTGTCAGGAAGACTCTCCTGTTGAGTCATGAGGTTCAGAAAGGACTTCCTTGCATTCTAAACTCCATCTCAGGGAGAAATTTAGGTGTGACTGGATCCTATCCTAGTCCCCGATTTGGTCAACAGTATGTTTCTAAATGATTATATGTGCACAATCAATCCTTATATCACTTAGATAATGTTTCAAAGTTTAGCACTCTAGTTAATCATTTACTAAGAATATGTTGCAGCAAGGAACATCTCAACCTCGAGGAGTAACCTTCAAAGATGTCCTTACTCAAGGGGAAGTCCTGGCATGCAGCCCACTGCCATGCAGGAGAGCTCAAGGGCTCTCGGCTGTCTGCTATTTATGGAGCACGATGATTGATTTACAGCTGTATTAGCATACTAGCAAGACATCTGGATCACCACTCCTGACAGCCCTTGGCTACCCTGTTGCCATCTCTCCCCTGAAATCCAGAGTGAACTGGATGGAGCCATGACAACTCGCGGTGGTGGTTCAGGCTTAAGCAGGGAGGGGTAGGTGGGGGCATGAGAGTAGAGTGTCAGCCAGCGCCTACCCTGCGGCACACAGCGAGGGTCTGGCTCAGGACAGGTCCCTCGTGGTGGCAACAGAGCTCTGATTAGGGGGCTCCATGGACAGGCAAGGCAATGCCTGCGTCTGAGCTGAAGTTTAACACTCTTCTAGCCTAGCTCTGGAGGGGGCTGACGAGCTCTTGGAGGACCTGAAATGGAGCCTTTGGACTCATGGGTGTGGCTGAAAGCCTCAGGTGAGGCTGATGAGGCCTGTTAAGGCTTGTTAATGCACTCACAGCCTAACATCATCATGAAAATGCTAACGCATCGTGATGACAAGTTTGATACTTGTTTGAAACTACTCCAATTATGATAGGCTTTGAAGACAGAAGACCCGTGAACTGGCTAAACAAGTCAAAAGAATCATTACTGTTCACCAGACAAGCATAAAATCAAAATTTTTTGTATTACATAGCAAAAAATGCTAAAATACATCTGGTAATCTCCATGCTTATTAAATTTGGTAAAATCTATAGAAATTTATTTTAGGGTAAATAAACAATTACAATTGTAGTCTATTATCTCCTTGGAAGAAAGTATCCAGGAAATTCTAAATAAAAGATAAGGTAAATGTTTCATATAATCTTTCTTCTCTCTGCCTGGCTGTAAAACTAATCTCAAAGGTTCTAGATAAGCACAATTTATTTTCTATAGAAAAAAGATAATGTGCTTTTAAAAGATTTTTTAAAATTCAGAGGACTGAGGTATATGATCAGTTTTAACTGATCAAGGGAGTTTTAAGAATCATTAACTGGGAGTTGAAAGTGTAAGGATTTCTAGCCAGGCATGTACTTTTCCTTATCCATAATTTTCATAATTGTGACCATAATCTCACTGTACTTTTTGCCCTTAAGCCTTCAGAAAAAGTTTTTTGAATAAATTAAAATTTTCTTTCCGTAGAAAATGTAGATAGATGCAAGCTCATATGTTTTGCAATATTTAAACAAAATAAAGTCAAGTGACCCCTTGGGGGGAAAAAAGTCTGTTTGCAGACTTGTATTGTGAACTGCTTCAACAAGAATTCAATATGTTTTCTCTACAAAGACTTTATAAAAAAATGGCCTCTGACATATTATTTTGGGGTAGTTAGACTGGGGAAATTAAGGATGAGGGGTTTTTTTCAGAGAAAAGGTATCTTTGTGGTCTGGCATACATTTACTGACAGTATCACAAATAGGACAGAGGCGAGGAAGTAACTGACTTAAGAAAAATTTAATTTACTTGTTCTCACATGGACTGTTAAAGCTGTTTAAAGTAGTTGAGCATGAAGTCAAAATTGGAACATGTTCAAAAGAAAAAAGAGAAAGGAAAGAATGACAAGAAATCTGAAGTATTCCATTTGGGAAAATAAAGTAATCTCTGACAGGGTGTAAGTTAATAGTGACAACTTGTCAAACTGGCCAAAAAGGATGTGGATACTGTTTGATCCCAAAGAAGATGGCATTAATAAGATACATAATCTTGCTGAGTAGAGTACACAGAGAAATACAGTAGCAGATCTCACCTGTTATCTTCTAGGTTTATCTCTCTCCTAGTACTATGGTATGCAACAGCTCTTAAATTTTTCTGTGTTACTGTATCAAATATTTATATTTTTTTAAATATTTAGGAAATATGTATAATTCAAAAGCTAGAATTAATCATCAGTAGTAATGGTGTCTATTAAATGACAGCTGTCATGGTAAAACTAGAATTCTAAAGAGCTTTAAAACTTCCATCAGGAACTTCTGAAGAAAAGAGTACAGTTTGGACCTTTAAGAAAAGGACATTGAGACATGGAGATATTAAAATCTGGATTTGTTTCAACCAAAGTCTAACTTTGTCAATTATCACTGGGGAAATGCAAGGAGCTCCAAATGGTGATTTTTGTCCTCATGTTTTAGTTATCTGAAGAAGAGAATTGGCTTTGGAGATGTGTGTACCTTACCATTGACTAAGCAGATACCAAGGGTAAGGTACATAATATGAAATGAATTAAATCTGATATTCAGTGGTTTTCCCTATTTACACAGGTGCTGCGGCTGGACGGTGTTAGGAGCCACAGCCTTCCAGAAGCTCCCCAGGGAGGGTTGCCTCAGGTGAAGGTCTGGGCAGGAACACGGCTCCGGAGCAGGGARGACCGCGAACACCTTCTTGCCAGATGTAGAGTGCAGCGAGCCGAAGTAAAGAGGCGGAAYGGGTCTTTTGTATGGTTCCAACCAACRTGTTTATTGGTGGAGGGTCAGGGACAAAAGACAAGATGGGGCTGAGGGTCAGGGATTAAATAGGGTGCCCGGAAGGMGGGGAGAACATATGRGCCAATGAACTGARGGAYAAGGTGAGYRACAAGGGAACAGTCCAATAGGGCCAGGGRGAAGGAGGGACTTGGGAAGGGTAGCCCATGGGGAACCGARTTTGAACGAAAGTTCCAGAACTGTRACCATATAGGGACGGGTAAGGCGGGGTTATGAACCACTCCCTTGGGGGAGGAACTCTCAGATTGACACGGGTGGCTCAGACTCTAGAGACCGCCCACCATTGGGCGGAACCTCCATCCYGAACCACCGCAACATCTCCCCCTTCTTTACATTTAAATAGGGCGGTAAAACACTTAATAGCGAGCTTCTTAACACAACATAGGATGAATAAAATCAGAAAAATGATAAACACAATCCAAAGGAGGGTCTTGATAATAGAGATGACCCAGTCCGAAAGTCCTGAGTTCTTGAAGAGGTTTTCGAACCACCCGCTGGCTTCTTTCCTTAAGTTGTTAATCTGGTCCTTTATTTCCTTGATAGTAGCGTGGATGCTTCGGCTGTTAGATGTTAAATTGAGACAGCACAAGCCCTCAAACTCTTCGCATCCGTGTCCGTGGGCCAGGAGCAGAAAATCAATRGCAGCCCTGTTCTGCAGGGTTGCCTTCCTGGTAATTTCCTCGTCTTCGAGGAGTTGGCTCAAAGCTCGGGATGTAAGATTCGCTTGCCTCCCTATCCAGCATTCTAGGTGGCTAATATCACCTAGGGCCTTAGCGGCGGCCACCCATGGCAGAAAGATCGAAACTGCCGTCTTTTTTGTATGCGACCAATCCGTAATTTGGCTATYGCAATTTTCATCCAAATTATGTATGTTCCTTTTTTGGCGGGCCAATTGTGTATTCTTTTTCCAATTAACAATTTGGGTTTTATCTGGAGTTAGAAGGGYAAGCTKTCCGAGCGAGCAAGGRCCTCCTCGAAGACGGGATGGGATTCCATTCCAAACCCTGTCTCCACARATAAGGAATATTCCTCTTGGGAGTTGTCGKGGACGAGTTGTGGACTTAGATAGAGTGTTCGAGGTGTAGTTGCACCAATTAGCCGTGCTATATTCTTTTTTRGTAGGTGTTACTTCTRTGGTTCTTGATTGTMTCCATTCAGGATATGGTAATTTGAAATCAAATTGAACACAATAAYGGGCTTTAGAGGACCCCAGCAGTGCCAATTCCTGGGGTTCCTGTGGTGCATGTGGCAAAATCCTTGTCCACTCGTCCCATGTGTCAACAGGGTTTGGCTTTTTACCTACATAAGGGTAGTCATTAGGTYGCAGGGGAATCCCGACCAGGCAGGTGGACATCGGATCTTCCACTCCCGTCATTTGCAGACACATACTATCCTGGCCGATGGCTTTGGCCAGGGTCACCCAGACGTTGGTGCGAGGTTGCGGGACCAGCCAAGCATCCAGATGGTAGAGAGTCGCTACTTGGAGAAGCCAGAGGTGGATCGTATGCCGTGGGGACATCGCTTTCGCTGGGCCTTAAAGTAAAATTTTTGAAAAGTTATAAAATATGTATGGTGGCCTGTAAAGGTAATACCCATTATGTTCTTTTCATCCCCTCAACTCCCCCTTCTTTACATTTAAGGAGGGGTAGAGAGGTAAGTAAGGTAAGGGTAAGGGTCAGTCTGGGAAAGGATCACACACAAGGTAAAAAGGGGAATACTACAACATATAAGGGTTTATGATATAGGGTCAGCATAGGTTTGTCATGTCCTGTAGTGAGACGCTGTCGTTCTCCTCCCGTCTCTTCCTCCGTTTCCAGGCTGCTGTGATATCTTTATTGCCGTCTGTATCTTCTTCCTTTTGGTCCTCTGTTGGCGTCCACGTGTCTTTCAGGTAGGGTTTGACATTCCTCCCTGGGATCCACTTTGGTCCTGTTGGGGTGGAAACACAGGCGTATCCCCTCCCCCACGTAATTAACTGGAAGGGCCCCTGTATTTGATGGGTTTCCGGGTCCTTAATCAACACTGGTGGTTTTTCCTTCAAATTTGCTTTAGTGGAATTTGAAAAGTGTCTATATATTGGCGGCTCTGGCTCCTCAAATGAATTGTTCAAAAAATTTATAGTAAAAAGGGCTTTGCAGAGCCTTTCTACCGGGGAACTGGTTTCCGTTCCTCCTCTTTGTTGATTAAGGACCCGTTTAAGATTTTGATGGGCCCTTTCGACGATGGATTGACCTGTGGGGGAGTGTGGGATGCCTGTGCTATGCCTAATGCCCCACTGATGGAAGAATTGCTGAAGCTTATGGGAGGCATAGGCAGGACCATTGTCTGTTTTCACCTCCTGAGGGATCCCCAGGGTAGAAAAGGCAAGTAAGTAGTGTTTAATTACGTCTCTGGCCTTTTCTCCAGTGTGGGAGGATGCAAAAACCGCTCCTGAAAAGGTGTCAATAGACACATGGACGTATTTATTTCGTCCAAACGGCAAAAAATGTGTGACATCGGTCTGCCAAAGTTGGCAACTTTGCAGACCGCGAGGGTTAGTACCTTGTAACCCTAAAGATGGCAATTGATATGTCTGGCAACTCGGACAAGTGGCCACAATGGCCTTTGCTTGGTCCCTAGGCAGTCGAAACATCCTTACCAGCGCCGGGACGTTTYGATGAAAGAAATTGTGGCTCAGCTTGGCTTGGGCGAAAATGTCCGGTGTATTTGGGGTAGTAACGGCCATCGCTGACGCGTCCGCCCTCGCGTTACCCTCTGCGATAAAGCCTGGAAGGTTGGTGTGCGATCTTACATGCATAACATGAAAGGGTTGCTTTCGGTGGGATAGCAACCTGACCAGGCTCGAAAGCAAGTAACTTAGTTTGGTATTCTGGACCTCCTTAAGCCAAGCATGTTCAGCTCTGGCAACTACCCCAGCTACATATGCCGAATCTGTAACCAAATTAATTGGGACTGAGTCAAATTTTTCAAAGGCTCTTACGACGGCCGTGAGTTCAGCAAGTTGAGGGGAACCTTCAACCTGCTCAGACTCAGTGACCCACTCCTGAGTCTGGGGGTCCCTCCAGGCCAGAGCGGCCTTTCTGGAACTCCCCGAGCCGTCGGTGAAAACCGTAAGGCCTTTGACTGGGGTTCTGCTTTGGAGAAATTTTGGGGCCAAATCAAGATCCGAATTAAGTAATTTATGGCTTTGTTTGTGTACCAAAATTTGGCCTGGGAAGCTATCCAGAGCGAACTGGAGGTCCTCGCTGGTTTGGAGCAAATGCTCCAAATATCCAAGGGTGTTTAGTTTCATCCTTATGCATGTAAAATCGCACCCCGCAAGGACGCGGAGGCGTGCCCTAGCCTTTATGATAAGCTGAGCCATGATTTCTTGTGGCGTGGT
>JACAXG010000086.1:2801853-3047931 GCA_018881555.1 Amblyornis subalaris | reverse complement strand
GGAACTTTCCTCGGAAGTGGGAGGAGCCGACTCATAGGGGCGGTTCCCGATGTTGGGGGAGGGACCCGACGCTGATGTCATCGTCGCAAGGGAGGGGCCCGACGCGGTTACATCACTCGTCGACGCGAGGGGCGGAGTGGAGGCGGGCTTAAGGGGAGTGATTGGCATCTGCTCTAGGACGCCATTTTGTGTCACAGCCGGTTTGAAAGTTGTTAAAATGGACGAACTGACCATGCGGCCAGCGCCATCTTGCTCTATACATTCTAATGGGGTAGACACAACTAGGGATTGAGGGGAAGGAAAATGGGTCAGGGAAGTGCCCTGAGGGAGCGGCGCCTTCTCCCCCAGAGAAGGGTTCAGGCTGRGCTGAGAGGTGGCAGGGAGTTGGCAACAACCCTGTGCTTTATCGCAGGCTCCAGCTGCCAGCTCAGTCTGCATTTGGGAAGAGGGTARAGGATTGGGGAGGGAGGACGACACAACAGAGGGATTCCCAACAKTTCCCGAACTCYTTTTTCCCAAATCCTGAACMGAAATATAAATYAAAGGTAACAGTGAAAAGAACTTTAAAACCGATTTATCTCCCCTATYYCTAAAATCTGTTAAACGTTCCCCCACTGAATCCCAAAACTGAAGTGTACTAATTGTCTCAACCGAAACCTCCTTAAAATTAAGAAAAACCCAACAAATAAATTCCTTAAGGGTCYTTTTAGAAAAACTAAAATTCTTCTCCCTAAGGGCATTTTTAACTGGGGTATATACATTCCTTTGAGGGCGGGTAAGTTTAACACCCATCTCCCCCAAATACCTCACCCGACACCCGAGAGGAAAGATAGAACTAAAARCAAAGGGTGACCCCTCAGATACACTCACCCTTTCTGAGGCAGGTCAACAAAGGCTCTCGGGGCGGTCTTCTGCTCCGGACCGACCTCTTTCCTTAGAGGCTGCCGGTCCCCCTCTCGGCGTAATCCACTAAAACGTAGACGTCTCCGGAGGGTGTTGGCTRCACCGAGGCARTTTCTCCCAGAGAGAYGATCTCTCGTTGGGGMTGCTTCCAGGAACCTCTCCGAGAGGTCCCTGTTCGGGCGCCAACTGCTGCGGCWRGACGGTGTTAGGAGCCACAGCCTTCCAGAAGCTCCCCAGGGAGGGTTGCCTCAGGTGAAGGTCTGGGCAGGAACACGGCTCCGGAGCAGGGAAGACCGCGAACACCTTCTTGCCAGATGTAGAGTGCAGCGAGCCGAAGTAAAGAGGCGGAAYGGGTCTTTTGTATGGTTCCAACCAACGTGTTTATTGGTGGAGGGTCAGGGACAAAAGACAAGATGGGGCTGAGGGTCAGGGATTAAATAGGGTGCCCGGAAGGAGGGGAGAACATATGAGCCAATGAACTGAAGGACAAGGTGAGCAACAAGGGAACAGTCCAATAGGGCCAGGGAGAAGGAGGGACTTGGGAAGGGTAGCCCATGGGGAACCGAGTTTGAACGAAAGTTCCAGAACTGTRACCATATAGGGACGGGTAAGGCGGGGTTATGAACCACTCCCTTGGGGGAGGAACTCTCAGATTGACACGGGTGGCTCAGACTCTAGAGACCGCCCACCATTGGGCGGAACCTCCATCCTGAACCACCGCAACACACAGGAAATCAGTGGAGTGACTGAAAAGGGACAGTTACCTTTCTTATGTGTTTTGCCACAGAATACATCATGGACTATGCTTTTTATTTGCAATAATACCTGTGCATTGAAATCTTGATTGCTTCATAGAATGAGATCATTCTTGAACTGTAGCAAACCTGAAATGATGTATATGAAATGACATTAGTATGTGACAATTCAGTCTGTCTGCATCGAAGTCAATGAAAAAGTTTTCACTGACATCATATTAACAAGTTAGTGGATATTCCCATATGTTCCAAATAACTATAGATATACCTAGAAGGGATGTACGCAGTTATGGCTGGATATATCAAGTATTGAAAGATAACAAAAGTTGTAGACTGAGACTAAATCTTTTTACAAGCTCAATAAATTGCCGTTTGTTATTGCTATTATTATTCATTTTGCTTTCCTCTGCACTTTTTAATCTGTCCAAGAGAACTAGTGCTAAAATAAGATAAGAAAAGCTATTTTCACTGTTTCTTAAACCAGCTGGCACCAGAAGAAAAGTCTGTTCTCTCAAGTTTTTGAGGCTCAATTTTTGTGGACCTCAGGGATTTAGACAGCTCAGATAGCTCAGCTTACTCACAGAATCACAGAATATTTGGAGGGGGACCAGAAAGGGACCCACAAGGATCATCAAGTCCAACACTTACGTGAATGGCCTATACAGGGATCAAGCCCACAACCTTGGCATTATGAACACTATGTATGTATGTGAATTTAAATCAAGGTCCTGAACTTTAAAAAATTTTGCCTATTACAAGCTCCTATTTAGATTTATAAATCCATTTTATACGTACAAACAAGCGTTTCTTTTCTTTTGTGTTAAGATTTTTTTAACAAGTTAAAAATATTGAAAGTGTTGCTAAAAAATCAATGTATGTACCAATTAGAAGCTCAGATAACTTTAGTAATAAAGAGAAAATTTTTAATAAAAAGCTTTTTATGTGAAGCTTATAGACAGAGAAAAAAATTGCTTGTATACAGAAGTAAGCACAAAATAAGTAGTGAAGTATGATAAAAGAACACAGAGTGATCTTTCTCAAAGCAAACGCAGTTTACAAACAGAACCTCAACACAGCTGTTATCATCTTGTATTTTTATTAGAATACGCRGAAAACACAGTTCATAAACCCTGGGTTGATTTTTTAAAAAAGCAGCTCAGAAATTTCTTGAACATATGTAGGAGTTAATGTCAGGAAATTCGTAATTATACTGTTCTCTAAAGCTTTTAAACTACTGACTAAAAAATGGGTCATTCAGGCAATTCCTTTTGAAGGTCGTAACACAGCGATTAAATTTGTAAAAAAGACAGTCAGAAGACCAGTAATTACAATCTGACTTAATTCTCAATCCAAGTGTCTTCTTGTAGATGATGAGACATAATGATCTGCAATGCCCAGGTTAAACCTCTCCTGGTCATATCTGTCAGCTACTTGTAGCAGGAAAGCAATTAAAGACTGTAGCAGTTGGCTAGGCTAAGCTAGATCTTAAAAATAAACAAATTATTCTTCAAAATGAGAACAGAGGAAGACCTCCTTTTTTTAGACTCTGTTTCAACATTTGGAAATCTTGACATCCAAAGCTGTAGATCATCTTTTATCTTGGAACACAAACATGAGTTCATACCGTAAGATCGGTTCAGAAGGTGAGAGATATATAAAACTGTTGTTTCTAAGTCCTAGATCCATATATTTTGATATATAAAGTGCTATTAAACATAAGTTGTAATTTTATTAACTTACAATTTCATTCTTACTTCTGTTCTTCTTTGAAATAGTCAGTGATAAGCATTCATTCAAGAAATACTTAGACATTGATAATTGGGTGCAGTTGGATTTGGTTGCTTTTTTTGTGAGAAGTCCAAGCTAATTAAAGAAATGCTGAAGAAACCTTTGATTTCTCAAAATAAGTGACAAGCC
The DNA here is from genome assembly GCA_018881555.1 of Amblyornis subalaris. Classification (NCBI taxonomy): domain Eukaryota; kingdom Metazoa; phylum Chordata; class Aves; order Passeriformes; family Ptilonorhynchidae; genus Amblyornis; species Amblyornis subalaris. The sequence continues at coordinate 3,044,356 of JACAXG010000086.1, read as the reverse complement.
TGAAATCCTTCAGAGATAATTTCTCTCTTTCATCCATAAATCTGTAGTAAACACCTCCATTTCTTACTCCATAGATAAGATCACAGCTCTTGAGAGCTGCTTTTGTTCAACAATTTCATTTTAAGCTCAGTTTAAAAACTATGACAGAATGTTAGTTCTTTTGATATTTGCAGTGCTTATAATGTTTAAATTGGTCTTAAGGTTTCTGAAAGTGCATGAAACTTCAGTAATTTTTTTGAAATCAGTTTTCATCATGAGTTCTATGTAGCTACCATAAACTTCAAATCAGCTTGTTAGGAAAGCAATCAACCTTTAGGAATATATTCCACTATATGGTGTGTATAAATCATTATTCTTGAGTCTTATAGAGAAATATTGTGTTGGCTTAGTGAGTCTAAAAAGCTTATGGATTGATTCACATCATTAACTTTAAATGTTTTATTGAGATACCTAGGTTGCTCTTGGCTTCCTAGTTAGTGAAAATGGATAGGTACTCTGGGAGATGATGAAGCACAGATAAAATCTAAATCTCTTTTCATATGAACTTATCTAACTCCATTGCTAGCTTATAGCTGGATACTCTTCTTTCTAATAACATAGGTATTTGTGGGGTCTTCTTATAAACTGGATGGTTTTAGATAAGGTACCAATACTGAATAAAAAGATATTTATTTGTTAGTAAAATAAATAGCTATTTGGATTTTTTTTATTTACTGAGAAATTAGTTAAATTTCTGTAGGTCTCAGAACATTAGGTAAAACCAGAAGATAAAGAACAATTTTCCAAGTGTTCCAATGACAAAGAAACAATGACTATTCAATGACCAAGAAAATTTAACACTAATTTTCATTTAAAAAGACTACTATGAATTTTCTGTGATGGTAAAATTTTTTAGATTTACATGAAAAAATATTTCATCTTTACAAAGACTTTTTAAAGCGAAAAATTTACCTTGAAAATGTACTACAGTGTAACACAACGTGATTATTCAGACCAAAAGTCGAAGTCTAGATGTCTGAGTTCTCATTTTTGATTTTTCTTTACTCTTTTTATTCATTTGTTTGTAAGCATCTGGCTGTCTTCCTGATACTAAACACATGAAACTCACAGCTTCTAGGTAGCTATACCCAGGTGTCTGGACACAGAAGCTCAGCCTGGTGTCTGTCATGTATACAGTCACAACATTCCATGCTTCTGCCTGACTCACGGTCTGTCTGCTCATTTCTAGACAGCCAGCACGCACATTCATGTCATGACACACAAAGAAAACACCTCCAGCTCTGTGCCCATCTTTGGGCATTAGAAGGGATATTTGCTGTGAACTTTCTGTCTGCTTGATCAACCCAGCACATGGCCCGGCTGTAATGAGCACAGCAGGCTGTGTCCAACATCTTCAGAGAAGTTCATAGTGACTCTGGGAGTGAGCACAGTGCACCTTCTTCATTTCACCATATACGTTCAGGGTAATTTAATAGAAGGTATGATGAAGTAGGTAAGATTGTATAGAAAGCCTGGAGTTATGGAGGGCAAGTATGACTCGGCTGATTTTTGTCTTTCCTAAATGAACTATTCCTTTGTAGTTAAGTGCAGATGTCTTAGTGACCTGACCGACAGCTAGGCTGAATGTAATGCTTCCTTGTGTGTAAATGGAGGAATAAGGAATTCAGACCAGTTGTCCAGACACAGTACAGTAGTGTAACTTGAGATGCAATAGGATGCCTCTGCTGTATTTCAACCGATACTACAGAGGAGGACACGTCTCTCTGTCTGTCAGCCTTGTGAAGGTGATATGTTGGACAATTAAGGGCTTTTCAAATGGCATAAGATACCTATGTGTGGATGACTGACCCAAATTAAAAATATATGTCCTGGGGCAAGAAACTAATATGGAAGAAATTACCATCTTCTTCATAGATAACACTTTTGGCCAGTCTGCAAGGACTTCACCAAAAATTGGTGAAAATCATCATATAAGGCCTTTGATGTACCTAAATTATGGTATCAAAATTAAACTTACATTATCCAACTGTCACTTGTTCTCCAGTTCAGGCACTTGAATTGTTTATGGAATCAATGGGTAATGTTGGAAGGTACCACTGCGGATCATCTAGTCGAGCCTCCCTGCTCAAGCAGGGTCATCCTAGAGCTCATGGCACAGAACTGCATCCAGATGGTTTTTGAACATCCCCAGTGTGGGAGACTCCACAACCTCTCTGGACAATCTGTTCCAGTGTGCTGTCATCCACACCGTAAAGAAACTCTTTCTCATATTCAAGTGGAACTTCCTGTGCATCAGTTTCTGTTTTTTGCTCCTTGGCCTGGCACCACACAGAGAAGCCTGGCTCCATCCTCTTGACACCCTCCCTTCAGATACTGATAGACATTTACAAGGTGCCCTATCAGTTGTCTCTTCTTGAGGCTGAATGTGTCGCCGGCGTGCTGGATGGTGGGGTGCAGCGACCTTCTGAAAGCGTCTCCAGAGATGCCGCTCGGCAGGGCAAACACACTCACACAAACACACTCACACCGGATAGCTTTTCCTGTAAGCTGGATCGATGGCAAAGAGGCTGGAAGGGTCTTTGTATGAGGTTCCATGAGAGAAGTTTATTGCAGAGACATGAAGGTTCCCAGTAACAAAGATGGGCCCCAAGGCAGGGTCCAGGGTTATACCCGGGGTCAGTAGGGGCGGGGAGAGCATCAGGGACCAATAATCTGAGGGTATGGGGGCGATACATAGGCAGGGTTGGGGTGTGGGAGCCAATGGGAATGACTGGGGGAGTGGCGAGGGAACAAGGGCCAATGGGGAAACAATAAAGGGAGAAGCCTCTGGAACCGGGACAGGTAGGGTAGGAAGGGGCAGGGAGGCCACCGGGCCAACCGGGAAACAGCACCGAGGTACATTAACATAGTGAAACAAAGCGTCCTGGGAGAGGCCTTTTCAGTCACTCTAACCTGGGAGCTACCTAAGTCTCCTCCCTCCAAGGGACGCTTGTGGTCCCTCTGTAAGCACGCTCACTGGCCTCCTCCACAGAATGGGCTCAGCACTCTCAGTCTTTCCTCATAAGAGAGATGATCTGGTCCCTTAATCATTTCTGTGACCCTCTGCTGGACCCACTCCAGGATCTCCAAGTCTCTTTTGTACTAAGGAGCCCAGAACTGGACACAGCACTCCAGATGAGGCCTCACCAGGGCTGAATAGCTCACCCCCCTCGACCTGCTGGCAATGCTCTTCCTAATGCAGCCCAGGATACCATTGGCCTTTTTAGCCACAAGGACACACTGCTGGCTCATGGACAGCTTGTTGTCCACCAGACCCCCAGATCCTTCTCCACAGGGCTGCTTCCCAGCAGATCAGCCCCCAGCCTATACTGGTGCATGGGGTTATTCTTCCTCAGTGCAGGACCTTGCATTTGCCTTTGTTGAACTTCAGACAGTTCTTCTCTGCCCATCTCTCCAACCTGCCCAGGTCCTTCTGAAGGGCTGTACAGCACTCTGGGGTATTGGCGACTCCTCCCAGCTTTGTATCACCAGTGAACTTGCTGAGGGGGCATCTGCCCCTGCATTAAATCCAGTATTGGGCCCAGTATTGAACCCTGGGGGACTCCAGTAGAGACAGGCATCCAGCTGGACCCTGTGCCACTGACCACAACCCTCTGGGGTCTGCTGTTCAGTCAGTTCTCAATCCACTCACTGTCCTCTCATCCAGTCCTTCCTGAGTTTCCCTATGAGGATGTTGTGAGAGACAGTGTCGAAAGCATTTCTGGAGTGGGGGTAGGCAATATCCACTGCTCTCTCCCCTCATCCATCTAGGTATTTGTTTCATCGTAGAAGGCAATCAGGTCGGTCAAACATGATTTACCTTTAGTGAATCTATATTGACTACCATTTGTCTTTTAAACCAAGACGCTACCCCTGATCACCTTCTTGTCCACYATGTGGATAGAGATGGCACAGTCAGAAGCATCTCCACCCTTCCTGAACGTGATGGTTAAGAAAATAGTAAGCCAAATCCTTTTGGGCAATCCGAAAATTTGCCCATCATGTGTTGGAATCTGCCATCAGGCTGCTCTTTTCAGTTTCCTTGTAACTTTGATTATCTCATCCTTTGGCCTTCTACTACATGTGGATTCTCAATATATCTGAAATATGAGGTACATTTCTCTCCAAACTGGCTATTCCAGCCTGCACAGCTTGCATGGCATATCATCTTTTCATTGCCTCTCCATGCTGCCTATAACTTGTAGTACCTATTCTGTTATGTCAGAACACAGAAACAAGTGAGGCAGCTCAAAATATAGACCAATGCACTCCACAGAATTTTTTTCCATCCAGGGAATTGGAAAAAATAGGATTAGCCGAGCTCAATGGATGCACTAACATGGTTCCATTTTTTCCACTGATTTCCTGCCAATGGACTGCACTCTGCTAAATGAGAACAGTGATAGAGCCCTTGCCAAAGTGGGAGAGAGATGGGGCATGTGGATGGTGAAAAGATCATTATAGTGAGGGTAACTCCAAAAAGGGTAAGAACGACTGCTCTAAAAAATCTGCAAATAACTTTCTGTGGGACACAGACTCACACAGCACTGAAATGATATTGAGCCACCATTATTGAATTTAGCCTTTCATTTCTCATCTCTCCGGACTATGAATTTTTAGTAATATTGGGAATAAAATTATTGATGCTTGACATTTAATATATCTGATTCTTTTCCACAGCAACAATTGTTCAAAGAACCTAAAAAATATTCCCTTTTCTCAAATGAACTTTGTAAGGATAAATTTATTAATATATATGAAAAGCTCAGAATGTACAGAGTTGGGAACCATAAAAATAGCTTAGGAGAAAGAGTGTTTGTTTTATTCTCTGYTTTGATAGTGTAGTTGTAAAATCTGTGGCTCTCAAACTTGCTCACATGCTTATAAATCAGCCTGCCTTCACAGCCATGGAGTTACTGATGCAAATGAAGATTGGAATTAGGTTTTACCAGCCAAGTAGTCACCTACTGTAAACTGTTGGGGACCAATTCCACACTTCAGACATAAGTAAAACACTACAGGTCATAGCAAACAAAAATGTGTCCTTATTCATCTTTTTTTCTTTAATCACAGGCAGTAAAAGTCCTATTGATACTCTCCCCTTTCCCATCCTTAATCTTGGTTTTACGATATGGTGTGCAGTTTATGTCATCTGCTGAGCAGAAGTTGTGCCACCCTAAGATTCTTCTTTCCATGTTAACGCTGTGGTTACATAGGTAACAAACAGATCCCTTTTGCATCACAGATGTAAGATAATCTGAGATGCATCGCTACATTACAAATCTTGATCTAAAGATATTTTAAGTCAGTGGGAGTATTGCATTGATTTCAGATTAATTTTGCATCATAGCATATCATGACAAACCTAACAGCTCAATATAATTGCACACACTTTGAATAGCCAATAAAGTGTAGAGTAATATTTAGTAATATTTTCTATGCATGTGGTGACAGCAAGGACTGACACTAGCTTTAACTGAATCTTGGAATTGGAATCAGCTTAATATGAAAAAAATTATTGCTGTCTGTATTCTCACCTTAGAATAGTAGCAGTCTGTTGATTACTTTCTTGTTGCTTAATAACAAACTCAGCATTTAGACATGAAAAGTATGTTCAACTGATTTAAGATAAATATCTTATAATTTAAACTTGATTTTTTTTTTTTGCAACAACATGGGCAGTCACTTGTAAAAAATATAGTTTCCGTATCTGTGGTCTTCATAGCTAGTGCATTCTGTGAAACTGGTTTTTTTCTGGTTAGAGTGTGTCTGTGAAGAGCACTTTGGTTTTACTTTGGAAAAAAAAATCAGTGAACCAGCAACAACTTTTCAATGAGAAATAATAATAGAATCAGGATAGTAGCAGCATTGCTGCCCAGTTACAGTAGGTGTCTCATGATCCAGTCTCTATCTCTGAGAAATATATAAGTATTTCTAGTTTGTGTTTTGTTCCTTTAGTTCTTTGACAATATACCATGAGTAACATATTTCAGTGTGTTATGCAGTGCAAATAATAATAATGTTAGATTCATTAAGATGGAATATCTTAAGCACGAGAACCTTAGAGTGTTCAGAATACAAAGGAAGCTAAAATTCTTTATATTCACAATATTTTTTAAACTATTATTTTCCTTTAGATGTCTTCCCAGACAAAGTGAAACATCGAGTTAATGAGCTTCAAGATTGTCCTTCCAGTAAAGTTATTCTTGATATTATCAGCATTTCAATGCATGAAAAAATGTACACCTCTCTTTTCCCTATCCCATGCCTTTACTTCTTTCTCCACTACATGCCACTAGAAATTGAATTAATATATTAATTGAATTAATAAATTAATTAACTCAATATTTGAGTTCTTTCAAACAAAGGAGGACATTGAATTGCCTCTCTGTGTAAATGAGAAGAGTGTACAGTAATCACCAGACAACTTTACTAAAATAAAGCCCATCTTTTATCTACATTTTGAAAAAGTGAGGCTTTTTCAAATCTCTGAAAGAAAGGAAGAAACTGATAATGGTTGATAATGGTTCAGGTTTGTACACCTTAAAACTTAAATGTTTTCTCTAAGCCCCATTGCATATTCAACACAAGATTTTTAATCCCTATCTGCATCAAACCTTTCTGTATTGGCCAGTGTCTTGTGACTTCCTTCATGTTGTAGTTTCAATATGCTGATTCATTTTGTATCTTGCTGTATTACTTAATTTTTTCTGTTTTTACGGAGCCTAGACACCCAAGACATGGTTCTGGATATCACGTTGCATGTCAATTATAACAATCTTGTTGCATTTTGTTTTTCGAAATATTTATGTGATGTGCATTTCTCTCTCTGCCTAATTTTTTTAACTATTTAACCCTTATGATGATTTTCAGTCCTTCAATGCAGAATTACCTATGTTAGTAAATAATTTGCTTTATTATTTGAATGTTGCCTGTCCTACACCTTCTGTATTTCTGAGCATCAATACTTTAAGTGACAACATTATTAAAAAAAAGTTCCATCCTCTATAGATGAAATTTGAAAATTGTTGTGTATTGCTATTTTAGTAATTCTGTAACTAACTGCTAACCCAGAAATACAGTCAGTTCCACTGACTGGAGGGAGAGTATAGATGACTATGGTGTGTGTAGATATGTAGGTGTGTAGATATCTGAACTTGAAGCTGAATCCCACATCAATCACAAAATATAAATTATTCACTCATGCAGTTCTGTTTCTCAAAGCCAGTATTTTCAGGAATTATTCTAAAACAAAACAACCAATAAAACCAGAGAACGAAAGTAAGGTGACTGGAAAAATGAAACTAAAGAAATGCTGCAATTAGTACCTGCCCAGGGTAAATTAGGCTCCATTCTTTCCATACTGACATCTTCTTTGTAATTAGCAATTTTGGAAGACAGTATGTCTAGTAACAGAAAATTCATAGCAAAATAGACTGGTTTTGTAGGAATAACCCAATCCTACAAGAGGTCATGTCCAAGACAGCATACATCTTCACCAGTTAACACAAGCAACAGGCAGATTAAAAAAAATGCTGGTCTCTGGTCCTTGTTGAAAAATCATCTTTCACATTTTCAGTGAATAACAAGCCAGAATAAACAGGTAAAAGAAGATGAAAATAGAGATAAAATACATGACAATATCATTAGAGAGAATATCTGATGTAATTAGGCAGTAAACAAAGACCTCGAAAAAATACTTTAGGAAGTGAGAAAGTACAAATACCACAGGCTTAAAATAATATGTATCTGAAAGAGGGAATATTTGTGTGGGAAAGGTTGGTATATAAGCTGTCATTTTCTACAAAGATTGGTCAATTATTCTTTTGAAAGATAAATTGTGTAAACAAACATATTCRGCTATATTAACAGAATTATGCAAAGTCAACACTCTGGTACTTGGTAATCTTTACTTGACTCATTTGTCCTCAGAAAAGCAAAAAGAAGATGAAAACCACCCTACAAAATCTTCTCAGTTGAGGTAGATGGCTCCTTTAGAAATTGCCTCATCTCAGAAATTTCAGACTTTATTACTAAATGTAGAACTGAGAGGAGCATGTTGTTCAAACAAGAAAAGCAGTGATTGTTTAATGATGTTTTGAATTCATAAAGGGCAAAAAAGCCTTTTAAAGTAGATTTGAAGAACAGGATAGAATGAATGCATTTGGGAAAGACAGACAGTCATAAGAAATGTGTGGCTGTTTCATGTCTGTTTCTCACTGTTGGTTCCATTCACAAAGGAGTGAGCCTTCAGGCGTTCCAATGCTTTGCAGTAATTATTCCCGAATGTTTGGTATTTATGAAAAATGCAATTTACTCTAGGGGATGCTTCACTAGCTTCACTACAAAGGCAAGTCACAACAGTACATTCAAACATTGCTATAATTATCAGCCTGTCACTGGTTCTTGTTTTTCTCACAGGCAAGTCTTTTCTTAAAAAACTTGCTCAAGGCTGAAATTTAACATCAGGACCAAACTGGGAAACTTTCCCCACATCTAAGAAAGCCGATCTTATTTGAAAATTCAAGGATCAGCTCAGAGCTGCCTCTTTGAAAAGGAACACTAGATCCAGCCCACACTACCTTTTAATGTCACCTCTTCAATGTACCAACTCTGATACAATGCCCAGTAGTTAAGAGGCAAAGTGCTTATGTAGCTGCTTCAGAAAACACCACAGAAAATGGGTTTCATAATTAATAATACAAGCCTAGACAGTAGGCAGCCTTTTCATGGAAAGCCTGAGGCCTGCTCAAGAATTGCATAAGCTGCTGTTGTTGAGGGAGACAGAAGGAAGGAGACAGACCCATGGCTGCAAGTAGCAGATGTGTTAGCTTTGGCAAGGGTCTGCATGCCTTTGGGTGTCTATTATTCCCTGATCTGCAAGGAGGAGCTCCATGGAGATAACTCAATATTAGACAGATCTATAGGGAGTCAGCAGCGTAACACTGCAGTTAAATCACAAAATCACAAATATTTTGTTTGGCAGTTTTTACTTACAAAAACAAATTTTTTACCTGAAGATTCACATAAAAAATTTGCTAAGCTAGTCCTGCTTCTAAACTGTAAGTCTTCTTTTACTCAACTGAGAATAAAGCAAATTGATAAAATTTGCTTCTTGCATGATGTAGTTAATGTCAAAAACAAGTGATTTCGAAGATTTTTTCCTTTCTTTTGCAACACTGAGGAAATGAAATATTGATTTGAGGGGACGGTGGCTATTAAGCATCCCAATTACTTCACACAGTAGTTCAGTTTAAGAGATGGAAGTAGTTTAGTCCCACATGCCAGAATCTAAAACCTTAGGAATAAAATGAAAATGCTCGTTAGTAGGAATATTTTGTTAATTCAAAGTTAGTTGAAGTTCGTGCATGAAGGTGGAACCCAAGTCTCCTGTTTGTCTTGTGTGGCTTACAGCTTTGAATTCAATGTCCTAGAACTTTAAAGATCAAATATTCACACCTAGCTGAGCTAACTGTTAGGTCTTAGATAAAAGAATCATCTTTGGAAGATGATTCTGTCAGACTATCTAGATTGTAATGGAGAAGAGTGAAAGGGGATCTTACCACTGGAAGGGAGGGAATCAAGAGGATGGAGACCGGCTCTTCTCAGTGGTGCCAGGCAACAGGACAAGAGGCCATTGGAGAGAAGCTGCGACCACCCAAGCCCAAACCTCTGTGAATATGCCTCCTGAGGGGAACTTTGGACTGTTAAGCTGCCTAAGGGAACTTGAGCTAAGATAAAGGTGACAATTCTGTCCAATTATTTCAGGTTCAGGGAGAAATAAACAAGGCGGAGGGAGAAGAAAGTATCCACAAGAAAGCCAAACCCAACAGCTCTCCTGAAAATCAGCTCTGGCTGGGTTTGGGGTGGGGAGGGCCATAGCCCAAAGGCTTATCTGCTGAGGCCAGGTTTGCACACACTCCCCTCACAACAAAGTGGGGAGGAGAAGAGTTTTGGTGTGTAGCTTACCCTCTGGTCAGAGGGAGTGAACACTCATCCTCCATTACACAAACTGGCTCATTTGTAAAACCCCCCACCTTGGGAAGGCCACATACATGGGACATTCATGTGAGGGGAGGCTGTAGAGGGGTCATAAACAATCAATGACCCCTGAAGTGCTGCCCAGACTCATTCCTGAGGCCCTGCACCAGAGCACTGCACATGATGAAAAGTGATGCAACCGACCAAGAGTCTGCTGCAAGAGAGTGTCAATTCCACCCCCCAGGGGAAGTACCTGCGCAGTCCCAACTGGCCTGAACATATATTAATCCATCGAACTCTGTTTTGCGGGACCCCCATCACCAAGAAGACCAGAAGAAGAGGATCAACAGGATGCTATTGGAATCCACAGAGTGGTGATATTTTCTACTTAATCTGTCTCTCTATAACTCTCTTTCTCTCCCACCCTCCCCTTTTCTATTTCTTTCTGTCTCTCCCTCTCTACCTCATATTTACTGTTAAATAAAATCTATACTATTGACTTTGGAATATGGTCTCATTTACACCTTAATTCAGGCAGACCCATCTCTCTAATAATTTTCATAATCGGATCATAACAACATTTCAGCACACACATCAGAACAAGGCAATAACAATGGTTAGAAATGAGGGTTCAAAAGGTATTAAGCTCCAAATCAGTTTAAATTGAGCATGATGCGCAGGCTAACATAAACCTGGCTAACAGTATGATACCTAACTTTAGTTACAGGGGTTTTGGGTTTTCAGTCCATTTCTAAGACATTAATATATACTTCACTCATAGATATATTTCTAGGCCTAACATTTAAGCAGTTAAAAATCTCTTTTCTCCTTGAATAGCAAATATTACAGAAATGTAATTTTTTTAGACTCCAGAGTCTACATCAACTTTCCTTTTAAGCTGCTTTCTAGAGCAGGACTCCTTCCTCCTGACTGCTGTTAGAGACGCAAAAGATTGTTCTGCAGTGTCAATAAGGTGAGTTAAGGACAGACTGTGGACTTATTCTTTTGGATGTAATTCTGGTTGTTTACTTTCTTTACACTTCATTCAAGCTCCTTGGGGACTATTTTCTAGGCAGCCATTCAAAGAATCATAAACAGCCAGTATACATTAGTCTTAATGGACATGGTCTACTTTTACACACAGTTTTTAAACCTCTTGTTTGCAATCACCTTTTAGAAGCTCAAAATTAAAATAGTTGTATGACTTTTCTCCTGCTAAACTGACAAAAAAATTCCCAAGCATGCGCAACTTACACAGCTTTATCAACATAAATAAGTTCTACTATTTATATAGAGTAACACAAGTAAAATCTGCCAAAGTATAGTCCTAAAATATTTTTTTTTCTAATTTGTTGTTATTTGACTAAAGATTCCTCAGCTATTGTACTAGGACTGGAAGAAATTGAGTGGATTTTCTTCATAGCAGCAGCATGTTGTGTCTTTAATCTGTGATTAAACCAGTGTTGATAACACACCAGTGTTTTGGCTATGGTTAAACAGTGCAATATAATATTGAGATTTTCTTTCCTGACCCTGCACTGAGTAGGTTGGGGTGCACATGAAGCTGGGAGGAGACACAGCCAGAACAGGTGACCCCAATTGGCCAAAGGGATATTATATACCACACCATGTAATGCTCAGCAATAAAAATTGGGAGAAAGGAGGAGGAATGGGAGATATTCAGAGTGCTGCTGTTTGTCTTCCCAAGCAGTTATTTTGTGTGCTGAGGCCCTGCTTTACAGAAGGTGACTGAAAAATGCCCATGAATGGGAAGTACTGACTGAATTTCTGATTTCACTTTGCTTGTGCATGCAGGTTTGCTTCACATTTTCAACTGTCTTTATTTTGACCCATGAGTTTTTCCATTTTTGCTTTTCTGATTCCCACCCATCCTGCTAGAGAGAGTGAGAGAATGACTAGGTCGTCCTACTTGCCGGCTGGAGTCACACTACCACAGTTACTTTGTAATCTGCATAATTTTTATTAGCCACAGAAGGCTGGTGTTGAAGCACACAATTTCAGTGATATACTTCTGTCTGAAAACAAGTATAGTGATCGCGACATACAGTCCTTTCATTGTATCAAGCCCTTACCCAAAAAGTTTCCTAGCTCTGACCCGGCATTTATTACAAAAATGTAACATTGCATTACAGTAGCTCATTAGGTTTTATAAATCAGTAGACACATAAGCAAAAAAGATATTAATTCATATGATCAATATTAATTATACTAATTATGTAAATTAGTAGTGTACCAAGTTAGTGATGTTTCTTTAAAAATTCGTTTAATATTTTGAAAAAAAATTCCATTGCTGTGGTATTAATAAGTGATAGCCGGTTGATTGCATGTTTTGTAAGTGTCTGAAAACTTCCAAATGCCTCAGTCATAAATCATGTGTTTAAATGAGCATTGCCCTCAGACTGTCTCCAACTAAAATATTAAGCATAATATTCACCACAATAGTAGATTTAGATGTGTGCAAGAAATTATTTTCTATTCTTAAATGGATTTGCAGTTACTAACTTGGAAGTTTGAAGGTGTCAAAACAGCACATTTTAACAATCTGATCTTTTGTCTTTCAAAATAGATTAATATGGTCTTTTCCCTTCCAATTTTTTGTTCCTTGCCTCACAACTCATTTTTGTTAGCTTTTATTCTCAAACAAACAAAGTTGTTTCAAAAATGTGTGAAATGTTCTATGCAGCATTCCTCTTAGTCCGTTCTTCAAGTTTAGGGCTGAGCACTTAGCAACTCCAAGATGAATATAGCACGAGCACACACTTACAGACCTACCATGTGGTCCCCTTAGCTGAGGCTCAATCATCCAAAGCTGTCCTCTGGATGTAGGTACCAACGTTTTATCCACTCTGTTAGCCTGAGAGTTTATGTATTTCCTTCTGCATCTATAATTATCTGAACAGCAGTATGACCTAACATTTTAGACCAGTGTCACAAGAGCCTAAGAAACTCACAAAATAATTGGTTTTGCTTTGATGTTATGAACTTAATTATAGGCAGGATCATTGTCCTGAAGCTACTGTTGTATTTTATAGCAGTGCCATAGAAAGTGTTGTGCTATTCCCAAATTGACAATGCAGGATGTCTCACAGGATCAAACAATATCAGTTCTCTACTGTGAACTCCAAACATGCAAAACATGTCCCTCCTCTGTCAATTTGTAAATGCAAAGTTGGCTTTTTTTGTTCTTTCTACAGGAAATGTTTGATAAGGCATTTTAAAATAGTAAGGCCCAGGACCCATGGTAGAACTAAAGATGATGCCAGCTAKCTCTAGGCATCAGTCATATATGTTCACATGTGAGACAGACTCTTGAGGCTTCTTTTATTCAGTGTAGAGAATTAGGTAAACTGAAGAGCAATTCTCAGCAGGATTATGAAGAAACAGATCACAACCCAAAAGCTGTTATTTTTCTCTGCTGACCACACAGGGAATCGGGCTGAGTAGCTCAGATGCATACATTATTAACATATACAGCTGGTCAGAGGCAACTCAAATTCAGCAACTTTTGCATCATCTGAGAGGTAGCTATCCATGCTGTAGCTAAATCATGCCAGAGGTGCAAAAAGATCCCAGCTGATCCAAGCAGGCCAGTACAAATGCTGCACAGATTGCCGCCCAGTATAGAGCCACATGAGTGCAATGGCATCTATCCTTGGCTCAGAAGCTTTTAACTGCTTCCATGCTGTGCTGAGCCCTTGCCAGTGATCAAGAGCTGTTCCAGCTGTCATCACACCATTCACTCTGTCATATCTGGAGGGCTTATTGATTTAGATGCTGGACACAGCTTCAGACCCAAAGTGGTTCCCTGCATTTAGACAGCATAGCATCTTTCATAAAGTGAAAGGGACTGTTCATGGGGCCGATCCTGAGCGAGTTAGCTCAGTGTGGAATCCATAGCACTAATTCTGTTTTCAAAACTCTGTGAGGCTCCAGTTAGCACTGATCATGGAGAACTGACTGTATTGTGATGATGTGAGTGAAAGGAATAAGCTCATGCTGAACTCAGTGCTGTCGGGACTCCACTGCATCTGGCACGTGTGCTGGTTCAGGTGTCTCTTCTGTTCCACTGCAGCCTTTGCTGTAAACAGACTCAGTGGGAACATAGATGCTAGTAATTCACAAAACAGTGTGTCAAATGGCTCTCCAAAATCGAGGTGAAAAGCACATGAAATACAATATTTAATTCTCCCTTGAATTTCATGTGCTGAGTCATATTTCTTGTTTGCAGATTGCATAATATTATTTTTATAGTTAGTTAATCAAAATATGTATCTGCGTATCACCAGGTTTTTACCAGCCTCTATGCCTGATATAATTTAAACTGATATGTCCCTTTAATATATCTTTCTCCTTTTTTCTCACTTTATAGCTGATATGCTTGGAATGGTTAAAAGAATGTGTATTTTTGCATTCATCTATCTTTCACTTTATTTTAGTTTCTCTTAGTCAAAAAAGAGATTTTTTTATTTATCACAAAAAAGAGAAAATACTCCTAGGAGTGATAAAGTGCAAATTAATAGTTTTAATTCATTATAATAATACTTATAATACTTAATAATTTTGCTAAGTTATCCACTCAAGAAATTGAGATGAAACTCTATTCCAAATTCATAAAAAAAACGCTAAAATTTCTGTGGATGCTTTTCTTTTCTGAGAAATGGATCAAGATTTTTCTGATTTTTTTTGTTTTATTTTACTTTCTTTTTAATTTGTTTGTAAGTTGAAGTATACCTGACAGGTTACATCAAAAACATAAGCAAAATTCTGATTTATTCTTTAAGATCCTACCAAAGATACTACCTTTAAAATATTACCAAAGTAGAAATAAAAAAACTGGAGAAGTAGAAATAAAATAAAAAAATGGGTCCTTTTAAAGAAAAACAAATAAGTTAAATTAATTATTTTCAGATTGCCTAAATATGGTCTTAGAATAAGAAAGTTAGCCAGGAAAGTTATTTAATGATATGCCAGCCTAAGGTAAACACTTGTTTATCTAGCTCCTAACATAATATTGGAAACATCTAAAGAATATATTAAATTATACAGGAAATAAAAGTGATTACTTTAAAAATGCAAAATTTTGCAGAGGGCAAGCAAAGGGGAACGAGTTTAGAAAAATACCCTCAAATGGAAATAAGTACACAAAACTTTCTAAAAATTAGAATATTTTAGAAATAGTGGTATGTTATGACCAAACTCCACGCATTAAAACCAGAAATTCTACTGAAAATATTTATTTTTCAATTTCTCTAGTAGTACACACAGTTACACATCTTATTAATAATATCTACAGGTCAGAGTAAGCACAGAGTAAGGCATTATGATTCAGGGGTCTCCATCGCAGGCTGATGGATGCGGTTGCTGTTTCCCAGTTTGCACATTCACGGCACTACCTTTAACAACACCTACATATAATACATTAAACAGGACTCTCATAAAATATAGGTACAGAAGGCCAAACCCTGTTCCTTCTCTCTGACTGTAATTGAAGTTCACTACTGAAAACAAGCATGCCCTCACTCTCCACATCTGCAAGCACACCCACATCCTCACGTCTCTTGAATATTCACCCAGTATCCCTATCTGGATGCCAGGCCCTTTCCCCTCTAAATGAGCCTCCTCCTGTTCATTCGCTTGTCCAGCTTGATGCTTACTATTAAATAGGTGCATGAAATCACCCACCTGCTTCACAGTCAACCCCACTCCCACAGATCCCTTGAATATTAACACAAGTTTCTCAGCCTGGCTAATATCCATGATCAGACTTTGGGCTCCGTATCCACCACTGACTTCACATATGGAGTTTTCTCCTACTCACCTGCTAGTCTGATCTGAAGTTTGCTACTGAATTTAGCATACACAAACATGCACATAGGATTAAATTGGGCAGGGAAACAATAAATACAGCTCTATCACCTTCTTCTCAGGTCTGTATCTCTATATGTTTAATTTTTAACTTTCCTTGTTCCTTTCTATGTTTTCTATAGTAAATAGTCCTTAGCCAGGTAGTTTAATGAATCGGATTGTGCCACATTCTACATACTCTTAGTGACCTAACATTTCCAAAATGCTCCTTCTGCAACGCTAAATGTGTCAGTCCTCTACACAAGGCCATAGCTTAGCAGCAATACCATTTTCTTGCTCATACTCCTCTGATTTAGAATGTTCCAAAAGTCTGAAGTGCAATTGCAGTATTTAACAGACATATACTAAAATTTACAGTCACTCTTTAAGCCCTAAATACCCATTCTCCTTCTGAGGAAGAAAATCCTTAGGACTCTACCCTTCATTTAGTAACAGATACGTAAGGCTATACCTCAGAAAAAAAAAGACTATAAAGATATGATTGCAGAGTTCCCACATTGCTCGAAGAACCTATGACTGTAAAAATAGATTGAGCAAACAACAGGTTGCAGCCTCATCGTCACATGACAGACTTTTTGTGATCCTTGGATATTTATTTTTCATAATCCCCCTGAAGAAAACCTGTTCTCAATGATAGTCTGTAGTGTGCATCTGTATACACCTGTAGATTAAGTCCTCTACTGATGGTATTGTATTGCCACCAGAAGCTGTAGTACCACGCATGATCTCCAAAATTCTTTCTCCGAAAATTTTGGTAATGAAAATTATAAAATCAGTCCATTTCTTTGGACTTCTTCTCACCTTTTGTTTGAAATGAAAATATAACTTCTTTCAGGCAGATTCCACTACCTTTTTACAAATGTTTTTTACAAATTAGTACCTCAATCTCAGCTAGGACTGTCGTATATGCTACAAATAATAGCACTTAGAGGTTTCGTTAACTATTGCTGTTTTCTCAGAAAGCTCTCACCTAGAAATTGTGACACTTTTTATACAATGCTGCTTTGGTCTGGAAAGCTTGTGATAAAACCATCAATCTGCAGAATATAGTGGCATGCTACTCAGCCCAGCAGGGGAGAGTTGAATACTGTGTGTGTGTTCATGTGCATCTTGTACACACAGGTCCCTTCCTGATACATCTTTTAAGCTCAGACTTGTAGTCGGAGACCAGAATCCCTTGGCTACCTGATGAAAAAATCCTCCTCTTTTGTGACGGGACCTTATTCCATTTAACAGCATCTTTTCATCTGGGGTAGACAGGCTGATCTAGAAAAGGCACCATTGACATAAACATCTAATACTGTACTAAAGAATTTTGTCAAACCTGTTGTAATCCTGAAATACTGTTTGGAAGTCTATGCAGAGATACATGAAAGTATCGATATGTTATCTCAGGTACTTCACCTGTGTGAGGAATCCTGATAGAGTAAGTTAACCTCTCTGCTGCTAAATATGTGTTACTGCTACTACTGCACTGGTTTAGACAGCAAAGATATTTTACTCTATACTGCAAGGTAGGCAGACCTGAAATTTTCAACTTCAGTTCCAGCTTTCACCTTGAAAATGGAAAAAAGAATCAGCCACCTTAAAAAAAAACAACCAACCAAACAAAAAAATCACTCCATGTTTTAAGTCAAACCTGATTCAAGGGACTTATTTAATGTCTGAAAATTATTTACACAGCCAATTTTTCAACACAGTTTTCCCTCTCTTCACACATCTCTGCAAATTTAGGCTCTGCTAGGACAAGGATTGGAAAATTTGAAATATCGAAATAAAATCTGTTCACATAAAACTTCCAGTGAGGGCTGACAGTTAATAAATGAACCTCAATATAGAAACTTTTAAAGTTTTTCCATCCTTACTAGTGGTGTTATAGTGAGTCTGTTTCTGGTGTTGTGTCTTCTCTTTATAAATTCCATTTCCTTTTATTTTTTTCCTTTGGGACATTTAATGGAAGGAACTGCTTGCTCTTCTGACTCATCCTGAGTCCTATAGTTCTGAGAACTGAAAAGTGTCATTATGTTCAGATTCAGAAACTGAAAAAAGTATTCTTTCAACACTCTAATTATATAGTCTGTCAGTGTCCTTTTTCAGGTTCATCTTCAGCATTAGAATTATACACTGTTCTGCCTGTTGTACTTTAGCTGAAATTTTACTGCTTAACTTTCTTTCTACTTTTGAAATTCTTTGTTATTTAATAACTCAATAGAAATGCTAATAGAGATATGACTAGACAGGTCAACATTCATAACACCTCCATATCTCTTTCTTTTTTTTAACAGCAGTGAAATAATCTAGGGGAAATTTAACACATTGCATAAAATTCAAATGAGAAGAGTTGTCCCACTTCATGTAAAAGTTAAAGAAACGCCTAATTTTTTTTCTTTCTGGACTGAGAAAAAACCATCAATTTAGACTAATTTACGATGACATATCCCCAAAGAAGTATATCCTATACCTCAAGTAGAGAATACTTGCCTATTTTGTAGGTGCCCTGATCCAAATCTGGTTTGCTTAAGAGAACTTATCCTGAGGTTTTCTTCTCCCACAACCTCACAAATGTCACAACCTCTGTCACATAGAGTTATATTTGCACTCTATGTTCCTATAAATATTTAATTAGTTACACAAAGTGAAACCATTCCAGCAAGGATGATAAATTCACATACAGTAGCATGCATCTGAAAGCTTTTGTATTTGCCATAAAAGAAAGATTCTGAGCCCATTTTTTCTTTAATTCAAGTGAAAACTGAATTAAACTTTACCTACTTAATTATTAGGGGGAGAGCTATGCTTTGTCTGACAGCTAAGATAACTGCACTGGTGATGTTTTCCTTGAAGTTAGTGTATTACTGCTCAGAAGTCATACTCTAACATTTGATATTTTATCAGAAATCCCATTCATGTTTAATGTTTAGTTACTATTACCTGCCTATTCTTTGCTGTGATGTAGTCTCTCACCTGGCTGCCTGGAATAGAATTTAGCAGGCCACGTGAGTATGTAGGATCTCCCTAAGTAGTATAAGAACATATAATGAAACTGTTTCTTTACTTTTGTCTGGTTTGGATTTACAGAACATGTTATAAATATAGGAATTGGTGACCAAAAAAAAGCCTAGGACACTACTATCTGACACTTATAGTCATCTTGAAGAACATTCGGTCATCTGTTGGAGTCCAACTTCTTCTCTTGATAGCCAGGCCGCTTTTGCAAAACAGGCTTGTGTCATATTTCCTCTTCTTCATATGGTGTGTTTAAAATCTTCACACACAAGGAACAGCCACACACTTCTAATCTGAATTACTTTCTTCTTTTAAAGCAAAAAGAAGTAACAGAGACTCTGCAGAGAGTCTTGTGGTTTTTCCTTTCGTTCTGCAGACACATATAGCAACTTTAAATGTTGGTATTAAATAAATAAATGTATTGTAGCTATAAAAAGTTGCATAAGCTACTTCTCTGTATCTTACAATGCAAATGTAGGTTAAACCTCTCTTAAACTTGCCCTTTTAATGTGAAATATTTGCTCATCTGGCTTACTTCTATGGCATGAAATCCCCCTTTCTAGATCATATACATAATTGCAGTGGACTTTTGTGAATTAATATGCCTACCATGGGTTTGAGTGTATCCAAAATGCATGGTTTTAAGCTAATCAACATCATATGCCTAGAAAATTTTTTATAGCACCATCCACCTTGCAGTGATCATGATAGATTGTTTAATACTTTAATACATATAAGGCGATAAATGGAGTATTTTGATGTAGTAGATGAACATCTACCAGATAGAGGATACCTAGTGAAAGGACAAATGGGATTCTTCCCTCAGTACAATTTTGGAATTTTTTTCACTAAGATTAATTGTATGCATTTCCTGTAGTGTTTGGGGTTAATTTTTTTTTTTTAATTTCTTGTTCCAGCTACATGTAAATAGTCATGTCCGCTGTGGCACCTTGAAATGTATAACAGGTATTTGAACCAAACATCTCTCCTGAACTATGCTGGAAACTAATTAGACCATTCTGTTAGACACAGAACAAAAGATGACAACTACAGGTTTTAGGGCAGTTTTTTTCTTCGATCTTTTCTGCTATGCAAATTAAAACAAAATTCTGACTGCCACAGTAGACCACAATTCATAACTATAAAGCTGAAAACAAGGATTGTGCTTTTTCAGAGCCTGCTTTCCTGTGTCTAAACATCATAGTATCAAATTTTAAGCTCGAGTCACTTATAGCACAGAGTAAGCAAGATAAAATATTTAGTGCTGCTAGACATTGAGCTTCACCTTTTAGAGAGTTTTGTGCCTTCTGTAATTAAAGCTATTTGATTTATTTTTATCTGTGTCCAGTTGCATGAGTATTGAAATATGTTGTCACTAAAAAGCAAATATATCTATTACACTGATTTTTCTACACCATGTAAAGTAGTTACATGGAATTCTTTGAGGACTGCAGGGGCAATGAAAAGGCATAAACTGTTCCTAGAGATGCAGAGTTTTTCCTAATTTAGGGAGTCTAGTGTTCCACCGGTACATTCCTAACTCAGATGTACACATATTCAGATCACTTCTAGAAAGTAGGTACTTTAAGGTAGCTATAAAACATCTGCCACTGTAATTGAGATTCAAACCAGAACTTTTACTACAGCTACATTAGCACAAAAAACATGGCTGTGTCACGTATACTGTTAGACATCTACACTAGGACATTTATACTCCACATTTTAGGGATAATAACATTCATAAACAAACTAGTCTTGAGAAAAAGGTGTTTGAACATGGTACAAGAAGAGAAAACCAGCCAAACCAACAAAAGCAAAATCTGGCATGAATTCCCTGTATTTTCCTAAGATTATATACAGTTTTAAGATTGAACTTTTTTTTTTCTGGCAACAACAGTCTGTGCAGCATATGCCTACATTCAGTAACAGTTGCTATTAACATTATTCAATAAAATTACACAATTGGGATCTTAGTCCATACACACTGCACTGAAAATTTGCTTCATATATATCCGTCCAACTTTTTACAGCTCTGAAAAGACTTTCTAACTGTTACTAATGGGTTTTCAGTAATATTTAAATCCTTTCCCGCACAACAAAAGCATAGGCTGTCTCCAAGGCTGCAAAAATCCAGATAGATTGGAAAATTAAATAGGTTAAAATTCATTGCATCTATCTCTCTTAACTTGCTCTGTCCAGTTATATTTTCTCAGCTGTGAAAGGAGGGTAATCTGAAATATTGAGGCAAAGTATTGGAATCTGCCTTCCAAAGGGGGCAAAAAAAAAATACAAGAATAAGAAAAAAAAGCATCTCCTGTCAAGGTTTTCTGTTTTATGAGTGAAGGTTTGAATGTCACATTTTCCAGAACTGACATTTCTTCTATTTAAAGAGGAATTTCTATGGTGCTGAAGTAGACAAAGCAATAAATGGCCTTTGTGGAACTGAAACATTTAATCAGCTGCAAAGGATGTTTGCTGCAAGTATTCTGCTGCACCGCATGCATTATTACTATCAAGAGGACAGTTTCACATATCAACATCTTACAGAAGATGCAATTTTTCTTTGTTTTGTGAAGGTCTAGAAGGAATGTGGTGTGTTTCTGTCACTCTCTTCCTGACACTTTGAAATGACACTGACATCAGGAATGTGTCTCTCCTGGATAAATAAGAAGCCACACAGTCCATAACGCAGTAAAAGTAAATTTCTGATATCAGGAGAGGAAAAGTCATTCTCCAGAAGTGTTACCCCCAGTGAAACAGACACTGGAATAGAAAAGGGAAAATATAAATTGGTTATTAAATGTTCCTTTGTAGCAGAATAAGCCACAAGTACTTCTTTCTGAAACGCTTGTTTTAATTTCTAAATATCTTGTAATAGGAGTACCCAATCGGTATGCTTGCAACACATTTACTATAGACATTCCAAAACTAAACATTGATGGAAACTGAAAAAAACCCCAAACCCTTGCATTGTACACTATCTTCAACATTCTTGAGAGACTTCCATCGGTTTTATCTAAGTCTTTCTTTAAACTAGCCAGATTTTCAGTGCATCTAGCCTTTGGTAATTATCAGAAAAGGAAATCCTAAAACAACCTACAGTGCGAGCAATTTCCTTACAATTAGATTGAGCTAAAGCATCTCTCTGCTGCATTATTCTTTTGAACTGAAAATTGCTTTTATGACTCATTCTGCTTGAGGCAAATATCAAACAGTGCAGTAATGTCTCACCCTAGACTTTTAACCAGTAAGTATAAGTCAAAAGCCCATTTGAGAAATTCACAAAATGAGGCATGAACTGGTTATAGAGCAGAAAAAGTAAAGAAGACAGTAGAACTCTCAGACTGATAGAACCAGGAACAGAGATGACAATTTAGCAATAAATTGCCTATGACCAAGGTCCAGAGGTCAAGAACACTACCTGATCCTCAGTGGAGATGTAGCCCTGAGTCTTACCTGAGGATGAAAAGGTGACACTATTGTAGATGTTTGCTATAGATTGCCTGATCAGAAGGAGCAAGTGGGTGAGACGTTCCATAGGCAGCTCAAAGCAGCCTCAAAGCCACAGGCACTGGCTCTTGTGGGTGAATTTAACTATTCTGACATCTACTAGAGAAGCAACACAGCAAAGCACAAAGAGTTCAGGAGGTTCCTGAAAGCACTGATGACAACTTCCTATCAATTGTGGTAAAGGATTCCAGCAGGAATGGTGTGCTGCCTGACCTCATACTAACAAAAGAGGAAGGCCCTGTTGGAGATGTGAAGGTTGGGGGCAGCTGCAGTGGCGTCACAACAGCCTTGGCTGTAGTGTCGATGAGACTGTGGTGTTCAGTACTGGGTGAGAAGGAAGCAGGCAACAAGTAAGATTGCAACCCTGTGTGGTGGTTTGACCTAGGTTAAATGCCAAGTACCCAAAAAAACCACTCTCTCAGTCCCTTTGCAACTGGACAGGGGAGAGAAAACATAATGAAAGGCTCAGGAGTTAAGAGAAGGGAGAGATCGCTCACTCATTAATGTCATGGGCAAAACAGACATGACTTGGGGAAAATAACTGAATTTATTACCAATCAAAATCAGAGCAGGATAGTGAGAAGTAAAACAAATCTTAAAAACACCTTCTGCCCACCCCTCCATCCTTTCCAGGTTCTACCTTCTGTCTCCTCCAGCGGTGCGCGGAGGCAGGAAATGGGGGCTATGGTTCATCACARTTCATCACAGCAGATGATGTTTCTACCACTGCTTTCTCCTCAAGGAGCGGAGTTCTTCCCCTAACCCAGTGTGGTGTCCCTCCCATAGGAGAAAGTTCTTCATGAACTTCTCCAACGTGAGTCCCTCCCACAGGCTATAGTTCTTCATTAACTTCTCCAGTGTGAGTCCCTTCCATGGGGTGCAGTCCTTCAGGAACTGCGTGCTCCACTGTGGATCCAGCAGTGCCAGAAGGTCAAGGGAGGTGATCCTACCCCTCTACTCAGCCCTAGTGAGGACACACCTGGAGTGCTGTGTTCAGTTCTGGGCTCCTCAGTAGAAGAGTCTTGGAGCTCTCGCAGCAGATCCAGCAGAGGGCAACAGGGATGATTAAGGGACTGGAGCAGCTCCAGAGGATAATCTGAGAGAGCTGGGCCTGTACAGTCTTGAGAAGAAATGACTGAGACCTCACCAATGGCTACAGGTAGGGTGGGTGAATGGGTGTCTAGACGATGGAGTCAGGCTCTGCTCAGTGGTGCCAGGCGATAGGACAAGAAGCAACAGACAGAAACTGATGGACATGAAGTTCCACCTGAACGTGAGGAGTAACCTCCTTACTGTGCAGGTGACTGAGCACCAGCACAAGTTGCCCAGAGAGGTTGTGGAGTCTCCCTCACTGGAGAATTCAAGAACTGTCTGGACACAGTCCTGTGCCATGTTCTCTGGGATGACCCTGCCTAAGCAGGGAGGTTGAACCAGATGACTCATTGTGGTTCCTTCCAACCTGACCCATTCTGTGATCCTGTGCTTCTGTGATTCTTTGAAAGTTGTGTTCGTGACAGTGCCTTCAGGTTGAATCTAGTAAACTTTGTTGATTTCAGTATGAGTGCAATAAATTTTCTTAAGTGGCATTTTGGATATTTTGTCCTATTCCTTTCAGTATTTTTAAAGTAAGCATTTCATTAATACAAGATGTGTTTGTGGTTTTTTGTTTTATATTTGTTTAAAATATAACATTTTACTATTCATAGTTAATACTCTACTTCAGAGGACATTTCTTTTAAATGGGAGTTTTCTTTTTTCTTTTGGTGACCATTGTAATTATCCATACATGGAGAAGGCAGCACATTTCATCATTATTATTATTAAAGTTCACTAACATCTATTTTCAGTTATTTTTAATTTTGCTAATCTTTATTCTTTGTACTGAAATTTTCCACACCATGTATTTGCCTTAGGCTGGAATTTTATTTTGGAACATTTATACCAAGAGGAATCAGAGAAAGAGGGGAAAACATACTCTTTCAAAAATCTTTTCTATCCATTCCATTGAGAAGCTCTCAGCCAAGAAACTAATGTAAAGAAGACCATGGGAAGAAACACTCAGTTCAGGAGTAGCTGGGATAGCAACATTAGTGCTGGGTCAACATTTCTGGGAGACCAGGGAGTTTCTCACTTTCTGAAATATGCTTTTGCATTTATGTAATGTCCTAGGGTTTGTTTGCTTGCTTGCTTGCTCGCTTGCTTTGTTTGTTCTTTTATTCGATTGTTTCCTTTTTAATGGGTTTTCTGAAAATGTATTAAGACTTGTAATTACAGGAGTATGAAATTGTTTGAGAAAATAGATTGGTTATTTTAAGTAATTAAAATATTTTGCTTTGTCAGCAGGACACAGGAGTGACAAAAAATGTAATATTTTGTATACCTAAATCAATAAATATCCTTAACCCAGAACAGCCAAACATGAGATGTCAATGATTGTCATAGGCAGTCACTTGCAGTTGGTTTATACAGCAGATTGATGTAGCTAAACACTTTATAAGTTACTGTGCTAATTTTATCACAGTAAGTGTTAGCATGCTGGAATTTACTGTTCCTTAACACATCTCTGAAGCAGCCCTGACAATATTTAAATTCAGTAAAGGTGAAAGCAGCAGTAAATTACACTTTTAATTTACCAATATACTGTTCCAGGACAATTTTCCATGGATCATGTACACGTGCTATATTTCAGAAGCAGTGAAATGTATTTATATTAATTACTAGAGCACAGTAAGCATAAAGAACATAGAAGAAGGATTCTCTGATAAAATAAAGTGGTTAATGTGATTTCGTTAAAAACATAATACCAAGCACGCTATCAAAGTTGGAGAGTAGGGACTGGATTTTGGCAAACAAAGATCTATTGTCTCAGCCTTAAAATTCAAAGAGTTTTTCACTGCTTGTACAATGCCTTAATATAGAAAACTGATCACATTACAGTATTTAGGTTTCTCCTATGAGAAACGGGAACTAAACACGAAAAACCAAATCTCATTCTTATTCTTATCAGATGTAAAACTACAGTTACAATCTTTCATATTTTTATTACAGTTCATTTGTATGGCTGAAAGCATTCTCTATTCATTTGGAATCAGAACTACATGTGCTTTGAAATTAATGAGCCAGTGTAAAGCTCAGACTTTACAAGGTTAATTTAAGCTTGTCCTACTCCATGTTTTCCTGTAGTTTTACATTATGCAAATTGCAGGTGATGATGTGAAGCTGACAGAAAACCCAAAAGTCATGAACCCAGGTCACAGCTATGAAACAGAAATTACAGTAGCTGATGATCAGAGGAAATGACCCTACCTTGTCTTTCTCAGAAACTGAAGAAACTTTTTCTTCCTTCTAATGCAGGCTTTTGGAGAGCTTCTGCTTTTATCTTCTCAATGAGATTATTTGAGACATAAGCTCCTTTAGAGCTAGAAAGGAAAAAAAATAAAATTTCAGGGTTAAGATTTCCTCAGAAAGATGGGAAAAAATGGAAAAGAAAAAGAAGAAAGGAAGAGAAAAGAGTAAACTTCATGGTGCTTTAAACTCTCAATTGGATTCCAACTGACTGAAGTGAGGTGCTTTAATATACTCTATTCTCTGTACAGATGATTCATTACATAATCACATTCCATTTGGAAAAAGATATTTTAACGGTAATTATTCTGTCATTCTACATTACAACTAACTTCACAGACAAAAGACCCTTAGGGAGAAAAAAACTGCACCACAGGTCTCAAGGCTTAACCGTTCAGGGAGAAGACCTTTCATTTCACTAGAAATGTTCCTACTTTTACCAGTAAAGAACTGACCAGTGCACTTCTCTTAAATTTAACAACTCATTGAAGATATATTTACCTCATCATGTGCAGGTTGGATAGCTGCAAATAGTATTTTTAATGTTATTTTGAAAGACTCTTTCTCACATTTTAATCATTCTATGTAATGCACTTGCATCATGTATATATGTAAAATGCATAGATGTCGCTATAAATCAGAGCAGTTGGTGGCATGCTAAATATAAACTATTATTATAAACTAATGTTATACACTATTTAATTATTACAATATTAAAGTATTCTCATAAACGATTCCTGAATTTTTTTCATATCTGGAAATTTGATTTATAAACTTTCACAAGCAGACTAAAAAAGTGGAGAAGAGCTGACATCCTTTAAGCTAAGAAACTATTCAGAGAACAATGATACTGTTTTGGCTATATCTGTCATCATTAAACATGACATTTAAACACTATACATTTGTGTGAAAAGTTTTAGAGACTAAGATGTGTTGGATGAACCTTTCTCACACTTTGTGCCAGTATTTCTCCCAGCACCTGCTCTTTATTCAGCCTTATCTCCTTCTGGTCCCTGCAACCTCTAAATAATATCCTTATGTTTTAGCTGATGTTTTGAATGCTTCCTATAACCAGCCACTGCTTGCCAGGCAGTGCGAGTAGGAGCCAGGAAACAGCAGATATCTCAAGCCCTACTTGCACACCATTTGTAATCGTGATCCCTGCCACAGATTCACCATCTCTGTTGTATGATCAATTCCAGAAAATTTCTGCCACTGCGGGCCTAAAACCTTTAAGGCCTTTCCTTCTGTTTTACAGACACATAATCCCTTTCCTTCATCAGCATGGAACAAATTATTACCATGATGTGCTACTTCTCATCCCCAGACCAGCACGGGGGGTGTGAGATGATTTCTGTCTTCACAGTATGCTGCTGATGGATGTAGAGATGAGTAGGTCTGGTGAGGTGCTGTGCTTCTGTGTGGGAAAGACTAATCTTCTGTAGGCCTGCCTTCCTATAAGCATATGTAAACAACAGTTTCATGAGCAAGGCTCATGCTCTTAAACCATGCATAGGTAGGAATGAGTTAAGATGAAAATGTAGTGTGCGAGCCATATATTCTACACTGGTTATAGCTCTTATACACATATCCTGCAAGTGTCTCTTACTCCTGGGACTGCCTATTTCAAACTCAGTCTCTACCTTCTTTGCCTGTTTCCACATGTTTTGGGGGGTTTTTTTTGGTACTGTATTATACAGTTCACTGCATGCCAGAGCCCTCTGACATCCCACAACGGGTCTCTCTAGAAGAAAAGGCCAGCTTTCTGTTTCACACAGCAAAATAACTTCCCAGTACAAGCCAGAGTGTACTCATCAGACTTGCTCTAAAAGCTAAATCCCTGTCTTCATCTCTGGCTTCTCCACTCGGACTGGAAAGTGTCATCATCAGAATGAAGCAAGGGACCAGAATCCTATTATTTGTTATTAATTATTGAAGCATGGGCTAGAAGAAATATTGTCTCAGTTTCTCTCCTTCTGACACTGGAGAGAACACTTCTTGGCTGAGCTGTGTTACGTGCCATAGGCCTGACACAGTTTCTCTGGCTGCTCTGCGAGAGGAGAGAGAAGAGAAGAGACCCAGAGATCTGCAGAGGTGGGGAAGCAGTTCTGCCCCACAGCCTACTTGTGCAGCTACTGTGGATTTGCCATGAGTGGATCTGTACGCCAAGCTGTGCAGGGAGTCACCTATAAGAACCAGTCAATGCATATTTCATAGCCACATCACAGAAGTCTCTGTGTCATGTAGCCAGTCCTTTGGCACGGTTTGGAGCTAATTTTATTTTCTATGCTATGAACTCGCAAAATGGGTTTCTTTTTTCCAGCTGAGGTTGAAGGAACACTTGGAAATGATCTCCCAAATGCCTGGCAGCTCTGCAGATCTTGTCTGTGAGCAAATGTACTGTTATGTGAGCTTTCTATTATAAAAACTGATTTGTTTTGTTGTTGTAGTCCCAGAAGGATTGTACAGACATCCTCTTTCACAGGTCATCTTATTTCTTAATGAAAACACAGGGTTTCTGTGTCCCTAAAGATTTCCTATAGTCGAGGCATGGCTTTTGTTCAGTGTACCAGTTTGTGTTTTGACATTGGGCTTGATATTCTTTGTGTACACAAAAGATTTTCTTACACAGCCCTCTGTACAAAATATTTAAGTGATTTTGTTGCTGCTGTTCTGGATTTCATGCAGGGAACTATTTTTCATTGAAAAAGACATCACACCAAGACCTAGTTGATACTCTTATGCCAAAAGACATTTTATTTCCTGCGAGCAATTATGGAAACAATAAAATTTAAGACAAAGAGCTGTGAAAGTTTGGGAAAACTCATGTGGCAGCGAGGCTTTTTAAAGCAGAAGAATAAAGTGGTAAGTATTATACTACTACATGATGGAGCTTAATTAAAGTCAAAAGGGAAAAAAAGTCTTTATATATGATAATGCATTTGGAGTCAATGGAGATGCAAAGAATGGATTCAGACATGAAATAAGAGTGATTGTATCAATGGCAGCATCACCCCATGGCAAAAATCAGCCTTTAATTCAACAAAGAAGTCTACCTAATTCTAAGCAAATTCTTATATGATAAAGAACACATTTCCATGTGCAAGTTCCCATTGCACAAAAAATTGGTATATTAGGAGACTATGCTGCAGAGTGGCTGAGACCAGTGTATAAAAGTCCTGCAGTACCCCTCCTGTTGCAGAGATCAATTGCTAAATGAATACTTGCTTAATTTTTGGCCTCATAGATGTCTTGTGTCTTTTAAGAAGAAGCAAAGACCAATTTCACAGAAATTTTTCATAGGTTTAAATGAAAAACTAATCAGCCTTATTAAGCTTTTTGACTTAATCTGATCTTAGATCTGTTCTTGTACTGTTCTGTACTTTACATAGTTATTTCTCCTTGTTACTGACATACCCCACTTCTCATGGGTATAGATGATGTGCTTCTATATGTTTTCAAGGACATATTTCACTACTTTCTACTTTTCTAAAATGCCCTGGAGATGCTGCATCCTCATATACTCATTTGGACTAAAATTAATAGTCTCTGTCTACTTCCACTTTCTAGGCCTGAGACTTTAGTCACTTTTATCACTGAATTTAGCTACAGACTGACTCTGAACCTGGGTTTGCTCACCTGTCTTCACTGTATACCAGTCTGTTTCTGGATGTACCATCAGAAGCAGTGGATGAAACACTGTAGTATGCAGAATTCTTCAACACAAGATATGATATCAACCTGTTATGATAATAAACTGGTTTGTCTTCTTACTTAAGAGAATTCATCTATTTCTTGAACTCTCTCTTTAATTGAGACCAGTACAGAGAAAATGGAATAAAACTGGAACTTATAACCAGTGCATATTTTAGTGTGCTTGTTTGGTTTGGTTTTTCATTTCACCAGCACAGAATCACATTTCATTGAAATCTAGTAAATGAAATTATGATTTTTTATGGCAGTGAAAAAAACAAATCATCTTCTTTGTAATACCCACCTCCAAATTTATCATAATAAATAACCATCACAGTCTGTTAACTTTTATTCTGCACTTTTTTTACAGTACACGGATCAATAATAGACTGTATTCAAAGCTTTACGAGGTTGTACACTTCTCCACCTGCAGATTCCACTAATCAGAAAAAACATAACTTTATTTCGTATTTCTTATTTCATCTAAATTATTATTATCACAAGTTCATATGTGGGAAAATACATATGAAAGAGAGAGAGAGAAGAGAAAGAGAAAGAAGAGAAAGAGAGAAAGAGAGAAAGAGAGAAAGAGAGAAAGAGAGAAAGAGAGAAAGATCTTGACTGACAACTACATTTAAATAAGAGAGGAAATATTACGTATGACTGTGCCAGTAAGTATTAGGAGTAAAATCTCAGTATTTTTCCCCGTTTCTAAATGTGCTGGCACTGGTGTCCTGGGTTAACCAAAAAGGATGTATTCTATCACCACCCACATAATTCCTTGATAAGCTGGGTTGTCACAGTTAGGTTATTACACACGTGGTCCCTGAGAAGAGGCAGATCATGGGAGGTGGGGCAGTACTTCTTACCTCAAGTGTGATAACTTGCCCGGGCAACAGCAGCAAGCACCACCTATCCTGAGTGGATTATATCTGCTAATGGCCCACTACCCAACTGCATAAGCCCCAACGAATAGAATTTTAGAAACACCCCCTTCCATTGTGGAAATCCCCGCCCCTGGGGGAGGTACCAGCCAAGAAACACCACATCAAACAGGCTTAGCGATGGAGAGAGACCACCACTGGATACCCAGTGGACCAGGCCTTTCTATGAGACCTTTACCACTGGACAACCAGACCACCGGATACCCAGAGGACCAGGCCTTTCTACGGGATGACTGCTTTCAACAGCACTGCAACCACTGGACAGCCAGAGGACCAGACCTTTCTATACCACTGGACAACCAGAGTTCCAGACTTTCAAGAGGACTGCAACCACTGCCAGGTTGTACTGTGACTCTGTCGGTTTAGGCCAGTGTTTCTGTATTCCTGCATTTATTATAACCTTTCTATTAAAATTGTAATTTTGACCTAAATCTCTCTCGAGGTATTTGTGTGGGGTTAATTTCCCCTGCTGGTTTACAGTCAAACCAGCACAACTGGCCATATCAGGTTTCGGACAAAATCATTTGATATCACTTATATGCAAAACTGGCTGGGTGTAAGTTGATCATTAGCTGACTGCAGCATTGTGTCTGCAGTCCCTTAAGAAAGAGGGAGAGGAGAGGTATCAAAGAGCACATTGTACAGTTTCCAACCCTTATTTAAGAACATGCCAGGTTCAAATATTAAGAGGAATACTGTCTCTAGAGAACAAAGGCATAATAACCAGCTTTCCTATGAATTCTCCCTTCTCCACATTGATTTTGCAAGAGACTCAGAATTCTAAATTTAATTCTGTTTTTAAACACAATCTTTCTGAGTTAATAACAACTTTCTCCTTACTTATACAGGAGTAAATTATTATACTGGAGGTGTAATATACAGGACTTCATTAAGAATAAATATGCACAGCTGCAAGTGAATGTACATTTCTTTCCTTTTTTTCTTATTTTCACCTATTAAAACTGAATTGGCTTTAAACCGATATACCTTCATGTGCAACAACAGCTTCAATGTAACTGATGGAAATAAGCATCTACAAAAGAGAACCAATTCACATCCCAGGATAAAACCAGCAGTTAACTTCTCTCTATGCTGATGAAATCTGGAAAATAGGCTGAAAAAAGTCCTTAGAACTCTTGAACTGTTTGGAGCTTGCCCCACAAACTCAGTTTCCATTACAAGTTTGATTGTGTTCACTAGGGCTTGCATAAAAACAAATTTGGAAACAGTGCACTAGAAATGGGTGGAAAATTAAAACTTAGTGTCACCATGGGAGCTTTAAGAACTGCTGAAATGAACGGAAATGTTAGTTTTAGAGCTCCATGTCCCCATCTCTTCTTGAACCTGTTTATACAGGGTAAGAGTGTCATGTGAGGTCTATGTTCAAGGACAGCTGAAAGGCCACATGAGGGGGTGAGATGTATGAGGGGTTGGGAGGGAGAATTAATTGAAAACAGAACTGAACAGTATATAAAGTGGTCTGAGGAAATTTCTTTTGAAGTAAGCTGGGTAGCAAAAAAGCTATATTCTACATTGTCCCCTGAAAACATAAACTCTTTTCTCCTTTTAACATGCTCTTATTTGAGTAGCACTACATAGAGTCACAAAAGGAAAGAATCAAACCAAGAAAAATCCTGGGTTCTTATTGATTGGAAAGTTCTGATTGAATGGAAGGCTTGTGTCTCTATAGGAAAAGAGAAACAGGAGCAACCCTTGCTCTTCTCCAGAGAACTTGGTCAGATTGGGCATCTGGACATTCAAGCAAGCACAGCAAGACAAGTATTGGAAAAAAAAATCCCCGAACATTTGGCCTTGTGAAAGGAAAAACTCTTTCCAAATCCAAGAAAGAGGTAAAACCTCCTGTCAGCATAGACTGGAAAGGGAAAAATCACGTTCTGCTGGAGGAAGTTCTTCTTTCTTCCTTTCATTGCCTGGCAGTAGTATAACAGAAGAGGCATTTCATAAACCACAAACTTTGTGAAGTGTTGTGTGTTTATATAAAAATTGGCACAGAGGAGATTCCTACAGTCTTGGATCTATACCATCAGAACCTGAAGGTGAAGCATGTAAGACTGAATGTAATAGTTTTAATCTCTCATCGGCTTAGTCTGATGTTCTGGAGACCAGTGTTGTAGTCTGGAAAAGGTTTTCCACGTACATGCTGCAACCTGAGAGTTTCTAAGATATCTGGAGGCATCTGATAGGTTAAACGCAGAGAATATCTGTCATCTTCTGCAGGGTCAGCAGGAGAATGGGCGAGATAAGCCAAAGGTTTCAAACTGCATTTCGTGTTTGCAGGCAATCACAGAATAATCCCTCTTATTTTCATTACAATACCCTGTTACATGCAACACCTGGTTGATGTGTGAATTTCTATATTGTAGTTACATGAAGCTGGATGTCTGTATCTAGACTTGAATCTCACCCCATAATTTGGCACTTGTGACAAATCAGAGGAGCTGGCAAGCCAAACAGAAGTATTACTCTAAACATGCATTTCAGCAATGCCTTCTGCTCGTGTACGAGCAGAAGTGGACGTAACACTACTGTAGCTAGCCATAATAAGTAGCCCTAATTACAAAGTCCTAATTACTGGTGCAGTTCTGTGTGTAGAAAATGTGTGTGGGAGTGAGGCATACTAGAGGGAGTGAGACTGCTCAATACTAGAGAATTTTACCGTAATATTGTGTTGATAATAGAACAAACAAGACCTTTAATGGTGATTCAGTTTAGGTGCTTCAAGTTATTAGTAAGATACCCTAAAACTTGCCATTTAACATTAGCTGTTGTGCAGATTCTATGTTGTCTCAATGTTGATTCAAGTGGTTGGCACAAGATTTCTATCCCTTTTCAGGTAACTTAGTGCTCTGTCAGTAGAAATGATAATTAACAGCACAGGAGTTAGAAATACAAAAATAAAATTATTGCCACCCATTTTGATACCAGGGAAATTAGGCATTTATCTTCTAAAAGAAGAGATTTATAAAAATAATGCTAGAAAAAGCTAAGGAGTATCCCCATAGTTCTACTAATCAAACAAAACTCCCACAGTATATGCCTCTACTATTCAGGGACAAATTGTCTTAAAGGTCACTGTAAAATTAGATTTGATTTCCTTTAGTGATCGTGATACCCTAATCTAAACGCCAGTATGTGAGCAAAGGATGAAATTCAGATGCCTAAACAAAGGCATTAGCCACAATTTTAAATACCTGCTCTATGGTATCTGATAGTACTTCAGCCTTTCCTCCAAAAAAGACTCAGGAGCATAGACAACACTTCAGCTGATAAAAAATACTCATCAGGTATTACTTATAACAGTGTTCATACCTAAAATAATATTTGAGATCTCTGCGTGTGTCTAAGACATCCTCTTCAGCACAGATGCAGCACAGGTTCAACACAGTTCTCACTACTGCTTTTCCGAAGCAGCCTTTGGAACCTGAGTGAGGTTCATATCTCAAATGTCCATGGGTAGGCAAAATATCCTATCCATCATAGTTGTAAGCCTCCTCACTCTAAGCTCCCATGAAAGTCTTCACTAACTCTTCTACAACTGTAAAGAGAGCTTTCACTTTTAGCTACCATAAAAACAAACAATCAAACAATCCAAAACTAGAAAACTTTCTGGAAACAAACTCTGGTGTCTTTGGCTAACTTCAGCAACCTAAGAACAATTACCTGCTGTTACTTTAGGTACTGTGGTGGTGTTGTTCTAGCCTAGCTGCAGATCCCAAGAGATAATCTGTACATCCCTTATTATATCTCCTAGCCCAAAGAAGAGCAACAAAATAGCACTAGGCACCTATTTTTAGAAAACCGAATGCAACATTTACTCACAAAATGAATTTCACCTTTTGCTTGGTGGCTAAAAGCCATACCCAGATGTCATGCCCAGAAGTCTCTTCAAGGTAGCTTGCAAACTTTCTGGTGAAGAGCCAAACAAACGTAAGGCGGGCAGATATCTGAGATCAGTCTTTTACTGAAGTGTAGGCTAATCCACTGCCTTTGTAATGGTTTCTCTCAACAGCTTAAGGCCTATTCTCCTGCTTGCAGAAGAATTATCAGGTCTGATGTATGTCACACAGATGACACAATACTGGAAGGAGCTGTTGACTCCCTCAAAGGCAGGGAAGTCCTGCAGAGAAACATCTACAAATTAGAGGACTAGACAATCACCAAACATATGAAGTTCAGCAAGGGAAAGTGCTGGATTCTTCACCTGGGATGGATGTACAGACTGGGGAATGAGATGCTGGAGAGCAGTGCCACAGAAAGGGACCCGGGGGCCCTGGGTGACGAAACGTTGAACATGAGTCAGCAGTGCCCTGGCAGCCAGGAGGGCCACCTGTATCCTGGGGGGGGCATCAGGCACAGCATCGCCAGCTGGGCAAAGGAGGGGATTGTCGTGCTCTGCTCTGCACTGGGGCAGCCTCACCTCGAGTCCTGGGCGCAGTTTTGGGCACCACAATATAAGAAAGACAAAGCTATTAAAGGGCGTCCAAAGGAGAGCAACAAAGATGTTGAAGGGCCTTGAGGGGAAGCTGTATGAGGAGAGGCTGAGGTCACTTGGTCTGTTCAGCCTGGAGAAGAGGAGACTGAGGGGAGACCTCATTGCAGTCTACAACTTCCTTATGAGGGGAAGATGACGAGCAGGCACTGATCTCTTCTCTGTGGTGTCCAGTGACAGCACACAAGGGCAGTGTTGTTGTCTCAGGAGATGTTTAGGTTGGATATTAGAAAAAGGTTCTTCACCCAGAGGGAGGCTGGGCAGTGGAACAGGGAAGTGGTGACAGCATCAAGCCTGACAAAGTTCAAGAAGTGTTTGGACTATGCTCTCGAGCACATGGTGTGACTCTTGGGGATGGTGCTGTGCAGGGCCAGGAGCTGGACTAGATGATTCTTTTGGATCCCTTCCAGTTTAGCATATTATATGATTCTGTGATATCGTGAAGTCTTATGCAGAGCAGTCAAGTTTAAAGTTTAACTTTAAGACCTTGCTATCAGAATATTTAGGACTTTCTAACTTTAATGGAATGGCTTGTTTTTTCTTGGTTGCAGTTACTGTTGTTTGTTTGAATATTTTGGTTTGTTGCTGTGCTAAGTTTAAAATTGGGCAAGAAGTTCTTACGATCTGACTAAAGGGCTGAATTTTCATCTTTTTGGAAGAAAGATGTCATTAATAGAGAGCTTTCATTGTTTATTCTTTTCCATGGTATTGATTTCTATTATCCTCTCTACTGTGAATTCAGCTCAGCGACTGAGTCATAACTACAGCATAAGTAATGAAAAAGAACAAGTCATAAACCACTAGGCTGGGCAAAAAGCCACCAATCTCCTAAATGCCCTATCCCAATTCTTTTTCAATCTTCATCACTTATTTTGGTTCATGAAGCTAACCTTAGTTAAAGGACCATAAAACCATTTCAAATTAGTCTCTGCTGTAATTTCTTTTCTTACCAGGGACACTTCTTTTTTGAAGAAAAAGAGCTATATAAAACTTAAGGAAAAAAAACCCATCACATAAGCTCAAGTTTTGTTCATGTGGTTTTGAGAGAGTGGTGAGCCCAAAACAAGTTCAGACACCTGGAAAGCTGCAAAACTTTCCAAGATCTTTTAGAGATTCAATCTTATAAAAAAAAAATTCAAACAGAAGAATTTGAGCCTTTTTTTCCCTTCATTTTTCCTTTTTGTAAAGAATAATGTTTCTACATAAAGCCAGTCTATTTCATTTAAAAAAGGAACTTATGTAAGTTAAACTGAGACTATTCCTAAATTAGTACACTTTATTTGTACTTTTTTGTTACAGATAACACTCTTAATAAAAATTTCAGAGATTCATGGCTGAATATGCTTCTATCTTAATTGTGACAAGTTTAAAAAAAACCCTATGCCTTACTAAAATCGTCTATCCCCCATCCGTCTTACAAGCAACTTTAATTGAAAAATACAGCATTTGGCAGCTGAATCCAGTCTGAGATTAACCTGATTTTAACCACTGAACTATTGCTGTTGTATCACATAAAAACTTTTGACATAAAATGGTGATCATATTCTCTTCTTACAGAAACAAAACTTGCAGACTATTGTTGGTCTGCATTCAGTTTAATAGCCAGGGCAGTGTTTTTGTATTCCAAAAGGAAAGAAATGGCATTCATCGTTGTTTACAGATATTCAACTAAGATGTTTACTTTTACTCCTCTAATAAAAAGATTGATATTTTGGACAGTTTTAACACAGATGTTGATGTGTTACCATTACAGTATTGATTGTAATATAAATATTTTTTTGAGTTTGCAACATAGAGACAGTACAGAAGGGATTAAAGTTATAAATGTTTATTCAAAGTTTACATACAGCATGACAATTAAAAGGGCTTTTTTAAAAACTCAAAATCATGTAATTCATTAAAGTAGGAAAAAAATTGAAAAAGAAATTTTATTTTAGAAGGCTAGCAACTAATTAATGACATTGTGGTAAAATCCAATGCATTTTCTGAAGTGTGTCTACAAGTTTCAGTAAGACTGTAAATAAAAAATTGATTTTCAAATTCCAGCTGAACTCATCTGTTTATTATCACATGCACTTCTGTTTTTCTCTTCATAACCAAATGCATTTCATCATGAAGAAAAGCATAACAAATTTACATGAGCCACTGATGTAAAATGGAAAGTTCCAGCTCATCCAGCCTTGTTGTACCGGTACATAGGAAAAACAGAACAATATAAGAAAATAATATTTTAATGAAATAATTTAATTGTTTTAAGCTTATATCTATTCATTTGTTTCCAGGAAAAGAATCAATATAGGAAAAAGAAGATTACTTGTTTATTGCTCCATTTATTTGTATATTCTTAAATAGAATTTATTTCTGTTATTGCATTATTGTATATTTCACAGAATCAAGGAATATTTGGGGTTGGAAAGGACCACTGGAGATCATCTAGTCCAATGTCCTTCCTAAAGAAGGTTCACCTAGAGCAGCTTGCACAGGATCACATCCAGGTGGGTTTTGAATATCTCCAGAGAAGATTTCACAACCTTTATGGGCAGCCCATTCCAGTGCTCTGTTACCCTCAAGTTCTTCCTCTTGTTCAGGTCAAACTCCCTGTGTTTTAATTTCTGCCTGTTGCTCCTTGTCCTGTCACTGAAGACAGTCCGGCCCTGCCCTTTAAGATATTTACATGCATTTACAGGATCCTCTCTAATTCATCTCTTTTCAAGGCTGAATAGACCCAACTCTCTCAGCCTTTCCTCGTAAGAGAGGTGCTCCAGTCCCGTAACCATTTTCATAGACCTCCACTGGGCCCTCTCCAGTAGTTCCTTGTCTTTGCTATACGGGGGAGCCCAGAACTGGATACAGTGTTCCAGATGTGGCCTCTCTTGACCCACTGGCAATGCTCTTCCTAATGCAGCCCGGGATACCATTGGCCTTCTTGGCCACAAGGACACACTGCTGGCTTATGGTTGACTTTGTACTACCATGATCCCAAGGCCCTTCTCTGCAGAGCTGATTTCCTGTACTGCACGGGGTTATTCCTCCCCAGATGCAGGATTACACACTTGCCTTTGTCAAATTCGTTAGGCTTTCCAACCTGTCCAGGTCTCACTGAATGGCAGAACAGTGTTCTGGTCTGTCAGCCACTCTTCCCAGTCCTGTATCATCTGCAAACTTGCTGAGGGTGAGCTCTGTTCCTTCATTCAGGTCTTTGGTAAGTTGAACCGGACTGGACCCAGCACTGACCCCTGCAGTAACATCATTAGCTACAGGCCTCCAACATAAATATTTCTTATTTCATATACTAGAACATGGTGGCATTTAAAAATCCACAGGAGAGCATTTCAGCCCCAAAACCCTGAAACAGAATAGAGCAAGTATGCTGAAGCACTGTTGTCTTAACAGTGGAGGCTTCATAAGGAAGTACACATAGAGATAAATATTACATAAATAAGTAATTAAATAAATAAAGTAGATAAAAATAAATAAGACTGTAAAGACTAGTAAGTACCCCTTCACATGCATAGATTTTTATAGGCAGTACTTGGGGAGGTTGTTGTGTGGAGTACTTGTGCAGGATGTTGTCAGATATAAAGGGGTACATTATATGAAAAGTGCCAACTAAAACAGACAGAACAATTGTGTGTATGAGCAAGAACAATGTAGGTTAAACATTTCTTCATTCCTGCATTGCAAGTTTAGTAATGATCACTAGTGGCTATGGTAAAACACAGTTATAACTATAGTCAAAATCTCCTGGGTAAATTAATTGCTTTCAGTTAAGTTTCTTTAGGGTATATTTTGTCAATGATATGTTTAGGGTTGGATTTTTTTTATTCTTAGTAATAAAATGATATAAGTAATTTTTAAAAAATCGTTTTGAAAGTGATGATTCCTAAAAATTTGGATGCCAATTATTTTATCCTTCTTATTGATTTTTTGTTGTTGTTGTTATTATTCCCTACAATTTCAGTGGAGTATAATGATCTCTTCAATATCAAAAAAACTATGTGAATTGCTTGCTCATGTGTGTGCTACATTCCCACTGATGGTATAAAATGGCAGTTTGTGTTCTGTATTTGCTGCTTTTAAATGTATTTATGTATTTTAAATCTTATTTTTATTGCCCCTTTTGCTAGCTTTACACATTAATAAAGTTACCATTTGACCTGCAAAGCTTCTCCAATCTTTGTCTTGATTACAGTAATTTGGGGATTTTATTGAAGTAATTTAGAAAAGTTGAGGCTATTATAACACAACTCAATATTTGGTTTAGACAGTTTGCCTTTATTGCTTTAAGAAAACAGTTATCTTTTTATTCCCTAAGGGAAACATAGGAAGATGGATCAGCTATCAAATATAATTAAGGAAAATGCTTTTGCCTCATGCAGTGCACAAAATACAGATTTTCCTATTAAACAACCTACCAAGAATTTAAACAAATAATTTGATCAGAAAATGAAAATACCCAGGGATATTCCTCTCTTCATCTTTTTCTCTCCCTCTGTTTGTCTTTCCACCTCTTGGACAACTTGTGCAGAGCTGACAAATATATCAATTTGTGATGTTGTTTTTAAGTTCAGTCTGCCTGATTACTTTGCCTGAAGCTTTAGAGGGCTTGAAAGGTCATAGACCTTTTGCTAAGTCTATTCCCAGTAATGAGTTTCACCTTTTCACCTGGGAAATAATATATGAGAATTAAAACTTGAAGTTAGTAAATACAATTTGATAGATTTCAATGCATCCCTAAGGCTCAGAATACAAGCAGCGAACATAGATGGCACTGAAACTGTTTATGTCACCAGTCTGTTTGGGACATGGAGTATTCATACATCTGGAACCTTAATTCTGGCAGTTTAATTTGATATTTGTGTTTAAAGAGACCTCTTAATCATTTGCAAAAGTTTAAGTAGTGTCATGTAAAACCTCCAGATGGTAGTAACATTTCTGTGTCTGATAAAAAATCATGACTTTCTTAACATGGGAAAAATCTGTAGCTGCAGTACTCCTAGTTCCAGTTTCCTTTTAAACTTTCTAGATATAACAACTTGCATCTACTTCTGAAAAAAAACGTACTTTTAGTCTTTAAAAATCACTGTGCCTTTAACTATCTCCTTTGAAATCAATATAGAAAAGTAAAAAAGAGTAGGTTTTTTCCTCATGTTCTCTCATGAAGTATGATTTTTGATTTTTTTTCCCTACCTGCTCCTTTCTAGATCTAAGAGATCTTACATCAGCCAGTCTGCTGCACCAGAGCTGCAAAAAAAAGAAAACTTGAATGTCTTGACTGAAACCATCTGCTCTGTTCTGTGCAAAACAAGGTTATCCCTGTGAACTAATGAGATCTTATTCCTGCATTTCATTTCTGTCATAGACTAAGAGGATGTGCATAAAATGCTAAGACGTTTGAGTATAGGTATTCAGGGTGCCTTTTTTCTGAGGTGTTGCTGTTAACTGAAGACTTTTCTCCATACTTGACAGCAGCCTAATTTTTGCGTTAAGGTGAATCAGACTTCCATTTCAATGAAAGAGTTGTGGAGCAAACTGTCTCCTGCTCAAATTACATCTTCAATGAGGAGTGATCCTCTGTTACATAAATATTTT
The DNA here is from genome assembly GCA_018881555.1 of Amblyornis subalaris. Classification (NCBI taxonomy): domain Eukaryota; kingdom Metazoa; phylum Chordata; class Aves; order Passeriformes; family Ptilonorhynchidae; genus Amblyornis; species Amblyornis subalaris. Next base: position 3,003,850 of record JACAXG010000086.1, on the reverse strand, counting down.
TGTTAATTCCCCTCAAGCTTTCATAACCTGACTAACGTCAGTCACCCTGCAGAACAACACAGCTATAGCCTGCAAACTGCAATATATTGCCACGGTAATACAGATCTATAGTCTGGAGCTCTAGACTACAGTTACTGGTGACAGAAGCAATACAAAAAAATATCACACACCAGTCATTACCCAGACCATGGAAAAGGCCTGCTAAGTTTTAACCACAATTCAACTAGGAAAAACTTACTATAACCTGTGCTTGCACTGCAACATGCCCAAGACCTCCACAGCAGAAACCTTACAAAGTATTTAAGTGTTTTATACATTTGGTATGTCTTAGATGGGCATTGTGGGAGACAATTGCATTTTTTCTTCATCTTTATGAGTATAGTACTCAAGGAAGGTAAAAAAATGTTCACTTCCCTGCTTGGCTTCTTCTAGAGAAGACCCTGGGATCTCCAGCTTGCCTGGGGAATGACCTAAATAGGCTGTAGCTGGTCTCTCTGGCAGTAGCAGCTCTCCAAGTGTCTATAGAGCAAAACTCTGTATAAGCATCTCAGTCCAGGTTGGTACAGGTAGTTTCCCAACCTTGAAGCTTAGCATGAATTCATGAATCTACTTCTGCCTATGGGAGTAGGGGAGGGACGGTGTCTGGGAGTCTGAATCTGGGAAAAAGTGTATATATAGCAAAGGGTTTATTTGCAGAAATGCCACACATCTGTGTGAAGATCAGACTAGTTTCTCATAATGTTCTGGTTTCATTTCAGAAACCTTTAAACCGGTGCTCTGTGGAAATATTTGCAACTCTTGCAATTTTTTTTACGAGTACTTTTAGTACACACATAAATTCAAATGTGTAAAAAGAAAAGGGATAGGAAATCATTTTGACAAACAAGAGATGGTGTACACTGAAGAGAGAAAGAAACTCTAAGACTTTTTTTCCCCAAAAATAATGTAGAGATAAATAATAATTTAAAAGTTATTTATCTAGTTTTCTTATTATAGTATATGAGTTCAGAACACTCAAACAGATGTCACATTCTGAACATTGTTTTGAAAGAAGAAAGCAAGATGAATATTCTTCCTAGATTTTTCTTATGGTTTTAGGATTTTTTCAGTTTTGGGGACTTTTCTTGTAGCAGAAGTGGCATACCTTTTACTTTCTTTAGAATAATGGATCTCTGATATAGATCATGCTTAACACTTTTCTGTGTGTTCTAATTCTCTGTTTCAAGTTAATGAAACATCAATAAGTGTTTCAGTGAATGTGTTCTTTCTGTTGCCATCAAGCAAGGAATTTAACAGTCCCATTTCCTGGGAACATTTTCTCTCTCTATCATTTCATATTGCCTTGGAGGTAAAAAGAGAAAAAAATTATATTATCAGGTAAAATTGAAAAATCAAAAGTGCTAACAGTTATGTAAATAGAGTAAAACACTATGCTGATCTTGTTTTGTTTGCTCTAGCCCTCAGGAAGCCTTTACCAACAATGAAATCTTATTCTTTAACACCATTTGGCAAAGGAAACTATGCATCCAGATTATGTCTGGCTATCCACTGTGCTTAATAGCTTCTGGATTAGTAAAGGAAACCATCTAACAATCCAGTTTGAAAAAAAGGACAACAACATAAAATGCAGAGCATAAAATGCAGTTTATCATGTATGCTAGGAGGGCTGGGCAGAATCTGCACGATGATAATTATGTTGTTTCAGAGATATGTTCATTTTATGCAACATCTGTATTAATGGGTAAATGGCCTCAGGAAAATAAGTCTCTGAAATTATAATGTACCATTCTGGTCACATTTTCCTTCTGAACTATACTTGAAATAGAGAAGTTATTTTGATAATTCCGGTTATACAGTATCAAAATACGATGGAATATCATGGAGTATTTCAAAATTACTATGCACTGGATCATTCTATTTCATGTATTGACAGCATGGCAGAGATAGGATAAACCAAACTTTCCCAGATTAGGATACTAAATATTTGAGACGGACATGCAAAACTGAGTACTGTAAATATATTTCATACTTGGTGCTTAAAATCTCCTACTGTCTGTTCCAGTCCTCTTCCTCACACTGAATATCACCTGACATCATAAATAGTTATTTCTAGAGTGAAGCATCCGTGAGTCTTGTACTTTAGCCTTTTACAGTGTTGCTCTCTTAGAAGCATGAGTAATTTGCAGCACCAGTTAACAAAATAGAGATGCAGCTCAGAGAGCAAGCAAGATACATTGAAGCTCCATGCAGGTTTATGTATCTCGGGAGAATTATTTGTGCCCTGGGAAACAGTGATGGAGATTATATATGGCCAAAAATAAAAATCAAACCAAAACAATAGAAATCTGTCAGCTCAACCAGATTCCTAACCCTTTGCAAAAATCAGAGAGTTCCTAAGTAGACACAGACATCCGTATCTCAGGGATTTATTTTGAGAATAAAACAAGGTGTGAAAAATACCTGTCGCAATACTGTCAAATTCCCCACCTTGGAAGGCTGGAAGTAACATTATAGAAATTTAGAGAACATACAAACATTACACTTAATGGTTCTACCAAGCAGTACAACTCAGTCTGTCTACCAGAAACCTATTGAGTAGTTCTACAACGCTGGAACCTGTAGCCCAACTTTGATATTAAAAATATATACGGATAGAATAACCTAGGCTGAGCGGTTGATATCTGTATCACTAGCTGTTCTGTTTTTATCAMGAAATTCTTCATAACTTTCAAGTTAGACATCATTTCAGGCATAAGAAGTTAGTCATCTCCTAAGAATAAGAATTTCTTTGAAAATACATACCTCTTTCAATTTTAAGTAAAAATACTAAGATTTTTCTGTACACCTATTTGCAGACACTGTAAATAAAACACAAATATAATACAAAGTGTCATTCAACAGAAAGAAAATAAAATAAGTCCCTGGTGGTCTATATATGATATACTACAAATTTGAAACCAATGACTGACCTTTATTTATTTAGTATAGGTAGGAATGTGAAGCATTTTAAACTTCGTTTGATAGGTGAAACATCAAAAGCATCAAAAAATAAGTTCATTTTCAAGAGCACTGAATCTTCTTTGAAGCCTGTCAATATCACTGGAACTCATAAATTTTCTGAACAATTGAGGAAATTTTTTGCAAATTCTATAAATTTGCCAACTATCTTTACAAGCTTAAATTGAATTTTTAAAGAGCATGCTGTTGATCTAATCTGCTATTTTGTTAGCTAATTCTGACACTGGCTTTCTGACTAAATCAGCACTGAGGTTGTAACACTCTACATAATATAAAGGGCCAAGGCAATTTTTTCATCAATTATTTAATTTAATAATAATTAAATTTCATATTTTTCAAAACAAATTCAGTTTCTGGTTTTCCTATGAATAATACCTAACACTTTAACTTGGTATTTAAGGAAATCTTTTATTAATTAAATATATTTCTAAATGGATGATTTATAATAAAAGTCCCAAAAAAACCAAATAAATTCAAATTAAAATCTTTGGATCTGGATTTTTTTCAAGCTGAAGTACTGCTACTTAACAAAGAACTACATTGTTCTTTTCTCTGAACCATGAAATTTCAAAATCAAGACAGACTTGGTTTTGGATGAGATCTTTTATTTTTCATTATCATATTGAAATTCTTCCTTCTAAGATATAGAAGAACTGGAAGTCGTTAAAACCCTTTTGAAATTATTTTTTAGTTTAATTACTTTCTACTCCAAATTAGATTTGCAGAAATGTGACTAGAAACTACAGATGAAAGCAGTTTATAATAAAAGTGATTCTGATACCTCAGATGGAGCTTATTTTTACAACCACAAACGTATAAAATGTGCTAATAGATTAAAACCCATTCTAGTAGAAAATAAAATAGCAGATATTCCTCAAGAATAAAGTTAATTGAAAAGCTGAAATATGAAAAATTGCATATGACTTGGGAATAATAATTTTTTTAACTTTAAAGCTGTCCAGAAAAATTCAGAGAAGCACTCAGAAAATCACCAGATTTTTTTTCCCATATGACTTGTATAATAGAATATGATTCTAAAGGAATGTAATGACATTCTATCATGGAATAAGTGTCATATTTCTAGAAATTCTAGTCATTATATTATTATAAATATCTTGAACTTGAAGAAATCTAGGTAGGAATAATGTAGTATACTGTAAGATAAGATATAAAATTAGCTATGTTTAAAGGAAAGAAGGAAAAAAAGAAAAAAACCAAAACCCCTCACATATCCATCTCAAGAAGACAAAGGTTTCAAATGTAATATGACATATATGCAATTTTAAATAACATCAGCCTCAGCCAATATTTCACATAGTATAGATAAGAGGTCAGATAGAAACCCAACAACTTAAAATGAATAGGGCCAAAGAAACAGAAAGGTGGAGGGAAATTCTATCTTCCAGATAATTTTGCAGTATGGAATTACCAGAACAGAAGAGCTGCCAATGAAACAAAATTACTGTAATATGTCATCAGAAAAAGAAGAGAAAAGAAGAACATAAAATGTTCAAATTGCTCTTTAAAATTGATTTGTCTCTTTTTTTCTAGTGATCTTTTGGGTCTCAAAGCTGGTGTGTGCACTTGGCATGTAAGAAATTATCTCCAGGTGGTTTAATGAAGGGAACATCCATAATGTTTTGAACCAACTTTTATTCTTTGTCTTATCTACAGGGAGACTTTTAGCAACCTTCCAGTACCTAAAGGGGCCCACAAGAGAGCAGGAGAACAACTTTTAAGGGCACATAGTGATAAGTCTAGGGAAAATGTCTTTAAACTGAAAGAAGGTAGATTTAGACTAGATACTGGCAAGAAATTCTTCCTTGTGAGGGTGGCAAGACAACTGGAACTGGTTGCCCAGAAAAGTTGTCGATGCCCCATCCCTAAAAGTGTTCAATGCCAGGTTGAATGGGGCTTTAAGAAATCTGATCTAGTGGAAAGTGTCCTTGCATATGGCAGGGGAATTGGAACTAGAAGAATTGTTTTGATGTCTTTGAAATGCATGACAGTTTGAAATTAAGAACTGTGTTCTGCATTGATGGGAACCAAAAAAGAGGTGCATGATATGCAAGGAGTATCAGGATCTAAGCTGAATTCTCTACTTACCAAGAAGGAAGCTTCCCTCTCCAAATAGCATAACTTTAACATCAGGAAGGCAAAGAACTCAAGGAAATAAACAATGTCTACTCGAATGGGTTCTACTATTCTACTAAGAATTTAAACAAAGCACAAGATGAGGTAGCAAAAGAAAAACAGTATGTCCTAAAATACAATTTGTATTTCACCTCAGAACAAAAGAAGTATTTCTATGTTTGTTTACTAAACAGTAGCAGAAAAAAATCTTTCTGAACTGAAAAAACAAACCAAGTTTATTCTCAGCATCATTCTATTGTGTCACTTCACAGAATGACACACAGAATACAGTGGATCCAAAACGCTGCTTTGTGTTCTGTGGTGGTGAAGGAATTGACAACTAAGGCCAACTGCCTGTGGCTGTGACTGTCAGAGGAGATTGTGCTCATTCAATGAGTTTCATATGAACATCTGAGTTCAGTATTTGGGCTTAAAGGAAGAGATGTTGCCACAGCTGCACTACTAGAGAATTTGTTTAATTTTAGATTAATAAATATGAAAGGAAAAAAAAAAGAGAAAGGTTTTATCAATTGAGAATAAATTATTAAAAAACAAGGTTAGGTACCAACTAGCTCTTCTTTCTACAGTGAGGCAAAAATTATTTTAAAATTTTAGAGATCGGTAAAAAAATGCAGGGTAATTGTGGGTTTTTTCCTTTGCCAGACGTAAGGACCTATTTCTGACTTTGTGTAGATGCTGAATGTAATATGTCATAGTTTCCATTACTCTGAGTAGAGACTAAGAAAATCATCCAAAGTCAGTGGGAAAAGAAAAAGACCTCAATAAGCCTCTTTGCTTTCATGTTTCTGTTTCTCCTTTTCTTTTCCTTAAGTTGCAAAAGAGGTATTATATCCTGACTGTTCCAACTTTCTCTGATGTTTGGATTAAAAAGGAGGCAAAACACCAAAATAAACAACTTTTACAAGGGAAAGGCAGCCAAATACCCAAAAATAAAGACAACGTTAGGAATTATTTTCATTATCCATCATTTTTACATACGTAAAGTATCCATAAATTTATTCTAAAGGCCTTTGGAACTCAAGAGATAAGGGCATAAGACTCAGACTCATGTCTCTTAATCTTTGTGACATTACCTTTAAAACCTGTAATCCCTTCCTGCAAAACTGCCACAGGTTACACTTGGAATTCTAATTTGATAAAATACTAGAATCCGGCCAGATCCCATCCAGAATATATTTTACCCCCTAAAACAAAATCACAGGATAAACAGTGTTGCAAGGTCAGGTTTGCTTATAGAGCTTGTCCCTTCTGCTCTGTTTAGTGTTGTGCATGCATGATCAAACACACATCCTGCTCATTCATGAGGATGTCTCTACCCAAGCTCAGAAAGATAACAAATATGCCACATCCATATCATCACTAGATGAAACTTTCCATGACACATTTGACTGTGTCATTTATTCTCACCTGCTCTTTGGCAATGATGAGAGGCCCACTAAGTACACTCCTCTTTATGAAGACTGTTCCCTGAACTGCGTGAGAAATTCTCTAGCTATCACAGCTATTCCAAGAATAAAGTGTGCAATTTCATAGTGCTCGGTGGCTTTTCAAAAAGCACTGCCTACATATTAAAGAAAGGCTCTTACAGCTTTTGAAACTATAAAGATTTTATTCTTCCCCTGGCATTATATGGAAGCTGCTCTGTGCTATTTGGTTGATGCTGTGTTCCTCACGGATACTACCAGACATAAATCTAACTTTTGTAAAAGGCAGACAACTCGGAGTTTTCTGAAAAACAATAGCTATAAGTACTACTTTGCTTTTTGTGTCACAAGCAGGGTTTTTTTGGGTTTCGATTTTTTTTTGTGGTTTAGGTTTGTGGGTTTTTTTAAGGGAGCAATTCCTTTCTGAGAAATATTCACATTTTGTGCTGGTTGGTAACTAAAATATAAATATTTCTTAATCCTGGTCTTTTTTAAAAGTTTGTATAAGGCCTACCATCTGAAAAATTCCTTTAGCAAATAGACTTCCCTATCAAACAGGGCGCCTGGCCACCGTGACATAAATAGACTCATTATTCACTCCTAATTCATTGCAGTAAACACCAAAGAAACAATTTCTAAGTATCTCATTTGCGGCTATTTATAGCTCTGTACAGCTTTTTCTTTTTTTTTTTCCCTCCAATCTTCTTCACCCTATTTCAAATCTTTTTGAACTCAGAGGCATTTCTGTTTTGTTGCCACTGCACTTTTATTGCAATACCCTTTAAAAATGCATGGAAAATGATTCACTTTTCCAAGGCTATTGAATCGTTAAACTTATATTGCTAGCCATCATCCTGTTTACTTGTGAGATAAAACACAAGAATTAATTTTTGTATTCAAAGATTTAAAAATATTCATTATATAATTGAATAGAGTTGCTAGTTATCATCAGTATATTTACTTAGTGAATCCCTTAATAAATGAAAGCATTTGTAAATGAAATTATAACAATTCAAATAAATTTTAATGGTTAAGTGATAAATGTGCTATTCTTATTGAACAAAAAGGAAGGCATGTTTCATCTTAATGATGGTGACTCATTTAAGTGTTTAATTATATGAATATTTTTCAGTCAGTTCTTTGACACTTGGATTAAATCCGACTGCATGTCATGTTTGTAGGGGTAAGTGCACAGAAAGCCATAGAGAAAAAAAAAAAAAAGAGAGAAAACAATACTAAACTGTTGCAAAGATAAGCACAGTTTGTGTTGATGGTGACATTCCACACTTCTGTAAAGTAGAACTTAGATTATCAACTAAAAAAATGAAGATCACATCATTAACAATCACTTGAGATCAACTTCTTTGAAGTGATTATCAAGTATTACATAAGGACTATGTGGCCAAGTGCGAGAAATAGTCCAGTCCATCAAAACAGCAATCAAATGCAGTAAGGATAAGACCACATTATTTTCCTGCTATTTTCTGTCTAGTTCACTACTCAATACATAAATCCTCTGTTGCTCCTTGTGCAACACATAAATGGGATCCACAGAGCAGAGATCCTGCAGAACTGCTTAAACCAGAACACTGATTCATAATCAAAAGGTATTTATCATTTGAATATTTTTAGGTGTCCTGTAAGTGTGACCATATACCTCACCAGTGGCTGGCAATATCCACACATGGATGGCAGCACTGATGGCAGTAATACTGGTTCAGTCACAACAAGCAAAGGTCCTCACTTTGAAGAAGAGGACCTATGGGAGACCAAGTTGAAAGTGAATCATTAAAGAATATTCAAAATAATATTGTTAGCAGCAAGAAGTGTCAAATATGACAGCAGATTGCCTAAAGGGGCTGCAGAATCTTCACCCCTGAAGATATTCAGATTTTGACCTAACAGGGCCCTCAGTTGCCTGCATTAAACTGACCCCTTTGATCATGGAGCTGTATCAGATGATCTTCAGAGCTCTCTTCTGATATAAACCACTCTAAGATGTTCTAATTTAAAGTATTTTTAACTGTGTGTAGGTGGCATCATGGGGTGTTTAGCTACAGTTAGTCAACAGAATGTTCTATAGATTAACCTTTTTTTCTTTCTCCTGGCTACCACATGAAGGGCTATGGCAGCAGATACTGCACTGCAGAAGAATAAGGGGCATCTGTTTTGACATTAAAGATAAACTTCAAAATGCAGAACTACACAACATCACTAGTCCTCATGGATAATATTCTAAGTAGAACCTTTTGGCTAAAATAGGTGTAAAGAAAGGAAAAGAGCAGTTGTGAGTACATGAGGTGGAAGAACTAAAGGTATTTTATGCCCAGAAACTTTTCATAGTATTCATTATTCTAAGAGTAATCTCTTTACTATGGGTCACTTAAGCATATAGATAATTTATGTTCAGAAGGGGACTACATTAAATTAATATTCTTTTTTTCATCAAGAGATAACCATCCAAATTTTTCCCATGCCTTAAAAAAATTAATCATCAAACATCAATATATACAGAACCATGTGTGTAAGTATATTTAGTTTGGGAAGGATAATTCTTTTTTATCTTGTCTTCTTTTATTATCAAAAATAAAGAATTAATAACAATTGTTATTGTTCACGGACTTACTCTTGACTACAACAAAATATTTACATTTTGAACATTTAAGAGGCTTTTAGTTAGAAAAAAAGATACATTCGATTTAAAAAATCCTAAGAAAATGGAGCACTCACAGTGCAAAAAACTGGTAGAAGAATAAACAAAACTTTCTGTCAAATACCAACTTTTTGTTATAGCTTTGATTGAAGATTTTCAGCCAGCCCTGCTGACAACTCACTGATGATGACTGCTGTCCTTGTAGATTTTTTAAAAAATAAATTAAGAAGAAAGCAGATATCTGTGCTTATCCAAAAAATATCACATATGTACTATGGCTATTGCTATAAACATTGCTCTGTCAGTTACTGTGGGACATAGGAAGTAATAAGGGCTGTGTATGTATCTGTGTGTTGCTAGAACAAAGTGACTAAGTTTTCACAGTTTATGATTAATCACATTTGTTAAAATTCTAAATCAAAACCTGCAATTACATCACTAAATGTTTCAGCAAGTGCATTCAGCAAAAGGCTTTATAAATTAAGAAACACAAAATAATTTGTCTGTATTGCAGTAAGATTCCAGAGAAGACATGATGACTTGCTCTCACCCAAGGACAGAAAGATCTAGACAGAAAGAACAAGGACAAAAATACTTAAACTGATGACTGATAGGATGATCATCTAGGTAACTATGCCCAAATTCCTTGCACGTTTTGTTCAAGAAACCCCTGTTCTGGCAGAAAACTGTCATTTGTGTGCGGCACAAAAACCCCTGCTTAGGCCCATAGAGGAGCTCAATTCTTGAGTTCACTACCTGGCCTTCTCTCCATAAGTAAAATAAGAGTAACCTTGAGGTACAATTTTCCATGCTCATTGTTTGTGACTGCATGTCAAAAAGAAGAAGAAAAGGCTTTGTTTACTAAGGCAGAGACAGAGAACAATGACAGTCACATGAAAATAATATCCCTGTTCTCCCAGAAGGATGTTAACAGTTATTATATTGCACCACAAGTATGTGTCATCTCTAACCCAGCAATTCATTTACTCTTCTCTCAAAATGAATGTACTGTAGCAGGAAATTTATAACAAGAATTTGAGGGGAAAGTAAATCAATCTTATCTTCAGCCAGCAATAATACACACTAACTGGGGCAGACAGGACTTGTCCAACATTGCTGCTCGCTAAAGAGGAAGGTATTGATTTGTGTTCGCCTTTTTCTATTAACAGTAAAGAGTCTACAGCACTTTCACACATCATAGGATAAGGCTTAAGGGTGTCAAAAAGCAATATACAAACCTCAAAATGTTTGTAGCTTTGATTTGTGGAAGCTATGATCATTTTGAATGCTTATTTAAAGTTTTTTTTCTGCATCACCATCTTCCTTTAAACTAAGAAAACTTTTCTTCTGTCATTGACCTTCTAATAATCTGTTCTCAACAGATCAGTTTTTGCTATATGACTAGTCCCATTCATTCTTGCTGCTTTGTGATACCAGAATATACTTAAGATATTACACATACCTTTTTTTTTGTACAACCAATTTTATGTTTGATGTCCTTGGGCTTGCAGGTATTGGCTTCAGTTTGTCAAACAAAATATAAAAATACCAATAATTTTGATTACAAAAGGGTTCTTATAGCAGTAAGTTTTGGTATAAATTTTTAGGATATCACAAAATAGCAGGCTTATTTAATTTGTGATATATATGTCAATTATATAATCTCACTTATCATTATACGTCAGATAAACATAACATTACTCTTCTGAAATATGATTGGCCATGGATGACTATTGTCTTGCTAAATAAAAAATCCTTGCATTATTCCTAATAAACTCTCACATGCCTTCATGAAGAAATTTTTTGTGCATACCTCAAGTTTTATATTCAGATGAAAACTATTTTGTAGGTATTGTATGCTGAATTACATGCTATGCTCATGGAGTAAAAAGCCCATTAACCACATTTTTCAAAATTCACCAATATCCTTTAGATTGTGCAAGATGAAAGAAGATGTTCCCAGGGAAAAACTGCAGCTCAAAGATTAACAGAGAAAGGTGATATTTTAACTAATAAGTAAATAGAAAAATGTATCTTTCAGTAAGCAATTTTTGAACAAAAAGAAAGAAAACATTTCTTAATTAACAGATTAGCTATGGGATAGCCACATCTTTGTTGGTAAGCTAACATCTCAAACTTTTTGAGAACTATATATTCTAGTAGAACTGAGCTTCAAACATCCGTAACACTGGGAACAAATGGAAGAAAGAAATACAGAGTGCGCTGGGTCATATTCTCAGCCGTAAAATCAACTAGAAGGAGCTGTGTGTGTATCTGAGAAGCATTTAAACAAAAACATTTAAATTAGCATCTTATTATTTGGTTTAATTAATGCAAAACAATTCAGTTTTATTTTCTTTATTTCCGTGGCACCTGACATTGATGGAGATTTTAGATATTAGACTGTTCTGCCTATCCTTCTGGTGGTCAGGTTCATTTGCCTAGAAATGCAGAAGGTTGACAAGTATGTCAGGGGATTTAAGGGAAACCCATTTGTGCAGCAAATGAATGCTGGATGCCATACCATAAGGCACAGAAAATGACACTGAAAAGTTATACTTAAGAACTGAATCCTACCCTAGGATGCATTGTCCTTCAAGCTTGGGGCAAAATTCAAATGTCCCATGGCCTCCTAGTGTCCTTTTAGGTGATATGAAGTGYCCTGCTTGGTCTCTAGCAGCCACTCCAGAAAGCTAATGTGTCTCTTGTCCTATGTCACAATCGGTAGCCTAAGCAGACAGCTGTCTTATAGTATCACCCTGACCTGTTTCACCTGAGTCCAGTCACCTGCATTAGATAACTGAATCCTAACCTTGCTCTTCTGAGCTGGCAGACATGTTCTTCCACGTGTCCCAAATGGTAGTAGACTCCTACCTCTGGTCAAGTGAATTAAACTTCTGTGTCTCTTCTSCTCATTCTTACTTTTTACTATCAGGAAGCTGCAGCACTGGTCTCATGGGTTTCACAAGCTAATACCATAGTTAAATACATCTCTGACATAATAAATGAGAGTCAAGGCTCAGTCTGTTTGTAGATGGAAAACTAATATGTGAGGAGTGAGTGTGGGCTTTGTACACCCATGAGAACATACACAAAGAAGCAGCAAATTGAAATTGTTTGTCATGTATCCCATTAGCACATGATTTACTCCAGCAAATGTTTATCCCACTCTCCCTAAGGGGATGTTTTTGTTGATATCTGTAGAAAGCACAAGTGAGTTGCACACAGAGGGTATTTCAGTAACCTTTTCCAGACTCATGTTGAAATCTCACTCTGAAAATTCAAAGTCAAGAAGACTTCAGATATATATGAATTAAATTCGAAATTTTCAGGTAATGAAACTACCTTATTTCAATTCAAATCATCTGACCTTTGCATGTGAAGCTTGAAACACTACTAATGGATAAATGGTGTAGGTCTCAGTTGGTATAAGGCACAGGATTCAGAACTTTAGACTCCTGTTTTGACTGAGTCACACTTTCTCCTAAGTGGGAAAGAAGCTGAAAGCTTATTATCTAGATGAAAACTTATTACCCCTCATTGTAATTTTAGCCTCTCACCCTGAGAATACCTAACAAATGTATGCATAATCTTTTATGTTGTCTCAAAGAAGACATAAAGATTAGGCTAAAAAAATATTTCTTTACTTGTTTGTATAATTTCAAGCTAGATATTCACCCTGTATAGAATTTATTAACCCTAACTTTTTGCAAGCTGTGAGGTATATAGTGCATTCCACTATATTCTCCAGACTCAGAAGTTGTGTGTGCTTCATTATCAGGAATACTTATCTTTGATTACTGTGCGTTTCTGAAAAGGTGACTGGCAAGAGACATTTCAATCTTGCAATTTTTCATAAAGTGAGCTGGTCTTTTGTTTGACCGATATCTTACTTAAAAGCAATAGGGTAAGTCACAGTTCTTTCAGCCTGAGCTGGTATTGCTACAGCTGCTGCTCCTGGAACATCTTTAGTGTTCCATTAATCCTATAAAAGACAGGCTTGCCTTAGAGCAACACCTACACACACACACACACACACACMCCCCCCCACACCCCCACACCCACACACACACCCACGCACAAAAACAAAACCAAACAAAAAACCCCCCCGTGACAGATTAATTGTGATGATGTAATTGGACTATAACAGGGGAAATCCATTCTATATGAATAATGCTCATACAAAATTCATATGTTTGATGCCTTTTGTATGTCTGTTATAAACAATCCATCTTATAAGGGGGGTGATGTTAGCTTTCTAAGCACCTTATAAAGCAGAGAACTATTATTCTCCCCCTTTTACAGATTTGTAGACTGCAGCAAAGATTGGTGCAGTGACTTGCCTATTGGGGGGTCAGCTCTCTCAATATTGCTGCTGTAATCCATTTTGAAGCATTGGTGAATTTCTGTGTTGGACTTGCCTGCGGCCATTAGATGTGAAAATAGTCCACTAATAGAGTTTTTATCAGCTTGAGACAGCCAAAGTGCTCCCTCTGCCAGTGTTCTGAAAGCAATTTAGTAGGTAACTCTTCATGTCTGTGACAGGCAAAGGTAAATCCCATGTGGGAGTTCTGCTTTCCTTACTTCCCGCAGCAGTACAAATACAAGTAATCAAAGCAAGGTTAGGAAAACTTAGTGATGGTTCAGAAAGTGCCCTGCAGTAGCCCTCATGATTGGGTATGTCACTAGTAGGCCATATGCCCATTAAATTCCCATTGTAAAACTGAACTCTAAATATGTTGGAGAAAATCTGCCGTATTAAATCTAAAACACACAGTGTTCTAGCATGGCTGTTTGGTACTTTAATGGTATCCCATGCCATTATAGTGCCAGAATTGAATCCTGAGCATTGCATCCCCTGGAACAATTTTACTTGTTCATAGAGGTCAGTTAAATCATACAACAGCTAACATGTACCAAGTTCTCTTGTGCTATGTTTCGGAATACAGAGAGTGACTGTAGTGCCTTTGTAGCAATTTTTAACTAAGAGAACTAGTAACGTTTGCTATCACAAGCAAAGAGAAAACTTGGAATCCACATACCTTCAAAGATGTGGAAACATTTGTCGTCCAACCCAAAACTTAAGGCTTAAATCACACGATACAGCCTTAGTCAAGATTTAGCTCTAGTTTCTTTTAAATCTGAATTAAAACTGTGAGGCTAACTTTCGTCCTGGAGTTTTGGCCAAAAATGAGGAAAGTTTCTGAAGACAATTGGGATCAACCAGTAACCCATTTCGACGTTTCAGTTAAGCAGAACTCAATTCCTCATTCTTTTTTAGCCCCTGGACTACATAGTTGGCCCCCAAAACACTGTATTAGACTAATCTGTATCTAAATAGAGATTCCTTCAGGGTTCTTGAATAACGGAAATATTTAATCCATTACGCATAAATGTACACTAAATAATTGTAGAATATCACTGAGAAAATACATCATTATTTCTGATATATAGTGATCTGCATTGGTTTCCTGAACTTAGAATGTCAACTTGAAGTTTCCACCACTTCTGTGAACTTTGTCATTGACAAATATAATACAGAGTGTTAATTTTACCAATCAGCACATCAATGTCTGTCTGATTTCATATAAAATGTAAGTGAAAGTATCTGTTGGTCTAGTTATAATTTTAAATGAAGTTGGCCTTACTGAAGAAATTGCTCCCAGCTGCAGTAGTTTAAGACAGGGCAAAATTTGCCCAAGAGAAGTAGAAACCACCTATTTCTTGAAGCTGTGGATTGTTGATATCTTCTCCCTGGGATCCAGTGACAGGACCAATGGGAATGCCTCAAAACTGTGTCAGGAAAGGTTCAGACCAGACATTGGGAAGCGTTTCTTTACCATGAGGGTGATCAAACACTGGAATAGGCTTCCTAGAGAGATGGTTGATGATCCTCGTGGGTTTCTTCAAAAACTGGAAATTGTTCTGTTCTATTCTATTCTATTCTATTCCATTCCATTCCAATCCATTCCGTTCTACTCTTGTCAGCATTTTTCCTTTTGTTTATTAATTGAATACTATCAGTTTCTAGTTGTGCTGTAAGTCCTTTTAAATAAGCATATAATATAAATTTTCAAACCATTAAGTCAAAGCACAGGTGCCAAATTTCAACATGGAAAAATAAATTGGAACAAGAAAACTTAAGACAATTTGTTATATGAATAGATTTTTTTTGCACAAATATGTATTTGCTGTAGAGATAGCAACATTGTACAATTTAATACCACAGACTTTCAATAGGTAATTGTGATGTGCACAMCTTATTCTCTTTTTCTGTGTTATTCTTTCATCTTGCATATGCCAACCGCAATGAAAACACTGGTTTTTTTTTAATCTGTACAAGCTCTTCATCTAGTTTAACTCAATGGCATTTGCATCTGCAAGTGCTGAGTTAAATACCATGTGATTTTAAACTTTTTCCAGAAACCAGATTTAACAAACGTGGTGTATGAAGAGTTAGATTACAAGGTTGTGTTCTTATTTGACTGGTTAAAATAATAAGAAAAAGGGAAATAGGGCCACATTCTGTTCTCCTTTATACTCATTTAAACAAAGAATAACTTTGGAATATCAGGAATAAAGCTTGCCACGGTAAGCCATACATTTCTCACCTTCAGGCTTTATTATTTCAACTCATTATGTCTGTGTATGAATCCAAGCAGGTGTTAAAAAAGAAGTTTCAAAATTCATCAACCTATCTTCTCAGCAACACGTAGGTCTCTGAATACATCACCCCACATTGTAGTTTATCTTAATATTCAGAGTCTTCCATAGCAAAGCACCAAGCTTTTCTTTTCAGAAATCATGACCTCCCTCGACTGTTGTAGTAGCCTTGCGTTTTCCAGGCTGCCCTCAGCCCCAACGCCGGCACTAGGTACCTGAGGGTCCACAGGACTCAGTGGTGCCCCTCCGAGGTGGTGCGTGGATGGCTCACGCCGAGGTGTGCCTGGCTCAAGGAGAGCGGCAGACAGGGCGCAGGTGGAATAAGGCAAACAGGAGGCAAAGGGTGCAGCAGGGGGTCTCCTCGTGAATCGCCTTTATTGCAGGAACGGATATATATTCCACCACCAAGAAAATCGCACGACAAATCCCCCAGAGCTCACTGTGCATCAACTTTTAAGGGACAGGGAAAAAGGGAGGAGTTTGGGTGTACAGCCAATGTGAAGACAGGTTCTGGGAGGGTCCAAGGGTCAGAGAACCAATCAAAAGATCCAAGGGGAGGGCACAAAGAACGTGAACCAATGATACATGGAATAAGGTAGAACCTTCCAGAAAACTAGGAGGGACAGGGCCTGAGTGACAGCCTGTCCCGGGGGGTAGGGGCGGGTACTAGACACTGGTCCCGCCCTCCGACTCCTCCTCCTGGAAGGAGGACTCTACATCGGAGGCGGGGTCAGCAATGCTGGCCACAGCAACTTCTGGGGATCTACCCACCACACTTGACAGCTGTTATAATTGAAAGAAAGCATCTTCTTTCTGTCAAGAAGAAAAGACTTTCAAGCGTAGGAGACAGAATTTTGCAAGAGCTGCACAGAGATTGAGGAGCTCGCTTTTACATGTGATACGGGCTTGTGAAATGAGCTCAGATTTCACAGCTTTCAGATTTAAACGTAAAATCCATTTCTTTCACTTAGCTTTCTCTAAATTGTCTTCTCCCATCATGGTTTTTTTCTGACCTAGCTTAGTATTCTTGGTGTCAAAGTAGGAGGTTAAAGGACAAACAAGTACCCAGACAGACTCTCGGACAGTCTTTCTTCTTTTTCTCATCTCGTCCACACCCTTGGAGATTTTCTCAGAATAAGAATATGGAAGGTTTGTGACGTTTTTCCCCTACTCTTCTGTCTTTAGTGCAAAATTTCATAGAGATGTCCAAGATGACCTTTCAATTTATCTATCTCTGTCTGTGCTAGTCACAGATCCATAAATCACATGGGTCCTAGTAGGCTCAGGATGGCTAGAGACAAATCTACCCTAATCTGGAATCAGTATGGCTCTGTTCAAATGAAAGGGCTGCTGAAGACTATAGAGCGGGATATATTAGTTTTGGTGCAGAACTAATACTTCTGAATCCAAGTTGTTTGGTTTATCTGCTACTGTGCTGAGCCAAGTAGGCTGAGTGTTTGATAACTCATTCATCTCTACCCCAAATTCAATACTGGAGACTAGTTATTGGTTGTCATGTGCAACTGGTTATGGGATCATAAAACTATTGCCCAGAATTCAAGTTTCCCTGACAACTGCAATTCAACAGCTAGAACTTTAGTCAATAAATCTGTTTAGGCACCACTGCCAGATCAGATGAGCTATCCTAGGTTTGTTCTTTCCATAGGAAAAAATAAAACACACTTTTCTTTCTGCCACTACCAGAAAAATGTAAATTTAAGCTCTGAAAGCTGATTTCTCTTTTCTTTTCATGCAGATTTACTGCATCTTTATAACCAATGATCAAACTATATTGCTAGTTGTATTTGCCTAAGGTCATTGTCCTTACCTTGATAGGCAATTTAATTTGTGTACAAGAACACAATAAAATGCGACCTGTTTTCCTCTCAGTCTCAGCCCAGTGAAGTCAAATTTCCTGACAGAAAAATTAATTTTATTTATTTCACTAAAGAAGTTAGAACCCTTACTATCAGCAAAGAAAGTTCTATTCAGAGAATTGTTTCAAAGTTGTTAATGACAAGAGAAATGTAAGTTTCTGTATTATACCATTGCCACTATCCGACCTATCTTGTGTAAGTAGAAACCTTTTAAATATACTCAATAACCTATAAAAAATTTATCATTTTAGTGCATTTGAGTTTAGAACCTGATAATCAGGATGTTGCGTATTATGTGTAGTTTTTAGGGCTGCAGTTTTGCACCAAGCTGATAAGGAAAATGGCCTTAGACACCAAGTATGTGGATAGAGTCTATGACGATTTCTTGATAATTCCGTTACTTTAATAGACAGTGAGATTCAAATTCCGATATCTATGCAACCCAGCTTTTTCTAGATTATCTCTAAATCTAACACCTATTACAACCAGCAGAATATAGTCTAATGTATAGTCTTGTTCATAGAGAAACCGATCGAGGTGGACCAAGTCAGAACTGCAGAATTATACTCCAAGCATGATTATTCAGAGTAGAAAAGACAGCCCGATGTTCTTGCTCATTCAAAACTAAGGTTACATATCTGGTAGCATATCTGACAGTTATTTACAAGTACTGTGTTAACAACATAGGTAAAGTTCACTTTGTTATTACGAGAAGTGGTTGGGTGGGGGTTGAAGATTTTCTGAGGGAATAGGGTACTGAAAAGTACGGGAATTCTACTCTCAGACGCATTTGTATGTCTAGGTATACCATATTGTATAGAAATAATCAAATTGGCAGTGTAGGAGTACGTAATGTTGAATTAAGCTGGAATATTTCTACTAAATGTAACTTTTTGTATTCTACATTACCTAACATTAAAAGCAAGGGATAAATAAAGAGAATCTTTCCCTGAGTGCTGCTTTTTGATCTTGCTGAACAGTCAGTACATTTAATCACTTAGGAAAAATAAAAAAGGGTACCAAATCTGTTCACAATAATTTCATTCCAACCCTACATTCTTTTCAGTCTTGCAGGCCTGTCCACTTGTGCTTTGTATTCTTTTCCGTATAGCTCATTTCCAGCTATATTCCTCTAACTTATGAAAAAATAAAATTAAATACCACAGCTAAGATGTTTTCTGCTCTTGTCATATGATTATTGTGTGGGGTGTTTTACATTCCATTCTCCAACTCCAGGATGTTCATATCTTGACTGTAAACTCCTCAAGACATGTTTTATCATGTGTTCATATAATGCTTATCTCAAAGCAGTTCTTTTCTTCTTCAGACTTTGGGTAGTGCGACAAGAAGTATGATCAATAATAGTAATAATAATAAATACAGATCATCACAGCTCATTTTCAACATACATCAACACTAGATGAAATTTAATGGCCCCAAGTATATTGCAAGCTTGACAAAATGATCCTAATAATCCTTTTTGCCTTAACCTCTATGAATCTTTGAAGATAATTATCTATCTCTACTAAATTTATTTTCTTGAAATATCTTCAAGACAGCAGATATGGAGATTAGATACAGATACAGAATAAAATCGATTACTGTGTGCAAAGAACATGGGCTTAAGAGCACACTATAAAATATTGCTAAAATTCTAAAGGAAGAAAACCAAAACAAACCTAAGATTATCAAGAGCAATATAATATGTCTACTTATATTTTGAACTAATGGATGTGCGAGAAGGCATTTGTATAGCACTCACTATGTTGTTGAATCCTGAAGTAAACAATTATTTCAGGGTTATAATTTAAAAGAGACCTCTATAGCTCCTACTTATTGAAATGGACATAAACTCAAGTTAGTTGCTCTATTTATTCCTGTAATAACCTTAAAAGAGTAGAACTGGATGTATACCAGTCAATGCATGTAGCAGAACCAGAAATTAAGGTTTACTTTGCTGTTGCCTAAATAGCAGCTGCCTGCCTACCTTGTCCACTTTGTTCACAGTAAATGATGATGTTAATGGAGTAATCACAGTGGAATCAAACAAATGGAGAAGAGTAAACATAATATGTTTATTTAACAAGGTGGGAGAGTGATCAGAGTAATTACACAATTTTTAATCTGGTGTTAGTGGTTTGAAAATATTCAACAAAAGCTTTAAAAGAAAAGTTAACTAAAGACAAAAATAGGATTAACAAGTAGGTGTGAAATTTAGATTGTGATAGACTAATTTGATAATAGTTTTCAGAAGGACTATTGATTTTCTAGGCAACAGGAATGTAAATTGGCTTAATCTAGCTGTACTTAACAAAATATTTCAAATGGTTCTATGTGAAAATCTATTATCCAAAGTGGGCACAGGGGTATACAATAACTGACTTTTGAAGTGAGGAAGTGAACAGTGCTGAAAGAGAAAACATAATGGTACAAGGTAGTTACTAATGCAATTTTTCAAGGATAGGTTTTAAGATTAGTCTTATTTTGTAATATTATTCATTTTTTGATGTGAAAAATAGATTTGTAGAGTGAAATTTCCTATTGATTCAAAGACAAGAGGTTTTTGTTCATATGGGGGAGGAATAACTGCAAAGGAAACAAGAACTTCTTTATTGTAAAATCCATTCCTTTAGATAAATTGAAAAAAAATGATTCAGTCATGGACTCTCAGATTTCTTTTCCTTTATATAGGTCACATGAGTTGAACGGAGTTCCAGGACAGAGCCAGTGTAGAAAACTGTTACGGTAGGAGGGGCATATGCACCAAGGAATGGTAGATATGAGCTTGAGCTTGCTGGAGAGCAAAGTTCTCAGGAATTCCAGCTGGAAGTCAGATGATGTGGTGCAACTACCTGTGGAGTAACCAAGCCTCATATTGCATTTCTTACTACTGCAAATCCATAGGTCACCTAATTACCTTGTAGACCTTTCTGTTTAGACAAAATTGAATTTGTGTGTCTGGGAAATGAAAATGAATCCCCTTCTTTGGGCTTGTTTCAGCTGCCCACATACGGGCATCTGGAGTCGTCTGAGAAGCCTGACTCAAGATGTCACGTCACAGTTTAGGTCATATCTGCCAGTCCTGTGTGATGCCCAAGAAAACCAATAGTATTTGACTCCATCTTTCCACTACCTGATATTCATATCTCAAATAGTATTAAAGAGGGATTTACATATACTTTAGCTTTATATTAATGAAAAGGGTGAAAACAACAAATAAGTTATAGCTCTGAATGGTGATGGAATATATTCCGTCTCCTATAATCAGGCAGTATAAAAAAATAAATATCATATTTATTGTTTTTCTTGGCAGTTTAGAATTTTTTTTCCTGAAGCAACATAGCTTATGTAAAAAAACCCCAAACTTCTTGGATCTCCTGCCTTTCAGATGAAACTCCAGTGCAGCAGATACATATGATACCTATATAAAATATTTATCTCCATACAAAAGTGACATCACTGTCAAAATTGTCCTCCTCAGTCTTGCATAAAGAATTCATTTAAATGTTGCCCATGCTGGGCAATAGACTATATGTTCGATTTTGGTTATTTTATCTCATAGTCACATTTCAAATTATTTTCTTTTTCTAAAATTTTTTTTTAATAAGATATCCATTGTTGAAATGTCATCTCAGTGGTGGGCGTTTTACATAGTGATGCCTTTTTCTTTCTTGCTTTTTTAATTTTGACAAAAATTCTCCACCCTGCATTTCCATCAGAATACTTATTATCCTTGCTGCTATTAATCTGTTGTTTTGAGGCCAGGGGAGCTTGAGTTCCTTCCTTTTTTTCACTGCTCTTGCTTTTCCTGCTGCATTATAAAGTATCACTATATTTTATTTCTCACATTCATTATCTCTCTGAAGTTAATACACAAAATCTATTTATCTCTAATAATACGAGATAAAAATTGATTATTTTCTATCATAAACAGTAGTTACTGCAAGCAGAAAATTATAAATCAACTCTGCACAGTTTAAACTTGGTCTGACAGAGCCAGTAAATAAAGCTATATTTTGTGTTCTGATTTGGCCAGGCTTAGTGTCAGGATTGTTTTCGTTAGTCTTTTAGAGATCAGAAAAAGAAAATTAGAGAACTCATCTTATAAAAATATTCCTGGCTTGGCTGACACCACTGCATTTGATTAATATTGGCTTTGTCTACCTAAGGGATCTTCAACAATCATTTCAAAGACAGGTCAAGATTCAGGTTAATTGCTATTCTCAGATAATTCATAGCTTAGCTTGAATTAGTTGACAAAATGGATGCTACCTAAAAAGTCTTCATCATCACAAGAAGCCTCTTCATAAGGCACAGTTTTTTAATAGAATTCAGGGATCTTTTTCCATGTTGTTGTCTACTCATCTGCAGAATAAAATCCACTGAAGCACCTGGGAGGAAGTATTCATCAACAAGAGCATAAAGTTTCTTATTTAATGTAACTAATGAAAATGCAGTATTAAAAAAAMCAGTTTGGGCTCATATAAACAGGAAGGGAGATGGAAAGGAATGAAACCAGAATAATGCAGTTTTTAAATGGGAGTAAATTTACAAAGATTGTGTGGATTTGGAATTGGTCCCACAGTGGGCTACAAAAAACTTCAGAGCTGCTCCAATCGTCTTTTCTTCAGATCTGAACCCATTGCTCAGATGGGTTTTTTTATTTTTTTAATTTGTTTTTTTTACCTCGTAGACCAGTCCTCTGCAGAGCTCCCAGAAAGCTACAGAGAGACATAGGAGGTTTGCCAAATCTCTCTCCTGAATCCTTTCTTCCTTCAGGAAACATCAGTACAGCTTGGCAAGAGCAGAGTAACTGGAGGCGACAGGGGCAGTCCCAGCCCCAGGCATCAGATATGCCCATGGGGATGGCTACAGGCCAAGGCTGGCTGGGACATGGTCCCCAGGTGAGTCAGACTTGCAGGGACTATGGCCAGGCAGGGCAGGGCTGTGGGGTGTTGGACTGGCCCTGCTTGTGGTGTCACTAGTCCAGGGAGCTGACAGTCCTAGGGAGCTGAAATGGGTCCTGGGCCATGGGCAGGGTGGGCGGAGCCGTGGAAAAAAAAATCTACACCTTCAAGGGAGGAATCCCATAAAAAAATCAATATGCATGAGAGGCAGAGTGAATCACCCTTTGTATGTGCCTGTTTCCTTCCATCAAAACCAGTAGGAAACTAGTTGGATAGAGCTAGATTGGTTAAGTTTCATTTTTGTCAATTTATAGGAGATATGGACGGCCTAATTTTAAAGGCAAACCACAGCTATTAACTTTAAATATTTATTTTTTATATGTTAACTTCACAGAGATGAGGTGTTTCATATCAATAGTAGGATGTAAAATGGAATTTATTGCTGCCATCACTATAGTTATGTGAAATGTTGCTGCTAATGGTTTTCATTCCACTTTTGAAAAATATAAAAAGTAAAAAAGTGCAAGTAAAAAATATTTGCATTGCAATCTGAAGGAGCAGAGATCATTCTATCTTCTCTGCTTCATGGACCCTTAATCATATCCTATTCATCCCAAATAAAACATTAACATAACTTAAAAGGGTACATTATATTCACAAGGACGATGTACCTAGATGTGTGAAAATAACACACATGGCACCAGGGAGTCAACTGGATATACAATTTTGGGAAAGGCTGGCAGAAAAGTGACTTCTTTTAATTACTTTAATTTTAAATTGTTTTGGACCAATCAGTAAACTATAATCTCACTGACCTCAGTATCTATCTGAAGAAATTCTAAGAACTTTAATTAACTTATAGAGTTAATTTGTTTAAAAAGTGTCAAAAGCAAATATGTCATCTAAAAAGTACAAGTTTACTGCCACTTTCCATACAAATAATTAGTAAAAGCAGAGTTGCATCCCAGTCTCCTCTCAATCAAATTAGCTGTTGTTGCAATGAAAGCCTCTAGGCAAAATCCTAAAGTCATGTTTGAAAGCATCATAAAACATTAGAAATTTGCTGACTTCATGAAATAGTGGAAAGACCAGAAAGTTTCATGAAATTATCAGTTCAAGTTAATAGTTACTCCATTCCTATGACTGTGTATAAATTCCAAGGCCAAGTTGAAGTCTTCCAAATGGCATTAGAACATCACAAACTAAAGCATTTTGTGTCCTTCCTTTTACCAGTGAGGAATTTTTCTTCTGTGCACCTGTGCATGTGAGTGTAGTTCAAGTGTTCACGCAGATAAAGGCAAGCTGGGCAAACAGAAGCAACCACGGCCCAAACACTTCCTTGTTTCATTTTCTAAATTTTTGCTCAATGAAAAACCAGTAGTTGAAAAGAGCCTGGCAACAGATAAACAGGGGAAGATCAATCACAGAATCACAGAATCAATCAGATTGGAAAAGACCTTTGAGATCCTCGAGTCCAACCTGCAACCTAACACCACTTTGCCAACCAGACCATGGCACTAAGTGCCACATCCAGTCTTTCCTTAAACACCTTCAGGGACTATGACTCCACCACCTCCCTGGGCAGCCCACTCCAATGTCTAATTACTCTTTCTGAGAGGACATTCTTTCTAATGTCCAACCCAAACCTCCCTTGGCTCAGCTTCAGACTGTGTCCACTTGTCCTACCGCTGGTTGCCTGGGAGAAGAGACTAACCCTCACCTGGCTACAACCTCCTTTCAGGGAGCTGTAGAGAGTGGTAAAATATTCCCTGAGCCTCTGGAGGCGGTCGCTACCAGATGTCCTTAAACAGTGAATTACAATGGAGGGCTCTGAGGCAACAGTCTTTGGGCATTGGCAATTATGCCAAGTGCATACTCTTGCCTTTACCTCAAAGTGAATCAGCAGATGTTCACATGAGAATATCCTTTTGCTCAGCAGTAGAATTGATGGACAGAATTTTTTTCTGTTAAGAAAATCCTATAAGAGCTGCACAAACCAAAATGTCAGCAAATCTGTCCACGGGTGGTCTCTGCACAGCATGATCTTCATTGCTAGGAGGTCCATCTGATGCTGCATAACCTGGGGTTCTCTGGCATCCGAAGAGGCGTAAGATTATCTGTACTACCCTGTTTTCATTTCTTCTGATAGCTCCAATATATGGTGTTTTAGACAATACCTTACAAATTCTGAGCGCCTTTCTCACTGGGATTACAATAGCAATGCAGTAAATTGTCTTTTGAGATGATGGAAGCTGGTGGCACCCACAAAGTCTAGAGCAGAATTCAGTGATTTTACGGTATGGCAATGGTTTAATCACATAGATGGCAGAAAGACCTCCCGTAATCCCTAGCTGAGCAACTGTCTCTCTCTCAGTGGCAACAAGCAGAGGCAAGTTGAGAATCACCACAAGCTGCACCAAAAGCAACTGGAAAACAAAACTGATTTGAGCCAATGTGAACCCCTACATTTTCAAAGCCAGGCTGAGCAGAGTTACTACAGTTTAGAGTGTAGCCACTGCATAATCCCACTGATCTCTCTGCAGACCCCACAGAAAACATGAGGGCAAAATGAAGCCCTAGCTTTTGTTTGCCAGATTTTGCCTCCCACCATAGCAATAAATATTAGATGTCCTTAAGTGAGTTTAGTACTGACCTTCTCCATACTTCATTCAAATGAATTAAAGTCCCAAACATTCAAATCAGTTTTAATATTTTTCATAATAATAGGAAGCTATTGTTTTTTTCTTTAGCATCATTTTTATGAAAAAGTAAAACTAGAATCTAAAATTTCACTTAATTTTCTATGAATTCTTGCTTACAAAAACGCTTCACCTTGTCACAGCAAGAATTCTCACAAACATAGCACAACTCACTGAATTTATAATTTGGGTTTTTAAATTTATGTCAGAAATGAACAAAAGAAAAGACAGAATAACAGATAGTGTGAATTACCAGTATAGTAAGTGGTAAGATGTGTATTAAGTAAACATCATTTGACACTCCAAAATTTAAAGATAAATTTGAGAAGCATTGGTATACTGTGTCTGACTGGGACAAAGTTAGCTTATTCCATAGCAGCCCATACAGTGCTGTGTTCTGGATTTGTGCCACAAACCGTTTGCAGTACTCTGATGTATCAGCTACTGTTGAACAATGCCTGCACAGCATCAAGGCTTTCTTTTTTCCCACTCTGTCCCTTGAGCAAATAGTCTGAGGGTAAGCAAGAATTTGGGACAGCTGACCCAAACTGGTCAAAGGGATATTCTACGCTGTGTTGGTTTTGCAGGGCCTGGTTTTTGGTAGTGGGGGGGGTTGGGGGGGGGCCACAGAGGGGAGTCAGAGAGTGAGTGAGTGGGCTTTTCATGGGTGCCTGGCATTTGGCCAGCGTGAAACTACCACATATACACTGCAATGTCATGCTCAGCAATTAAAATTAAGGTTAGATGGTGTTTGTCTTCCAAGGCGGCTGCTGCTCAGAGACTGGCTGAGGATTGGTCAGCTTGGGGAAGACAGTGTGTAATGGCATGCTTAGCTGCTTGCCTGGGCAAACCAATTCAGGGGACTGAATTACAGAATTTGGGAAATTGTATCTTGCGTATGGTAAGACTGATGGTGATCTGATTTTAAGAGATTTTATACAATTGGGAATGTGCCAAATTATGACCACATAGGTTTGTTTTGAAAAAGTAATTTGACCATTGACCTGTATTTTCTGAGGTACTTTTGACTACTAACAGCCATCTCATTTACAAGACCTTATTTTCTGCTAAAGTCCATGAATTCTACCTAGTAATATATATTTGTCCCTTATACTTGTGAAAAGCATCAGTTTGTATTCTTTTGTTTTGTATTAATTTCAGAATCACAGAATCACAGAATATTGTGAGTTGGGAAGGGACCCACAAGGGTTATCAAGTCTAGCTGTTAAGGTGAACGGCCTTTACAGGGATCAAACCCAGGACTTTGGCATTATTAGCACCATGCTTTAAACAACTGACACCTTGTTGTTGGATATCTGCAAAACAAAAAAAAAACAGCTGTGGAAAATGGACCAATAATTATAGGCTTGACAATGCTGGCAAAAAGAAGAGGAACTCAGAACAACTGTAACTGATGAAAAGAGTCAAAAGCACAATATGCAGAGAGGTTAAGGAAATGCAATTCTAGCAGATGTTCACCGTTTTGTAAACACAAAGGTTGTATATAGCACAGTACAGTTGATTCAAATTAATCAAATGAAGAAAGTACTTCCTAAAGAAAATTAATAGTACATATAATCTATTCAATACTATAACAGAGGTGCATGTACGCATTGTGATAAGTTCTTAAAGCAATCAAAGCTACTGCCCATATAATGCCCTTGATGGGCTTTGATGATTTCTGTTGCAAAGTAAATAGTAAAAGAAGCTGAAACTGTTTATTATTCCTTTCCAGACAAGTAGTATTTATATTTCCATATTGCACAATGTTTCATCTTCCTTTTTCCCTGGGTTTATCTGAACTGCAGTACTCAAACATGCAAAACTAGAAAAACATTATAAAGGAAAAGTAGCTATTGAGCTATTTTAGGGACAGACAACTAACCAAAAAAGATAGGAAGGCAGAAGAATACCAGTTGCATTACGAAGACATAGGTAAAGGACCTGAGGAAAGGTAAGAAAAGCTCACCCAAATAAGGCCAGATTTTACGAAGCAAGAAGTAAATTTAAAGAGGAATAAAAGATTTGACGTTGACATTGAATGGTAGTAGAGGCAAATGACCCGCTCTGGGAATGCCTCCCCTTATGAAAGGTTTTATGATTATGAAAATTAGTGTATTTGGTCAGAACTTTCAACTGATTTACCTGAAAGTCTACAGAATATTGCTTCCTATATTTCTGTTCTTTTTTTTTTTTTAACATACTAGATCTTTTTCAGCAGTAGTTAACAGTTCTTTCTGAAGTGAATTATATTATACAACTGATTTGCAGACCAGGCAGACAGCAACAAATAACCCACATCATGAAAATATTTTTTAGAATCCTTACTATCACTGTGTTATTGACATGTCATTGCTTACCAAAGTGATGAAAGGAAATTTGAGGTTAGTTTATTTTCAGAAGATGCAGTGATCAGGTAATGGTTTTCCTACTGGTGATGACAGAGATTTTTCTTTGTGTGCTAGAATTGTATTGTGGTTTTTTTTTCTCTTTAATGAAACAAGAAAATATTAAAAATTTATTTTAAAAAATCAACAACAACACAAACACCCTCAAAACCAGGAACCAAATAGTAGAAACCTGCATATTAATAGGCAGGACAGATGGAGCAATTTCTCCTAGGTAATCAGCTCTAATAGGCATAGACGTACTGAGAAATAAAAGACCAGGCAGTATGACTACCTCACGGGCATGATAGCAGAAAAGTTAATCACAGCTCAACAATTAAATAGAGGATGTAGAAAGCAGGAAAGGTGCCATTTGGGCTAGAGTGCAAAGTAATCTGCAAGAGTGAGTCTGACAAGAAGGATGTTGTATGTGAGAGAAAAAAAAGTGGTTTTATTTATCCTGGTTCAGGGTAGCAATAGCTTGTGACTCTTTACTTATTTACATCTAAACTCAGAGAGAGACAGCCAGGATGGGTATCCCTTGGTCCTATCTGGAGTTCTGATTTAAATAAAATTTTAAGTCATATGCAGGTTCCTAAATAGTGTGTGAAAATTCATTAGACCCACTCCAGATCATGCAGATGATAGTTGTGCAGCTAATTAGTCACCAGTTTAGTGACTAATTAGCCAGTCCTCTCACCTCTGAAGAAAGTTTAAAAGTCCATTTGTGTTCCCAGTGTAGAAAAAGGATTGCATTAGATGTGTGCTGTCAAAGATCTAGGTGTGGCTGACAGACACTGAATCACAATGAACGAGAAAACTCTGAGTGAAGAAAAAAATAAAATTCCGATATCTGTATCTACATTTTCGTAGATCTAGCTGCTCTCAGTAAAAAAAGAGTACAAAAATTATAAAGAATAATAGTCAAAGCACTGAGCTTCAGGGCAGTCTGAAGCAGCTGCGTGCTTTTATTATAACAAATCTTGCTCAGTATGGCTTTACTAGCACAGGTGGTACTGTACATTATTCTTCCTAGAAAAGAGTTATGATGTTTCATTACACCCATCGTTCAGAGTTACAGCATTCTTCTTTTCAAAGGAGGCAGCTGAGATGAGGTCTGTAACGTGAACTGGGAGGGTGTTTGCTGGTACCTGGAAGATGATTAACAGTAATTCGATGCAACATGCAACATTTGCAAAAGTGAGAATAATAAAATCAGTGAGCCAAACAAATGAGCCATATGTTGAGTTATCTATCACCCAGGAGGTGTGCTAGGAAAAGGATCATCGCACTGGGCATTTTCTGAAGAGATATATTACCAATTTAAGACTAGGATCTTTATTTGTGATGATCGCTGATGGTTAGCTTACACCATCCTTTTGAGAATTTTTTATTATTATTACTTCTTATTGCTTGTATGAAGGAACGTGAGCGTTTCTCACCAATCTATAAGCACTATTAACAAAGTAAGGAAATTTGAYCTGCAGAAACTAAAGTTTTACTTTAATGTTCAGAGTTCAATTTATCTCAAGAGAAATATAGTCTTGTTTTATCATAGTTACAAATAGATATTTCCCTCTCCCAATTGGAAAGCAATTAACAAAAAAAATGCAAATTAAATGGATGAAATTACTTCCTATTTGATTTTCCAATGCTGACCCTAGAAACAAGCAGCAGCTAAAGAAAAGTCTTTAAGAGTTTTTGAATGTTTCATGTTATTCATGGCAGAATTGCAGTATAAATAATATATATTAAGTATATAGATATTATATACTATATATATATATAAATATTTCTGTGTTTGTCAAATCTGAACAGTTTGAACTTGCTGCAACTGTTCTGCTTAGGTAAAGTGACAGATTTTCCTTTTTCTTTTTTACTATGTCTTGTGATTTTATTTTCTCTGGAAAAAACAAAATACTGTACAAACATTTTTGTATGAATAAGAAAATTTCAAAAAAACTCAAATACTTTTCCTACGTAGGGTCAACAGTTTCCCTGCTCATAATGATTTCACATAATAATTTATCAGAAATGTGTTCAGATTAGCTGCAAATATGTTATTCCTTGTGATATATCAAAATTATTTGTCAGAATTTATGACTTTGAAGCTGGAAACACTAACAGATGAAAACCCTCAAATTTCAAGCATCCTTTGTTTCAAATAGGTTCTTCTGAATTCATAAATTCCAGCAGAAGAAAGATTTGCTTTCACTTTATAAAATGTATAAGTAAACTGCTTATATATTTATTGCCTTTTACTTGCCTGTTGATTTTATTTACATAGACAAAAATTACACACAAAAATTAGAAACCTTTTTCTTTGTAAATACTCCTGTAAACCCCTTTTACATTGCACTCAGCAGCCAAGAGGTCAAGACCCATCTACGGTCCTGGCCCAGCAGCATTACCTTGCACTTGACTTCTGAAAATGTTGTTAAGTCAGAGAGATATGAAAAAAGAAGACTGAAAAATAAGAAAGATAAAATTACTGCCAAAGGTAGATCTATTGAGACAAGGTAATTAGTAGCTCAAGAATTCAAGGAACAAAGCACTAGCATGAAAACATATAAAATACTAAAAAAATAACTTGGACAGCTAGTAGAGTAGTTAGGAATCACTGGGGCTTCAAATTGAAATATCAGTGTCACCAGTGATGACAGAGCAGGTGAGACCTGGTGACTCAGAGCCAGGTCACTAAGGACCTGTTCAAAGAGTAGTAGAGGTTTCCTTGAGCCTGGTGACTGATGACAGCGTGGCCAACAGAAACTCTGCGTGGCTTGAGAGTATTGGTGAGCAAACAATTTCTTAGCCTAATAGATCATTAAATCATTAAATCTTAGCTACATTTTGTGCATACTGAACTGATAAATAATTGCTTCTTACTTCTCAGGTTGTCAATATATCTCTTGCAGAGTCTTTTTGCACCATACAAATGATGCCTCAATTAACTGATACTAAAGAGAGGGAGCAGGATTCAGTGAAAAACAATCCCCCCCCATTTTTACCCCCTTGAGAACTGCATAAGGAAATCAGAAAATGAAAATAAGGATAAGTGTGGGTAGTAGCCAAAGTATCAGAGGCCTGGCCTGCTAGGGAAGAACTTTGTACTTTCTAAAATCTGTTTTCTACATACAGTTTTGGGGTTTTGTTTTTTAGTCGCTTTTCCAGAGGAAAGATAAAAGTAGTAAAGGTTGATGTATGGTAAGCAAAGGACAATTTAAAACTCCTGTGTGTTTTCTCCCCATCTATAACATTCCCTGGGGTTTCTAAAAGCTACTGTTTTAGCAGAAATGCTAGCAGCTAAAAGCTATATGAACATTAGCTTTCTTTCTACAGCTAGCAGAATAGTAAAGAAAATAGAAATGGAACCGCTTCTTGAGATTCTAGACCAAATTTCAGCTCAGCCACATTCTTCACCTTTTCATGTTTATTTTCCATGAATGTTTGAGTAGCTGAGATTAACTATATCAACCAGGCAGAAAAGCAAAATTTTGTAGAAAATATTATCAATGAATTTTGATAGGATTGCAATATTTGTAATTCATGTCCAGTTCATTGGTTACTGTGCTGAAAACACACAAAGTGACCCTGAAGTGAGGTTTTGTGCTGTACCTCCAAGACTGTAATACAACACTCCTGTGCATAAGGGAGAGGCAGATATAACCCAAATTTAAGCTGAGTAGGCTACACAGCCAAATAACAAACAGTAATGCAGGAGCAAAAAGCACCAGCCACCAGAAGTGAAACTTTTTTCCTCCCTACACACTTAGGTTAAACTTTGTGTGGAATGTGGGGGTATATTCTGGAGACTCTCAGCTACTTCTTCTCTCCCAATTCTTACCTTTTGTCTATCATTTAATATAGAAGTCAGAACACACATAAATTATAAAAGCCATAAGAGCTATAGGCAGAGTTACTCGCAGGCCATCAAACACCTAAGAAGGGAGAGACTGTACATAGAGCACTTGTACTTGTTCCCTGCGTTTACAGAGCATTTCTCGTAAGACAAATACAAGGTTCACTTCTGAGTATCACACGTTAACCATGGAATAAACACACAAAATAAAAAGGAAGGGCAGTGATAAGAATCTTCCCTCTTCTTAATAGTTTTGTGTCCATTCATGGATAATTTATGGAGTTAATTTCATTAATTTTGTTAGTAGAATTCAAGGCTACAATCACAATATGACCTTCGCTATCCAATGTCATGATCTTTCAAATTTAATATATGTGTGGTATTATATAGAATGTAGTTTCTGGCACCTAAAATGACTTTCAGAAGCTTATGCTATCCCCCAAATTTTCACACTGTTCATGGAGAAAATATTGCCCAGGGAGGTACTGCCATCTGTCGAAGAGTGTGGCTGCACTATGTAGGGGGACACCCCAACACACCAAAGACTTAGTCTATGTTTCTTAGAAGGCACATGCTGACATTAATCACTCACTGGAGAACTCAAGTGGCACAACATCACAGAGGAGCTCTGAGAGGGGATTTGGGGTTTTGTTGTTTTGTTGGGTTTTTGTTGGGTTTTTTATGATGGTATTMATACATCCTGGAATATGATTTACAATGGATTTCCTCCACAGCCCTAGTGAAATTCTGATAGACTTCACACCCTCTCAGACAAATCAGCAACAAGGTTGTGCCAGGGGTGTCCAACAGGAATGCACAGAGAGCTCTTGCACCAAAGCAGGACTGTGCATACGTATGCAGGAAGCACATGACCAAATGGCCCTGAGACTTGTATGGCATGGACAAAGCCAGTCTGAAACTGTAGAAATATAAAATCAATATTCAGATACCTAGCTAAAGAAATAATTTAGTATGCATTGAACCCTCAAATGCTTTACCTAAGGCACACAGAGAAAAACCTCCTTACGTTCAGAATCCGTCACCTTGATGTTTACACAGAAAAAAAGTATTGATGAATTCTTTTTCCAGTAACAGATTAGGTCTCTCTTTATAAATCAAGGTGTGGTGGTAGTACTGT
The DNA here is from genome assembly GCA_018881555.1 of Amblyornis subalaris. Lineage (NCBI taxonomy): Eukaryota > Metazoa > Chordata > Aves > Passeriformes > Ptilonorhynchidae > Amblyornis > Amblyornis subalaris. The sequence continues at coordinate 2,971,071 of JACAXG010000086.1, read as the reverse complement.
TCACTTTTCCTTCTTCATCCCACAAAGACTGAGAAGATAAGGTTCAGTTTACTCTGCTTCCTAAGAGGATTTACATTTCACAGGGGACTGCTCTGAGCACCAGGGTAGTCCACGAAAGGTGGAAGACTGGTCATCCAGATTTGCTGATCTCGCAGACCAGAACACTTTCTTCTAAGGAATAAGGTAATTTCCTGCCTGTAACAGGAGGCTAAACACTTGATGAGATCAATGTTGCATTTAGTTGAGTTTGTCTACTGGTGACCAACATAGAGGTAACACTGGGAAAAGGCAGCATGAGGATTCACACCATGGAGGTAAAATATCAGTAATCTGATAAGACTTCTAATCCACCAAGCACCAACATTTTTTCTTTGTTTTCTAGGCTCTAAATACAGTTCTTTCAAATTTTTTCTCTTTGAATATATTTGTAGCATTTTCTCAGAAGATACAGTTTAGGATTGGGAAGAACAGGAATTTAACTCAGATCTCATTTCCCAAATGCATAATTCTCAGTATCCAGCCATTTTGGTACAGCAGACAGCAGCATCAAAGCCTCTATTTTAACTTTTAACTTAGAAAAGGAGTGATAACAACTAAGTTTGATGGCCTCAGGCTTTTACATATGGGAAATTACCTATCCATAACCCCCTGCCAAGGCTTTAGACCTTTATTCCCTGTCCTCACACAGATACAAGTGCATAAAGAATCTTATTTTTGTCATTGTTCTTGTGTATATATAATGTATATCTCTTCTTTAATTTCATCCCAGAGGTTTCTCTTCTTTAGATCAAATAGTTCCTTCCCAGTTGATATACAGTGCATAAAGAACAGGTGTATTTATGAGAAGCCAAAAATTAAAAAATTAATGCATTTTTCCACATAGAATAGTCCCTTGGCTATTAGTTCACTCATTGACATGTGGAAACCATGAAAATGTCAGACATTATTAAATTTGGGAGCTAAAAAGGGAAGAGTAAATGTACTTTTAGATAATTAAATTATTTTTATGAGCAACTGGGTTTGATTTTTTTTTTTGTTATTTTCCTTACTTAGGTCATTGGCATCCTCATATATTCGTAACTTAAGAAATCGATGTTCATTGAATACCAGTCTCTGCCTCCTTAGTCAAGGAAACATTCTCTTCATTTCAAATTGCTACTGAGATTAAAAAGAACATCACTGAGCTTTCCAAGTAATTTAAAACTATTCTGTGTTCATTTACATCAGTTCAATAGAGGAAATCAATTTATCACAGAATAGTGCCAGGTGACATTTTTTTGTCACAAAATCCGTGGAACAGATAACATTTTCTAAGCCTTACTACAGAAATAGCAAGATGTATTGGGCAGTGTCATCTTATGACAAGCTCTCTTCTGATTTCACAAGTCACAGCCTTTTAGTCAGTGCACTTCACACCTTCAGTAAGTAACAGCCAACATGGATTAGTCAAGAGCAAATCATGTCAAACCAGTTTAACTCTTCTCAGGACAATGTAACAGGCCTTACAGACAAAAAGGAAGCAATATATTAGAGTTTTATATTTGGCTTCAGTAAAGTTTTTAACATTTTTTTGGTGTCAACATCATATGTATGCTAAAGAAAATTGTTTAAATGCCTGTATAATCAGCAGATTGCAAAACTAATTGGAAATATACACTCAGAGAATATTAATGGTTCACTGTCCAAATGGAATAATTCATCATCTTAAATTTTTTTATGGTGCTGTCCCAGGACAGCTGCTATTCAGTATTTGAATTAATGACCTTAAATCATGGATATGACTATTAGTTTTTCATGTTGATATCAAAGTAGGATAAACTGCAAGTATATTAGAGGACAGGAATAGCATTTAGAGGTATTTTTCAATACTGAAAGAATGAATAAGAGGGTGAAATTTTACGTGACTCTATAGGTTACATGAAATACACTAACTTTAGACAGAAATTACTGCCATGAACAGCAAACAACCCGCTAGCTAGAAGTTCTGCAGAACTAGATGTGGGGACACAGTAAATCATAGTCTTGAGTCCTCATTTTCACTGGTGAAAAATAATGGCAAGATAATAAAACTCTGAAGTAGTGTATCTGGAAAAGTTTGGAGGTACTAATGTGAAAGTGTTTAGGAATTGACCAACAAAGATGTAGACATTATTATTTCTTTGAAGCAGAAAGATGGGATAAGCACCTATTTTAGATCCTTTCCAGCTTTCCATCTCCATGAAAGCTAATTTTAATGGACTTTGGTTTTTTTGTGTGAGAGGGAGACAGAAACCCTCCTGCTGTGAATCTCTGTTCTGCCCTATTTGTGTGATATGGTTGACTTCATGGGTACAGTCCTAATTTACATCATTGCAGGATCTTGTCCCAGAGATGAAAAAATTGTTGATTAAAAAAAAATATATATTTCTAAAAGTGAATCCAGTTTCATACAGATTAAAATACCACAGAGCAAAAGGGAAAAAAAACCCAAAGCATAAATTAAACTGGCATCTTACGAAACACCACTTAAATAACCTATCTTGTTCTTAATAATAATATAAAATTAATTCCATAGTATCTGAATATACATGAATATTGAAACATTTCATTTAAAGAGTTTAAATTGGTGAATTTATCAGCTCATTTTCACTTTATAGATTTTTTATTAATACTTGCCCTTGCAAAATAAATTATAGACTATGACTGTACCCCAATCTTTGAGAAGCTGAAGATCTGATTCTTTTCTTCAGAACAAATTCCAAAGCTTTTAAAGCACACCATTCTACCATTGCTTGTTTTTCATTTCAGATGGTTTACAAATATTTTCCATAAAAGTGGAAAAGTAAGTATTTTTGGTTATGGTAATTTTTCAGTCCCATTAAGTCATATTTGAATGTACTTTCCTCTAAGAAGTCAGACCAAATCAGTTTTTAGTATCCTAATACCATTGCATTGCAACACAATTTCCCAGCCTACTGATCCAGTTCTAGAAATGTGAGGAGCACACATCCTTCAATTCACAAATAGCACCAAGCAAAACAAAGTGTGAAGTAAAGTGAATGATGTTTTAGAAACGGAAACACTATTTTGTAAGTTAATACTGTATTCAGTTAGCAGGGGATTTGCATATTCACATATCTGCTCATATAATTTATTTTTATATTTTATAGCATAGGATTTATGGGTTTTACTTTCAACATTTTATCAACTTTTAACTTCAAATCTAAGTTAGGTTGACACCCTCTGTGAAAAAATGAAAATCTGCATAACACATGCATGAAAAATGGAATTCTCTACAAGACTGAGGCACTGCAATTTAGGCATCTACATGTACCCTGTCTGTCTATGAACTAGCTCAATGATCTCCCTTTGTAATACTGAACCCAAGTGAGTCACCTAGTTAACTGAATGTTTTCCACACAACTATGAGATTGAGGAACACATACAGGCTTGAATCAGTTGTCTAAGACAGATACCTAACGCTGAGATGCACCCAACATACAGGGCTGGGAGGTATTACATAAAAATGGAAGGAAAATTCTTTGCTTTCTGGAATGGAACCTCGAGATCCAATGGATCTTCTCATGTCTAGACACCTGTGTTAAAGTATATGTCTAAAATCATTTCTACATAATCATCTAAACTGCTCTGAGCATCTGGCACTGACTCAGACCATGTTTAAGTTGCCTTTGCATATGGTATTTGAGATGCACTATCTCACATGAACTGCTTGGAAAGGCATGAGTTTCCTTACTTTCTGTATCTGTGATGTCTCTGATACTAGAGGGTATCTCAAATGGCACTAGACATTTACATTTAGGGGAAATGAATGAAGCCTTTAAATGGGGCATGATTCACTAGTTTATATAAAAGGTACTTGCATAGAGTCATCTATATTTCAGCACCTTGATCTCAAAATGAATGCCACCAGAGGTGTTATTTTTAAGATTAAATATACTGTCTAGGCTTTGGGGAAACTGCAGTCATAGGAGGAAACTACAGTCATAAGAGTGAAACTACATGGAGGCAATGTTATCTGGAGATAAAGTTAAATATAGCTAGATCTCGGTGAAACGGAAGCAAGAAGAGTCTAATACACTGATAATTTTATCACAGAGCAAATTTCGTTTCAAATGCTCCCTGATTAATTTTCAACTGTTTCATGCCAAAAAGGGGCTATCTGCAATGTTGAATAAAAGATGGCCAGTGAATAAACCTGAGTGAATAAGCAATCACACTAAGGAACTGGTATTATGCTTCTTGAATGTTTTGGAGCACTCTGAGTGTCTTAAAGACAAAATCTTAGCACAATGTATCCAATAATGCACTCTCCTCTTTTGGGAGTCCTCCCACAAGAAAGGAAGAATATAATCACAGAAGACTTGGTCTTCCCCGTCAAAACAGTCTTGTAACACTGTAGCACGAACTTCCGCAGTCTCAGTGTTTGTCCCTATCTACTGCTTCCTGCCACTTGGTCACACAACACATCTTTGTATTTTCAAGCTATTAAAAAAGGTTGTCTGAGTTTCAGCACAGCACTCACACCATTTCAGATATGTTTGATTTTTTAAAACATTACAGCAAAAATAATTGTATCTTGGAGCCATGGGGTACAGCATGGTGCCAGCAGAAACTTGGAGCCAAAGTCTGCGTGCTGTGATCACACCGGTCTGCTGTAGAAAAATAAATCCCAAAACATTGCAGAAATTAAACTTGCTGCACAGTTTGGCCTTGAGGCTAAAGACAATTTCTCCAAACTGGTGATTTCCTGGAAAGTGTTTTTCAGAACCCCCACCCCATTCATGCCACTTAAGACTGGAAACGTCTACATTTTCTAACGTGTTACTTTTCTGCTAGTAAGGTTCCCTGAATCTGTGTTACTTTATAAAAACTCGTATAATTTCCAACATAATATGCCAACTGGCAGAGTGTCTAATACTATTCACCAAGATATTCTTCCGTAGGTGTTGCCCTGACTACTTTAACTGTGATTTGAGAACTTTTTTCCAAACATGGGTTTGTCTTTTGTAAAACTAAAAAACAAAAAAAGCATGGCCTGGAATATTATCTGAAGACAATGTACCCAGACTCAACTTCCTGCTCTTTTTGACATGGGGAAAATTCCTCTTTACCCTTTTCCCACTTAACATAATTCCTCAATCACTGGGCTGTTTTAACCATAGTGCTTTGAGTTAATTGCGGTGATGACATGCTTTCAATTTGATCATTATAAGATCTTATATTTGATTAAATATTTACTGCAGCAAAACCACAATGATTTGATAACTTGTTTGTTATCATGATCCTATCGGAGACTGAGGTTTTATTCTAATGAATAGTGTAAGCAAAGTTACGTAGACAGGATGAAGAAGAGTGAGACAGTCTCACTTCAGGACTGCTTACCATACAGTGAAAGACACATATCTTTGCTTGGAGACCTCTTTGTGCCTGTTCAATACTTAAAGAAGGCTTAAAAGAAAGACAGTGAGAGATATTTTACCTGTAACGATCAGAGAATACAAAGAGAATCATACAGGTTGGAAAAGGCTTTTATGATCATCAAGCCCAACCAGTATCCTAGCACCGCCAGTCAGTCGCTAAACAGTGACCATGAGCACCACATCTGCACATCTTTATATCTCTCCAGGGATAGTGACTCAGCCACTTCTCTTGAGCTGCCCGTTCTAATGCTTGAAAACGCTTTTGGTGAATAAATTTTTCTTAATATCCAATCTAAACTTCCCCTGTTGTGACTTGAGGCTATTTCCTGTCATTTATTACCTGAAAGAAGAGATGCCCACAAGAGATGCCCACCTCACTACAATCTCCTCTCAGGTAGTTGAAGAGAACAATAAGATCCCCCCTTACCTTTCTTTTCTCCAGGCTAACCAACCCCAGCTTCTTCAGCCACTCCTCATCAGACTTACACTCCAGCTCCTTTACCAGCTCTGTTGCCCTTCTCTGGATACACTCCAGAATCTCAATGTCTTTCTTGTAGTGAGGGGCCCAAAAATGAAGAGAGAATTCAAGGTGTGGCCTCACCAGTGCCAAGTACAGGGGGATCATGGCCCTGGTCCTGCTGTCCATTCCTGATACAAGCCAGGATGCCACTGGCCTTCTTGGCTACCTGGGCACACACTGGCTGATGTTCAGCCAGCTGTCAAACAGCACCCCCCGGTCCTTCTTTGCTGGGCTGCTTTCCAGCCACTCTTTCCCCATCCTGTAGCTTTCCATGGGATTTTTGTGAGGCAAGTGCATGGCCCCGCCCTTATCCAACTGGTCTTGTCCTACCCTCAGGCAGACAAATGCTTCCACCCAACTTAGCATCATCTGCAAACTGACTGAAGAGACACTTGATCCCCAGGACAGGACAAGAGATAATGGTCTAACACAATCCCCATGCAATGAGCATGAATGTATTCCACCAGATTGGGGTTGCTCAGAGGCCYGTCCAATCTGACCTCGAATGTTTCCAGGAATGGAGCATCCATTACCTCTCTGGGCAACCTGTACTACTGTTTCACCAGCGTCATTGTAAAAACTTCTTCCTTATTTCAAGTCTAAATTTACCCTCCTTTAGTGTAAAACCATTACCTGTTGTACTTTCCTAACAGGACCCACTGAAATGTTTTCCCCATCTTTCTTATAGGCCCTCCTCAAGTACTGAAAGACCACAAGAAGGTTGAGTACCTCAGCCTTCTCATCCATTGTTATCAGTTCGCCCGTCCTGCTTATGAGAGGGAAACTTCCTTTGACCTTCATAGAGGTAATCATTATAGCAACATAAAGCCTTGTGAACTCGTGGTGCAGTCTTCTGAAAAAATGGCTGACATGAGGTGTCTGTGAAGAAGAGGGAAAAAAATTGTCGGGAAAATATATTTGCAGATAAATAAAAGTCTCTTTCTTTGGATTCTGAGCATTCAGGATCCACTAAACGATTGCACTCCCTCTTGATTAAGCAAGAGAGCAAAGTGGGAGTCTCTGGGCACACTGCAAGATGCACTTGTTCCACTGGCTTCTCTTGGCAGCAGGAGGTTGATTTGAAAGCATAAAAAATGCTGACCATGAATATTCATTTACTTTATAAATCAACTTGCTTGACTATACTTACATCTGAGTTCATGTCTCACAAGCATTTTAATAAATAAGCTTACTTAAAAGAAGTTTGTTGAAATTGTGAATTGTTCTTGACTGTTTCAGGAATCATCTCAGAAGCTGAGCATCAGATCTTGATCTTTAAAGCAGAACACTGATCAAAAATGATACCATACAGCTGATATATTGAAGGAAAACTTATTGAATGCTAAATATTTGTCAACAGAATGGGGTTAAGAAAGTGATTCTTGAAAAGAAATATTTTACAATAAATAAGATCAAGATATTTTAAAATTTGCTGCTAGTCAATTTAGAGATATAGTAGAGAAATGACTGTGAGTTGCTGGAAAGCAAAGAAAGAAATATTAACAAGAAAAATAGTAAGGTTTTACATAATTTCATATCTACTCTTTTAAGTAGTTTTACTGCCAATTAGGTTAATTCAATATAGAGCTATAGTAAATGGTGAATTTGACATGAATTTTTCAAATGAATACTGGAGATCTACAAAACAAAATGTGGGTGTGTTTTCTAGACTGGGTAGTTCATTGAATGTAAGAAAATGGTTTTGCTCTCAGTAAGTACAAAATCTTCTATTAAACCTATACTTCTTTAAAAATAAAAATAAAAACCAATATTATTTAGAAAACCTAGTATATAAACAGATTCCTTTCCTGTTTTATAACTCCATAAGATCTAAGGCAATTGAATAAACAACTTCAACAACTCCTTAGCTTGCATATCAAGACTCGGCTTGTTTAGTCTTACAAAATATTGACAGCATAGAACAGACAGCAAAAGACAATATTGGCTATACATCTATGGTCCACAGTATTTTAATAACATTCCTGTACCTGTATTTCCATTGTAATTAAAATTATTGAAGCAAAAAGAGGAAAAAAAGAAAAAACAAAGAAACAAAGCTTCTCAAAGATAGGAAATTAGCTGAAAATGGTTTTTACTACATTGATAAAGTAAGCATGAAGAGCTATTGTTTTAATTCCTGTACAGAAAAACAGAAATTAGCCCAGAAGTCATGACTGAGTAGAGACTTGCAGAGGTAATGTATGTTTTATCTCCTTCAGGCTCAAGTATTCAGTTAGGTGAAAGAGGCTAAGGTTTCTACATTTTAATAAAGATGTCAAAAAATTCATCATTTACATGGTTTGCAGGGTGGTGATCATATCTGGGCTTTTCCAGGAAAACAGAGAAAGAAATTCACAAAAACTGAGTTACCATGAAGACATAAAATCAAAGAAAAATAATTATCACCTGGGAAAGAACCCAAATTCGCATTGTTCACTGAAGTAAAACTCATATAAGAATTCAATAGGTGTTCTTCCTTCAAAAATCTCTATATGATCATTTCTAGAGTATCAGCGACAACCAGATATCTAACAATTTTAATGTTCTTTATTTTTCCCATGAAGAAGAAATTTACTGGACATAATAGTAGAAACTGCGTAATTTATGCCAGGCTCTCTACTAAGGATAATTTTTCTTACAAAATTCCGGGGAAGGGAGTGTCTGCGGTTCTACCAGGAAAAAAAGAGAGCAGAGAACTGATTTAATCAGCTTGGAGTCCAGTCTTCTTAGACACAAATTTTGTGTTGAGCTCCTGCAGAATTCCCTTGCCAGACCATATTAACCCAGTATTATAAACCTGAAAAAATACTGGCTCATTACTCCTTTCAGAAAATGCCCAGCTTATGTGGAAACTAATCACCCAATTAACAGAGTTCAGGGAACTGCTGAGATTTGTAGAATTGTTTCTCAACTTTTTGTAAATACAGTCTACTTTTGATGCTTATGTCTTTGTACGATCCTCCAGAAAGTAATCTTCCCCTCTCTAACAGCTCATGCTTAAATCCAAACTCAAACCCAATCAAGCATATAATGTTTTAAGCTATGAAAAACAATCCAATTACCACTAAAGTGAGATGAGGAAGACAGTGTTAATTACTGATAAATGTCAGTAATTAATTAGCTTGCAGGCATGGTTTCAGTAAGCTAACAGTAACTGAAGATGCTTATTTCTGTTTTGGAGAAGCTGAGCGGCTGTTTTATCAAAGAGATTAAATCTTTCTTTATATATGTTTTTTTCTGTCATTTTTCAAATTTTTGAGAATCAATGACCTACACTTTGTCAATAACAGAGCTGCTATGTTAGTTCCAGAACCTAAGAGCTACTGGCTGTTTCCCTGCAGATCTCTTCTTATCTTTAATCAGCATTTATTACACATTTATCTAAATTTTGTGCCTGTAAATACACAAAACAATATTTATTTTCCTGGACAGATTTTATCCACGTCCACAACTGTCACCAATAGAATGCCAGCAGACCTGACAGAATTCCAACAAGCTTACATTTTACCTTTCTATCATTGAACACCTGTACAAAACTGATGTGAGATTAAATTGCCTATACCATCCAGATGAGAAACAGTTTTGCACTATTTTAGACTAAATATAAATTGAATCCTGTCTTAAGCTTTTTTCTTTTTTTCGGTATGTAACTTAGAAAAGTATTTAAAGGAAAACTGTGGAATAAGGTAGAAGAAAGATAAGTTTGAGTGATGCTAAAAGCAGCATGTAGAGTAGAACTTGTTTTATTTATTACATTTTCTACTGCTGAAATTCTTCTAATGCCCATTTAGACGTCTGAATCAAATTCCTCTGTGTTTTCAATCCCTTTTTTTTTTTTCTCTAAATGTTGCCCTTCTCATCCTGAGGTACAGATCATCACTAACTGCCACCTTCAGGCATTCTTTGATCAAACCTCTTATTATGCTGTCAAAGTTCAGATGACAGAATGGGAGCGGAACTGAATTTTGCTAGTGACACCTATTTGTTTCAGACCAGAAACAGCCACAGGGTTATCCTTAGTTAACCCAGTCACATTAGAACAGCACCTGTGAAATTTTTCAAGACCACGTATGAAACAAAATGCAGGGATACAAGAGGGCTTAGATCACAGATTCCTCTTGTTTCAACAAATTATAATCTTGTTTGACTGTTTAGTTTTCTATGACAGGCAGTTCATAGCATGTCAGCTTCACAGATATCATGATACTTTTTGTGCTTATGTTACCTTAGCAGTAGCACATTGTTAACCACATGTAAGTAATTAAAGCCTTTTTCATATCTTCTGTTTAGCATTTTGCTTGCATCCTACAGAATTTCCATAATGTTCTTCAGAAGATACATCACTGAGATTATAAATGTCAATTTTTCAAATTGTTTATCCTATCTGATTCTCTTCTAATCCAATTTCTTTGAGAAAATTGGAATTTTTTTCTATAATCTCATATACTGATTGCTACACACATAAAAAAAATAGTAAAGTACAGATACAGACATGGCCTTTCCCATTCCTCTTCTACTTGCCAAAAACATTCTGGAGTCCTTAAGATCAAAAGCTTCTCTTTGGAAATACAGTTTTAGCTATCCATTCAGCTATTATCACCATTTGTACAAGCATGGGATATGTTTTTTGTCAAAGAATGACAATCTGTTTTATTATTATGCTAAAACAGACTCAGCTCTGAAACAGTTTCCTGTGAGTCAGCTTGCACTGGCTCCCTTCCTAATCTGTGCCATAAAGATCTCATTACAATTAACTGATCTTATGAATAAATTAAAAGCTTCTTCTGTAGTATATCTTGATTCCACCACCTACAGATTGCATCTGCAGCCAAAATGATCTCAAAAACTAGTTATGAAGAATCAAGGTGATATTCAGTCTCACAAAATCAACGATCAAATTGTCCCAGCTGCAGGATTTGACCTTGCTCTAACTGCCATACCAGACTCTGTTTTCAAGCTCAAATGAAGTTAACACTACTGTAAAATTCTCTTTGCACTAAACTATCTTTTATTCTGATAGAAGTGGGTTCAAGCCATACACAAAGGTTTGTTTCATGATAGTATCTATCAAGGAAGAAAAAAGAAAAACAGCAGAAACAAAATCCTTGGGTGAAAATCTGGGGATTTATTCAAACTCACCATGGAGGCGGGTTCCTATATAAAATCTGAATATCTGAATTTTAACTTGACCGTAGCTTGCACGTCAATTCACTTTTTGTTCTGTTCCCTGTGTGTGTTTAGAGAGGTATCTTGTATTTTTAACTAAAAGCAGAGCTAAAGAAGGAAAAGTAGAAAATGAATTCTCTTTTTTTTCTTTATTTTCTTTCCTATGCACAATGACTAAAGTGTGTAACATTGCTCCAAACAGTGCATAGTTGCAGAACTGTTACTGAAGATGCTTTTTAGAGAAATACATGTCAACTGAGTGTGACGGATTAATTTGATGTGAAAATATACATTCCTGATCATTATTTTATGTAAATACAGAAGGACAGTTCAGTAATTAAGGCTCTGAGTAACTGAGGGTAAGAGGCTTATATTTCTTCCTTATCACGATCAATTTTTTTTGTGATCCYCAGCTCCTCAGAGAGATGTGTGAGGGCTGATTTTAAAAACCCTCCTCAGTCATTTATCCGAATTTTTTATCTGATTAAGTACCTTTAAGATTCTGAGTGCAAGACTTTTAGGGTGTATATAGATTTTGCAGTAAGGCAGCTAGATCCATAGCTGGGAAGATTACAGCCATATGAGAACAACATTCACTAGAATAGGTGCAGTTGGTAACACGGCACCACAGCTGGGTTACCAGCTGGCATTTTCACATCATGCTGTGTGACTCTAATCATACATGTTTGCTTGGAGAGAGCATTGACATTCCGATGAAACAGAATGTAGTAATACTCCAAATACCTGTTTCCCACACATGGAATGATAACACTAAAGCTTCTGAATTCAAAAGATTGTTTCAAAGATTGATGAGCAACATAAAGAGGTTTCAGGATAAATTATATTTCATGTAAAAGAAGCCATATAAATATTCAAATATTTGACTGTATAGGAAATTAAGCTGGTTAAAGGTGAATACAATTGTTTTGTGTCATCAGTAGCCTCATATCATGTTAGTGCCTGAACTCTGTCCACGTGACAGACTGACTCTCATCAAACATGTATAATGTAATAGTATCTCTTGTGTATTTTTTGTGTGCTGAAGAAAATCACAATATAAGCACAATGAAGAATTTATATCAGTAAATTACATTTATACCAATCTGTTACCTTTATAATCAAGAAATTACTAACTTTCTAATAATCATAATATTCTAATAAGTATAGCATTCTAATAAATATAATTCTTAGCATTTTAGCAATTGCTAACATTTATAAACCAAATTACAATTGCAGCTAATTCTCATTAATAGTATAGGTTAAATTATTATAGGCAGAATATCTATCATTTTCTCCGATGTTATGTTCAACCTTCCATTTCCCCTTAAATGGTTTCATTTTCCTTTAAAAAACCAAAAGGTGTTTAGGTAAATCATTAATCCAAATCATTTTCCAGAAGGAATATAACATAGTTTTTGAGAGGTGTGACGTTTCCTCCTCCTTACTCCTGGGGGTTTGGGGGGATATTTTCATATGTTTTCTAACATCACCTCCTTATTTGGTCTGTGATTCCACATTATGTCAGATCTACTCTAAGTAGTACATTTTTCATATGTTGGATACATATTCTTTTCATTCTTTCTTTCTTTCTTTCTTTCTTTCTCTTTCTTTCTTTCCTTCTTTCTTTTTCTTTCTTTCTTTCTCTCTTTCCTGTTTTTATCTATAAAACCAGCTATACAGGTTGCACTCCAGAGGTGGCCACTAATTGACCACTGCTGTAGCATTTATAGGCCTGGGCCTCTGGTATCACCCTGTGCTTCTGCTCTCAAGCCCTCTGCCACCCTCCCCTGCCCACACTCTTCTATGCTGCATTTCTATTACAGGTTCAGAGACAGTTCACACTGCACACAGTGCCATAGTAAGTCCAGACAAAAACTCGGGAAGTTCTAATTCTGAGGTTTTGTCCTTTTAAAACAGACCTGTGTAACTAAAGAGCACATACACAGACCTGTGTAACATAAAGAGCACCCGACCTCACCAGAGTGAAATTAGATCATGGTACTCTAAAAGACACACTTTGACTATAAAAACTGATATTTTGGGTATGGATATCACCCTAAAACTATATGTAACTCATATTGCCATGCATAGAATTATTTCAAATCTAAATTCTCTGCTGAGATCAAGTGGCAAAATTATACTAAAATCGATGGGATCTGTGCCACCATAAACCCCACTTGGAGTAAAATACCTCTTTGATATTCAGAATCAGCACCAGTATGCTGCACTCGTGAAGTACCACTCTGGAGCCTGAAAGTGCTACTACAGCCTGCACTTTAGAATGCAAGAATTTTCATAGTTGTCTCTATGTTTCCCACTGCCTTTCTGTGGATGGATGATTTTCAAAAATAATAATGGCTATAATCTTTGTAAAAATACTTTGGGATTCTTTTTCATTCTATTTATACTTTTACAGCTGTCTCTGCTCATTTCAAATGCAAATAATTAATTTGGATGTTTATATTAATATGTTAATTTTTAATGCTATTTCACTACATAGCATTAGCTTCTGTGGCCACCTTAACATACACGTACTAATGTAAACTCCGCAGAACATTTCTTATTACTGTTTTTAATACTGAATGCAGTATGCCATAGCACCTTTTATTTTTCATTTAAATTGAAGTAATGAAAATAAGCCTGGATACCATTAGCTGATGAGTTTTTAGAGTAGATGGCATAAATTACACCTCAAATCAATTTTACTTGCAATTTGTTACTCAACAGACAGAATTAGAGATGTTCATTCATTTTATGTCATAATATGCATTTCTATTTGACCTGTACTGTGAAAATGCCTTTTCAAACAGAGAAAAGTGAAGAGATAAACAGGCACCTTTTATTAATACAGTTTTTTCTCTTACAAGTCTTTGCATAAATTTTCGTAGCCAAAATAATTTGCCTATTTTTCCCAGCAATTATCTTCTGTCATTTTGTGAATTATTTGAGAGAGGTTAATTCATACACAGCAAGGCTAATATTTTTTAATGCAGAAAAAGATTTTAACAAAGAATCCTGAGCTCAGTACCTAGCACAGATACCTATTGAAACAGGCTTTATTTTTCAGAAAAAAAAATCCAGAGATCAGCATGGCAGCACAATTATCTATTTTTTTCTCAGCAGAATAAGCTATATTTACGTACATGCAGTAGTTGAAATAGTCACTTGCTGTTATGCTGGCATTTTCCCAAAAAAAGTATTTTATTTTCTCTAGAATACCATAAAAAGATTATTTTTACATGTGTTCCTATACTATTTTTAATTTTCTGAACCTCAGTTATATTATAGAAATTGTCAACTACTGAAGAATGTGTTTCATTTAGTATTAACTGTTCTTAGGGTATGGAGTAACTAGCACAGCTGTGACATAAAACAGCAGAGGTTGTGTATCTCCTCTCTTATGAGTACTCGTCTTTTTAAAATTAGTTCTTGAAAATTGAAGTCTAAGACTGATATAGATATAGAAAATGTATTTCTGATAAACATTCAATTCCAGAATGTCCCTAAAAAGAAAAATCTGAGAAGATCTTGGTGCAAAATTCAGCTGCATGACTAAGTAGTAACTTCACCTGTCACTTCTAGAAGTTATCATACTCTTTGACACAGTTTTACCACTGCATTTAGCAGTTAGTTTGAAATCAGATGCCAAGTTGATTGGGGGAAAATAAGAAAGGGGGTACTTAATCTTCAAAATCAGTTCACAGAAGGATAATTGTGTTATTCATATCCATAGGCATTTATGGCAAAAATAGTCGTCTTCCTGAAGGGCTGGAAGCTTCGGTAACGGCCAGTTCTCTCTTTTACTTGTCTCCTTTAATTTAAATTACTTCACCATTTCTATAACTAACTAGTTTTGGCTGATATGTATCTTATCAACTTGTAATATGTACTGACAGTTCTTATACTTAGTTTCCTACCTTGAGGTATGTTAGTCCCATTGCTTTTGTAGTCTGTTTTAGTTAAGAGACTGGTCTAAGCAGCAGAGAAATATCCATGAATAAATATCTTTTTCCTGGGTTGAGGCATTTGAATCTTTTCCATCTGCTGTTGTAGATATGCTTCTGTCACCAGCCTAAGTGCCTGAGGATAACAGAGGAGAAAAGATTTAGTTAAAGAAAGCTTCATATGCTAAAGTCAGTCCTCATGATACTTTTATCACTTCAGTGCTGACTTCGAAGTCAGGAGATAAGGGCCAAGTGGGTAAGAAATACATACAAATAGGAAGGTGAGTATGCAGAGGTGCTAAATACTTTCAGAGCCCTTCAGAAGCATCTCTAATGAAGACACAGTATGGATTAAAATCACTCACAGGGCAAATCTTCAGAATGTGCTAGAACTCCACCAAGTATGAAATTGGCTCCTGCCCTGACACTGCAACCTGTTCCCTTGTACAGCAAATAAACTTATCAAATCTCTGCCAAATGCTGCAA
The DNA here is from genome assembly GCA_018881555.1 of Amblyornis subalaris. Classification (NCBI taxonomy): domain Eukaryota; kingdom Metazoa; phylum Chordata; class Aves; order Passeriformes; family Ptilonorhynchidae; genus Amblyornis; species Amblyornis subalaris. The sequence continues at coordinate 2,955,535 of JACAXG010000086.1, read as the reverse complement.
TTCCCAACTGTCAAGTGTTACACAGCCTTTGTTCAGACAAAAGCATTATTTTCTGTATTTATCTGTGTAGAAAATGCACAGGGACTTTGACATTGGACCCCTTGTTACTAACACTGATATTATGGTACTTCTAGGAAAGTTTTATGAAGGGCAAAAGAAAGAGATATCAAAATGTGTTCCTTTAGATTACAGGAGATTAGGACGATTTGTATTAGAAAGTGACAAGCTATACATAAATAACTTTTACAAGATTTTAATAACCCATATAAATGTGTAATGCTGAAACTGATGGCCCCATTTTATAAGCTTATGTCATGGTTTTAAGCCCAGCTGGAGATGAAACACCTCACAGCTGCTAGCTCAACCCCTCCTCTTCCTCCCACCCCAGTGGAATGAGGAGGAGACTCGAAGTAAAACTTGTATGTTGAGATAAGAACAGTTTAATAGTTGAAAAGAAAGTAAAATACAATAATAATGGTAAATAATATTAATATGAATACTACTACTAATAGTAATATTATAATTACTATTATAATAATAGTAAATAATAATAATTATTTATAATATATATATAATATATAATAATAATAATAAAGAAAATAATAATAAAGAAAAATAATAATAATAAAGAAAAAATAAAACAAGTGATGCACAATGCAATTGCTCACCACCCACTGACCGATGCCAGACCCCCATCTCGAACCCAGATCAGCTCCCTTCCAGGTAACTCCCCCAATTTATACACTGGGCATGATATTCTGCGGTGTGGAATGTCCCTTTGGTCAGTTTGCATCACCTGTCCTGGCTACACTCCCTTCCAGGTCTTTTTTTGGGGGCTCTTTTGCATACTTTCTCAGTGGCAGAGCATGAGACAAGGAAAAAAAGTCCTTGACTTAGGATAAACACGACTTAGTAAAAAAACACATCAGTGTGTTCTCAACATTCTGAATCCAAAACACAGCACTGTAACAGCCACTGAGAAGAAATTAACTCTACCCTAGTTGAAACCAGATCAGCTTAGTACATGACCTTTCATATACTTTTAGTATATCTAGCAAAGGATCATGCTGCTCTTTTTTTCAGTGCATTGAGTAGGTAAATAAAGTAACTTAGAGGAAGCTATGTTCCCTGTACAACTGAAATAAATATGCATGTTATGACACTACGAAACAGAATTTTTCTTTTTTACCTTTCAGCTTTTGGTATCAGGTAGATTTGTCTTGGCACAGGCAAGGTAGAAGTGCAGGGCGAAAAAAATCTTTACTGAAAACATTACAAAATGGCATCATCCCATTTATGGTTTGTACATTTGTGCTTTCATGCAAGGGGTGCAGGTTGGTCACTCAGCTAGGTTTAAAATGACACATGGTAACTAATGGCTAAAGTGACTAGTAAGTAGGTTTGTACAGTAACTTCTAAAGACCATTTTAATATTCACATCAGAAAGATTGTAACTTTACCTCAATTATAGCAAATATTTTCATATAAAATATTCTTATTTGAAACACCTTAAACAAACAAGGAATATGACATTTTCCACAAGGAGTCTTAAATATCCTAAATTCTTCCAACTTCTAGAAATTTCATTTTGCTATGGACATGGTTTTAATGTTCCTGCTCTCCCTGAAACTGGGTAAGGTTCAATATACTTTCCCAGTGACTTATGAATATATAAGTATTAACCATGATTCCTTCTGATATTAACCATCAGAGAATATTTTTTATTTTACCTGCTTGGCTAATCATGATGATATAATTGCATGTATAATAATCTAATTCAATAACTAACAAGAGCAAGACATTTATTAGTGACTCAATTTCTGGTCCTCCTGAGTGGTCCTGTAGATGTAATTTTGAATTGCAATTTGCCATTTAATAATATTGTTATTAACAGAAAAAAGTAATGTTATCATTCCTTTTACATTCTTAATTATTCCTGATCTGTAGCAACTGAAGACCTGTATTTTTTTTTAATTAGAATTTCATATAATTAAGTGATTTAAGTACAGAATCTTTCATTGTTGTTTTGTACTGAAGCATTCAAAATAATTGGATAATCTSTATTTCACATTACTAATTAGACTGACAAGAAGATTAATTTTCTGACTCTCAGAATTTTCTCTGAGGGGAAAAAAGCTATTAATCATTTGTAAGATCAGGTCTTCTTTATCAAACTTGAAGAATAAATACCACAGGTATAGCTGTTCAGTATTTTAATAGTCAAAACCATACTCCCGTCTCAGTAATTTGAGAATATAGAAATGGATTAGGCAAACTGTGTTGCATGCTTTCTTTTTAAGCTACAGAGCATAAGTTAGTCTGCTCATTGATTTATGAAAAGCTTATGTGTACAAGATCAGCACCAGCTGAGGTGGCTTCAGCTTAGCTTTAACATCCTTTCCAGTTTACAGGTCCAAAAATATAGATGGGCATACAAGAATTTCAGCATCAACACTTTGCAAAATTAACCAATACTGTATTACCAACCTTTTTTCATGAACAATACCCTGTTTTCTATAGCTATTTATACCAATGTAACTATCTTTAGAGTGCATTTTTTAGGGCTATATATGGGGAAAAAAAGGAAAACCAGATGTTACACATAAGACTGAATTTGATAAAAGGAAGTCTAAATTGTGTTTTGTGACAACTGCAGATTATACTCCTAGATACTGTTAGGTCACAGAATCTGAGTATGTGCTTCTGTTCTTACTCAGGAATAAATTTTCTAAAAAAATTTAATCTCACAAGTGGAATGTGAATGCAAAATATATGGTTTGCACAGAAAGAAATATAATCTTCATGTATTTCAGAAAATTATTATGTAAATTAGTTTCTTGTGGTCTTGCTTTATCAGGAACACTGTAATTATGTTTTCATTACCAAAATATCTTTTCCCTTGTTATTTCTTTCAAGACTTTAATTTTGTTGGTTTTGACATGGACTAGCAGGAAAAGTGCTGAATCTGCTCACTTGTTTTTTTCAGGAGAACACATATTCTAGAAAATTAGCCCTCAGGATGCAAACTGTCCAATTATCCCAAATGTTTTGTGTTACCATGGCTTAAGAAGGATATGGAAAGACCATCAGTTTTTATTTGAAGTCAAGAGCAGCTATTTCCAGCATTTGGCTCATAAAGGCACTGCATCTCCCAAACACATTTGTATTCCTGTCCTTTCCAAGTTCATACTCTGGCATCTTTTTGTCTGTCCTCTCACTGTAAGTCTTGCCTAATTAATGAGGGAATTTGTGAAGCAGTGCAGCTCACAGACCACTACACTTTGACTTCCTTAGAAAAAAGGAATTCCAGAGAGTATTAATATATGTCCTTCTGTATCTTGTGCCTTCCAGAGCACAGCAAAATAGTAGTTTCCAGAGTATTGAAGAAAGAGGATTTGAAAGTGACAACACAATTGTGTTTCACCTCTTCAGAGCTGTTTCACTGGATCATGCCAGAGGGATATATAAGCCTAAGCATATTACATCATAGAGACTTTGCAAAGAATAAGAAGTTTGGCAAAATGGCTTTGAAGCRGTGAGGTTGGTTACAACCAATAAAAAGTAAAGCAAGTCCATTGACARCAGCTGAATGAAAGTGGATTAATTGGAATAACTCAAGTATTGTAGCTATTAACATCTAAAATTCTGATAGCCTCTATGTAAATGTGGTGGGATGGACTGATGGAGAAGAGGGTCACTCATCCACTAAGAGTTTATGCCTTGTATCTCAGGTACTGTCATCAGAGATATTCCTATATGACACCTTTTGTAGTTTCATTTTACACCACAGATAAGCTATGACTTTTAAATCAAATCTGTTATATTTAACCTGTTTCCTGTAAACTTGGTTCAGCTTTTAAAAAAGTTATATTTATTCAATACATATTTTAAAATATTTATTTTTATTATAGCCTAAGTCTCATAGGATCCCTAACAAGTTTATGACTGGCACTTCAAAAATATATGTCAAGAAACCAGCCCCAATGCCACAAGCCTTACAATCACAATGGGTGGAGTGCGGTATCAGTGACATAGGGAAATATAGTCTGGAGAAAGTCTTATTTTTTGTTTGTTGGTTCACAAAAATTTGTATATAGACTGCTTTTTCTATTCAGAAAAAAAAAAATAAGATTTCTAAACAGAAATAGTCAGACATATTCTGAAATTCTTCCTATTTCTATGTATTTTGACTATTAAAGCTATATAAAAGGTCAGTTATCTGCTCTAGCTCTGACTATTTGCTACAAGTTTTATAATGCATACATAAAATGAAGGCTGGGTTTACTACTGCTTTTTTTCTCATTGTTGTAAGATAATGTCATGCTTGAACATGTGGTAGCTTTCTCTAATTATTTCTTTTTCAAATTATTTTTTTCTATTTCTGATAGAACTGATTTAAACTGTTTTATTTTTTCCAGTTCTCACTTAATCTTAGTCTTCATGTAAGTCATAAGAAAAGTCTCTGGTGCTTGAATAGTTTACTAAGTGGGAGAGATAGTTTGGACAGATACATATTTCCTAACAAAATAGCTCCATTTAAAAATACAAATTTTACTTGAAAAGAGTACAGTGGCCTGAATGCTCCATTTTTTCAACACAAAAGATAGAACACTGCAAGAATCAGTTCATTAACTAGAACTGAAATCAGCTCTTCAAACGAAAATTTGTTAGCAAAGTTATTTGAATTTTTTCATTTTTGATACATAGAGGGTGATACAAATGGGGTGATTTCAGCTGTTTGTTGTATCATTTCCCATGGGCGTTTAAGAATTTACATGTAAGCTTCTTACTTACCTGTCACAAAGGTATGTACCAAACAAGACAGGAAAACGAGTGAGTAGAGAATTTAAGTGAAAAGAGAAATGTGAGTGAGTCAGTGAGGACTTCAAAAAACAACAAAGTCACTTTTATTCTGGACAAGAGAAGAGGAGAAAAATAGAGAAAAGGCACCGGTGCCTTAGCTAATGATTCTGGTTTATTATCTGTGTTTATGTTAGGTTAGCAATCTCAGCTTGCCTTCATCTGTGACAATTTCTGAATCCTGAAATTTCTACAGGATTTCTGATTGTTAGTTCATAAACAGCATTGATGCAGAACCTGAGGAGAGAGTTTGCAACTACTACACAGAAATTTCCCAGAGTCTCAACTGAACTATGGGACTAAAATATCTTTCACTTTGAGTTAGAGGGACTCATTGAGTAGTGTTGTGGGCAATTGATTCAAGGGGAGTGAAAGGGCTGACAAGATCTCATTATTGGCCTCATAGGTAGGTAATGACTTGTGATGCTTTCCTCTACTAAAAGGAAGTAGAATTATTTAAGTTATTAACTTGCTATAGTTGGGCTAAACCAAAGGAAAGAAAAAGATACTAAAGAGAACAATATTTCTTTGTTTGTGAAATTTGTAAACAGTCATTTCAGATCAAAAGCATTATGCATCTTTGATATTCTCATCCTTCCCATCATGAACAGATAACGGGAAGGATAAGAGTGTTCATGACAATGAACAAATATCAATTGAGAATGTCTTTTTTTTCTTATTATCCCAAGGAAAAAAAAAATCCAGGAATCTCCTGTAGTAGGCAGTATGTTTTTCTTTCTGATCATTTGAATAGAGAAACATAGGCAGAATCTAAAACCAGAGCATATTGATTGTGTAGGGGCTTAGAATTCAAAACTGACGAGTGCAAGGAAAAATCTGTGTTGAGATTGGAGTGTTCACTAATCCAATCAAAATTTTCCATAGCTTTATTCCTCTGATGGTTGAAAACATGTTTCTATCTACTGGTCTACAATTCTTTCCACAAACACTATATATTTTTATTAATCTTATTTCTTACTCCCTGATCTCTTTTTTTGGTGTACACGTAAAGAATATACATTTTTGTATAATTACTGACCTTTTTTTTCTTCTGATTTTCTTGGTTATCTGAACAATGGTTTATTGCAGGCTTGAAGTTGAATTCATTTTTCTTAAACCGGTAAGATCATGTTTTGACTCTAAACACATGTGCTCAATGTCTAGCATGACATGAAGACTTTTGTGTTTCTACTGGAAATATGTATTCTCATGCATTCAAGAATATTTGCTTTGCCATTGCCATACCCCGTTAGTGATTCAGAATCACCCTGTCTTCAGCCAAGACGTCCTCTTTGTCCTTTGATGTCTTCAGATGATGATTTCCAGGCCAATACCAGAAATTACACTTACTGTTCCTTAATTGTGTGACCAGCTATTTTGCACTATTTTACTCCACTCTCTTCCTAATATTTCAGTCCTTTATAAGGTCATCTAAAACACCTCATAGAATTCTTAGGATGTCCTCCAAATTTATTTTATTACCTGTTTCCTTTAGCAAATATTTAAAGGTCATTACTACAATTCTGAAGCAAAATTTAGATCAGTAAGCCTTTCTTTTTCAAAAAGGAAATCCATTGATTTCTCTTTCCTTTCTTGGTTTTACATGAACCAGATCCATATTCCCTTAAAAGAAAAATGAAGGCCTAGTTAATACAGACAGTGGAGCTTAAGGGTGGAGACCATACACTTTAAAGCAGACAAGGAAGATGAGATTTGGTTGTGCAAACACAGATGCCTAACAGTAATTTGAGGCTTTACCGTATCCACCACATCTTCAGCTGTCACACCAAGGAAGCATGGATCTCCCATAGATTCTATGCTATTTCAACCAGTTCCACGTGAATGTCTTGGATGTCCTATGGCATCCAGAAAAGAACGAAGCATTTGAGTTCCACCCCTACACAAGTACACCTGGAATGGATTATTTGAGCTTCAAAATAGCTGCCACATTCTATGTGATGTTTCACTGATTACTTTTCCAATATACAAATCAATGAGGTTTCCTTCATTTAATTAACCTAGAAAATCATCCAACTTATTAGATAAAAATATCAAATTGTACTGGAATAGTCAATTTTGCATGAGTCCATGCTGTATTTTAATTCATTACTTAGGAATATATGTGTTCAAATACAACTAATATTAAAACTAGTGTTAAAGCTTACACATTATAAAGGGCAGCTTGAGAAGATTTTAGCTGCTCAGAGTCTCTAAACCTGCAGTACAGCCTCTTATTTGCTGTCTGTAACCAGAATTCCTGCTGCCAGAAAGTGTTTTCCAGATGGAAGATGTGATCTGGACCTAATTAGAGATCATAAAGTAGGATGGCCAAAAGAGGCCTAAAGGCCATCTRTCACAGCCTTGTCATTAGAAGTTTATAGGAAAGAGAGTGGCAGATCAAGGAAATATCTTTTTTGTTCCATGGCTTTCATTTTTGTATTTAAATCAATCCCTGAAATAATGAAAAAGACAATTAGCTTCCATATTCAAAAGAATGTCTGATTATTGTACTGTATCTCATTAAACTTTTTTACAGGTATGGTTATGTGTAACCCACTTATTATGCTTGGTGTAATTTCAGCTCAATTTAAATCCATGTATTTAACCGCAAATCCTTTGAAGTCATCCAACATTTATACTTACAAATATACCAAAAGTAGTACAATTCTCTTTCTACATGCTGCTTTCCTACCATAAAATAGCTTATATTTCATTCTTATCTCTGTCTCAAATCATATTCTCTAAGATTAGAACATCTTGCTTGTGACATTGAAGGTAATAAGCATCTCCTCCTGCATTTCCTCATGAAAGACATTTCTTTCAAAGCTCTAGATAAATTAATGAGGGCATTTGTTCCAGTACTTCATATGCTGTATGCCTAGATCACTGATAGCAATTAAAATTTCAATTTGTTCCATTAATTTGAGGTAGTTTCTCATACAGGTTCTTAATAATCAGGTTTAACATTATAATATAATAGAAAATTTTGCTGCATTTCATGACGGCAATGAATTGTTTTCAGTCAAGGATACTCTGCTGTGAAACAGGTTAGAGAAGAGAAAACATTAAGGCAAAGTGTGTCTTATCTTCAAAACATGCTGCTAAATTCTTTTTCCACACCCTTCTCATTTTCATTAAAGTCAATGGACTCTGCCACCGTGTATAATTGTAACACAGGAATTTTTACACCAATGTGTATGTAAGACTTTCTTCTTTGGTGCTCGATCTGTGATATGTCACACCAGGCATGCCACGGAAAAATGCAGATGCTTCACAGCCTGAATAATTAACTTACAGCAAACACTTCTCAGATTCTGCCAATAAAATTAACCAGAAAAATATAGCAATCAGTCAAAATGTAAACATTTATCCCTCTGGATATTATGTAGCATATTACTGGAACATATCCTTAGAGGCTGGCTTCAAATTCTGACTGGTTTTCCAGACACTCATTTAAATGAGTGTTTGACAATGAAACTGAGTAGATGTGTGACAACATGCTGAAGTGTTTCAGAGACGTAAGTTTTAGCATTTCGTAGCTTTGTTACAGAAGACTTAGAAATTCTTGGATTTTACTCCTAACTAACTGGAAGCAGGGGCAAAGTTCTATGAAACTTAATTTCATTACTGCAAACAACTCTGTCCAAAAGTATGAGGGTTTATCTATTTCCCTTTCTAATATAACAGGGTAAGCTTTGTGATTATCTATATAAACGTTCATATTAGCCTTAATGATGTTTTATGGTGATTAGGTTCACAGGCTGAAAATTATTATTGTTAGTGATACTCATGGGGAAAAATAAGGGGAAAATCAATTCTAACTTTGTATGCAGAGTGAAGGACTCTGAACTACCTTGTACTACAGAGGAAAGATATTTCAGAGTTATAATACATTATTCYATGAAAATAGAGTAATCATCTTAATGTTCAGAAGCAGTCAAACAAGCAAATTGAGTATTACAATTTATTAGGTAAGGAATGGAGAACTAATCAGAAAACAATGTTGTGGCACTGCAGAATACACAATGTTCCTGGAACAGAAATATTGGGTTTATTTTTGTTCCCCTTATCAAAAAAAAAAAACCCAAAAAAACCAAAACAAAACAAAACACCATGGAAAAGGTACAGAGAAAGGTAATATGATGACCAAAAGTAGAAGAGCTTACCTAACTAGTGATTAAAATAATCCCATTTTTGTCATCCTAGGAAAAACTTAAATAATTTTGACATAATAATGATTTATCAAACCTCAAAATCCAAGAACATTGAAACAAGTTTCTTGGGATTTTTTGGTTTGGTTTTGTTTTTTGTTTGTTTCTTTCTTTCTCTTTTTTGGGGGTTTTGGGCTTTTTTTGTGGTGTCTTAGAATGCAAAAAACAGGAGGCAGCAGAAGAAATTGTCAGATGTCAATCTGAAAAACACTCTTCCACATAAAACACAGTTAAATGATGGACCTCCCTTCCATAAGATATTGTGCATGAAAAGTTGTATATAACTTCAAGAGCAATTATAAAAATTCATGGAAGAGCTACCAAGAGTTAATAAACACAGTTCAGACACTCTTATCACTTTCTAAGACAGACCACTCACTCAGTAGAGCCCAGAAAACTGCAACACAAAAATATTGCACAACACTTACCTTGTTCTGCTATTCTTTGTAAAATGTTATAAGTAATTCTTGGTGATAGAATTAGTCTGATCAGCATATGTGAGGATGTTATGTTATTGCAGGACAAAGAGGATAAGGAAGAAATAGTTTCACAAATATTATGTAATAATTATATGTAATGCTATTTCTTTTACTTAAAATGATTATATAATAATTATAACAATACTATTGACGATGACACTGAACTGGCAGGTGCTGCTGATTTTCTCAGGGAATAAGAGGTTCCGCAGAGTGTTCTGGCATATTGGAGCTTTGGGCAGCTATCAATGACATGAAATTACAATGACCAAATGCTGAATTCTACACCTGGATAAACACCAGGCACAAATATAAAATGGGAGAGGAGTGGCTGGAGAACAGACCTACAGAAATTGATCCAGGGATGCAAGCTCAATATGAGCCAGCAGTGTGCCCTGGCAGCCAAGGGCGCAAATCCCATCCTGGGGTGTATCAAACACAGCTGGGCGAAAGAGTTGATTACTCCGCTGTATTCAGCATTGGTGTCGTCTCACCTGGAGTACTGTGTGGGCCCCACAATTTAAGAAGGGTATGAAGGTCCATGCATCCAGAAGAAGCAACAGAGCTGGTGAAAGAGCTGGAAGGAATGTCCTGTGAGGACCAGCTGAGGATATCAGGCTTGCCTCCTTTGGACTAAAGGAAGCTGAGGGGTGACCTCATTGCTCTCCACAGCTTCCTGAGGAGGAGAAGTGGAGTGGGAGGTGCTGAGCTCTTCTACCTGGGATCCAATGGCAGAATGCACAGAAATTGTTCAAAGCACATCAGGGGATGTTTAGACTGGAATTTTGGAAGCATTTCTTTACCGAGAGCATGGTCAAACACTGAAACAGGTTTCCTAGAAAGGTGGTCAATGACCCAAGCCAGTCAAGTGTTTAGGAGGAATCTGGACAACGCACTTAACATTCTCTAACTTTTGGTCAGCCCTGAAGTGGTCAGGCTGTTGGTCTAGATGATAACTGTAGGTTCCTTCCAACTAGAACTATTGTGCTCTATTCTATTCTACTCTATTCTATATTCACCTTTGATCATACAGCTGCAAAAGCTGTGGTCATATTTAAACCATGCATTCTCTTACATACACCTTCATAAAATTATTATCGGTTAACAAAAGTATATTCATCTTCTTAAATGGCATATAGGAGCTTATTCATTTTAAGTGCTTTCAAAGTCTTGTCTTTCTCAGATTAATGTGTGTAGCTTTAGAGACTTTTATCGAAATTCTGGGGACTTATCTATTGATTTATAGAAAACAAAAATGAAGTAACTTGCAAAAATTGTCCTCATATAGGAATATATAGTGCACAATTACAGCTTTTAAAAAGACTGTTTTCCCTCATCTCAGAGTTTTTGTTCTTTTTGGCCCCTAAAAATTGTCAATATATTCATGCCAATATATTCATTTTTACATATTCACATCTGTTAAATTTTGTCTAATTTTGACTTAAGAACACAGAACTCAAGTAAGAGCAACTCTACCTCAGGTCAAATCAAGTTAAAAGCCTCTGTTTCTAAAGGATTGAAAAAAAAGGAGCCAGCTATGAGTAAGATAGGCAGATGATGATGTGTCCAGACAGGTGAATCATGGAGATGTGTGTTTGCTGTTGGACGTTAGGGAGAAGGAGCAGGAAATGTGACTGATTCCTAGCCAAAGCATTCGCAAGCAGTAGCCAGACATTGCAAGGAAACTCATGTGCCCACCTTCTGCCTCCTGCTACTGATTAATGTTACTAATCCCTCAGAGATGAGTAGCTGCAGAGATACAAGCCCAGTCCCAAAACAAGTCTATGAAATTTAATTCCACAAGACAAAACTGAAGCTGACCTTGCCTACTCCATGTGCAAGTTTGTCCCTTTAGCAATGAGACTCACTGTGTGCTTCAGTCAACATTTGCTTTCAGAGCTGACTCACTCCATGAGACAGATGGACTGAGCGTAAAACTGACTCAAAATTTTAGCCTCCGGGTGTATTGTTTCAGGCCATTGAAAGACTTTTTAATCACTCTAAAGCTGTAAAGCAAAAAACAGAGCATGATATTTCTAGGATGAAAACAGAGAAAAATATCAGATCAGACACAATGATTAAAAATTAGAAAAGAAACTGGAAATACCAATAGTCTGAAGTAGTTTTTTATGGTACCTGCAGCAGTCTGTCTATGACTGATGGCATTTAACTGAGGAGGATTCTCTAAAAATAAATGCTGGTTTTGCCTCTGATGTTTTAAAGACTCTCATGTCTGTAATATAACTGACATGCAATAACGTGTTTTCAAGTGGTTGCTTAAATGTTTCAGGAATGTTTCATGGAGTAGGCAAATTGCTTCAATTTTCACTGATTTCCTCAAAAGTTTAATTATTTTGTGCTATAGAGAAAATATGTGGAGAACAGAAAGTGCAAGTATTACAGGACACGATCTAATCCAATTTTTAACAGTGGTAGTAAATGTGCTTGCAAACCACTTGGTAGTGTAAAACTTACAGTGAATTGTTTATCATAAATACCTGTGATGCTATTACAATAAACCCTGTTTTCAGTGTCTTGTAGCCTTTCCATAATAAATCAGCTCGGGTGCAAGAATTAAGCAACACCAGAGGAATTTCTGTCAGAACTAGTGATAGAACTCATGAACTCACTGCTCTGTACTGATGCTCTTAGGCCATAAAATTAAATTTTGCTCTATGCTATCTCTTTAGACACCGAGCACTTTTCAAGTGAAATTTGAAAATACTACTATTTAATAACTTTACCTCAAATTTACTCTTTTTTATTCTAAAAGTATGTCACTTTTGTAACCAGAAAAGTGATTATTAGCCAAGCTATCTCAAGTGTTGATAGCAACAAAGCTGTCCTGATCCAAGGAAGTCTGCATGTATGAGGTCCTGAGGTGTACATGTTTTTTCAATTCTTCACCTGGTGAGATAAAGGTAACTTTAATATGCTTGCATGTGTCACAGCTACCTCCTGTGAGAAGAGATTAATGAGAACAGTCAGGTAAGGTTCATTAGGGAATAGTTTATTTAATAGAGAAAAAATATTAGAATAACTTGTAAATCAGGCACAATGAAATGTCCTTCATCAAAACCACGGTGTGTCTTGTCTCCACTTGGCAAACTGTGTTCCCTTCCAAAATAGCTAACTCATTATTCCCGTGTCGCCCCTCAACCAGGCTCAGGCAATGTTTGGGAGAATATTTCTTTCACAAGCCAAACCTGCGTCAAGGAGCTCATGGATGGTTGTGCTTGAGACAGTGCTTGAACCCACTGGCACTGTTTATTTGAATAGACGTATCATACAAGTCCTGGATGGTCAGACAGACCATCACCAGTTCCTCTGGTGGTATTCTCCTGGCACTAGTTAACCTTGGCTTTTGGGTATCCAGATCCACTTCAGCACTGGCAGGAGAAAGCAAGACACTCAGGACTGGGGGTACAGAGCAGATCAGATTTTCAAACAGAGCAGTGAGGAGATGGGTGAACACACTTGCAAGTGATATGGTAGAGTTTGGGCAGTGTTGGTTAAAAAGGAACTGCTCTGAGACACGCTACAAATCTGGTAAATCATTGTTCTTTAGTGGCAAAGTGTTTAGAAGGGGAATTTCTGACCAGTTTTGTCTTTGAACCAAATCTCAGAGCCCTTTTCTCTTCTGCTTTTCTATATCTCCGCAGCAGCAAAGAGAAAAAGAACTGTCACTGCCCTGTTGAACAGACTGTCATCTCCTTCCACTACCTGGTCCATACTACCTTTCTTAATGACAGTAACGAAAGGAGAAAGCCACATTTGGTCCATGACCTATGAAGAACCCTGGACATGCAGCAGCCCCTCTTGCACCAAAAGGAGGTTAGGGCAGCACAAAAGCTTTCAAATGCCTTCTGAGGTGGGAGAACTGAGCCCTTCTGCCAATGGTGTAAGCTGTTCCTCACAAAACTCAAGGAGGACAAAGGATGTTCTGTCCTCAAGTACTGTTGAACATTTTTGAAAAACATGTTTCAAGAAGTTCCAAGTAGTAAATGCTAGAAACTCATTATTTCATCATTATTATTAAACATTAATATGCATTTTTACTCCTACTGATCTTATGTGAGCTTTGCTTAAATAGGTCAAGGCTGCTCTACATAGGACATGATAAAAAATGTGTCTGTGTTTCTTACTCCTACAGTATAAATCTATTAATTATCTGCTGTTTTCTTTTGAAGAAGGTATTTTCTGTCTGCTTTCTTGCTTGTTTGCTTGTTATATATATATGCTGTGTTCTCATTATAAATATGAGGAGAGTGGTTATATATGGATATATGATGAAATATGTATATGTCTACTATTTTCATTTTTCTCTTTACTTGCGACAGAATGGCATGAGAATTTAGAGAAAAAACTCCTTCTTCCTTATCTTTCTTGTCAATTAGTGGGTCTGGCTGGTTCTTTTATTTAGCACACCAAATATTTTGGGATAGTCTTTCTTTCATTTGAACACTGTTTGTGCTATGGTTAGTTTCTGCTTGCAGCAATGTATGTCTGCCACTGTGCTGTATGTGGTTTTGTGTTTATATATCAACAGAGTTWTTGTTGCAAGATAATTCCCTATATCTCTTGAAATACGTAATACATTTTTTATCTTGGCTTAAATGTTCTTACTTGGAATTCCATATTCTCTGAGAGAAATTTTTTTGATATCTTGAAGATTAAATCCAGAAATAATTGTAATTCAATGAAAAATATGAATTAGGTAATAGGAACAAAGTGATTTTTGGGCTTATAAAGACCTGTGCAACACTCGTCTTCTCTATTTCCAATTAATATGCAATCACAATAATTTGCTGAACATATCAGCTGCAGTGGAAAATTTTTTTGTTAATGAACACATGGATTAAAGCTGAAGTTCTGATGTAGAAACAAGTACTATTTTACCAGTACCAGAAATTTCAAATTAAGAAAGATAATTTCTTTAGACATCAAATCCACTCCTGAAAAATACAAACTGAAATCCATGGAAACACCAGGATATGCATACATGTCTTTAGGGATCAACAGATTTCACCTGTTGGAAGCATTTACAGCAAATTTTTAAGACAGTAGAAGTGCCCTAAAATGGTATAAAAATTGCATTAACATTTGAAGAAAGGTAACCTTAACCCCTTATTTCCACATGCAAGCCAAGAAATATACTACAAAGAAAGACAAAGTGACGCAGTCAGTAATAGGTTACTTTTAAGGCACAAGTTTTCTGAAAATATTCACAATGGAATATTGATTTTCTCAAATTTAGGCCACTAATTATCCTCTGTGAGTTTAGTACAATTACCTTTATTTCTATGTTTTGGGGATGTAAGAATTTTGTTGCATATTACCTGCATCTGCTCCTTGGCTCATGTACAGCACATGATTAAATAGAGAAAAGTGAATAACTGCTACTAATATGCAAAGCCATAACATAATGTAAATAACAGTTATGATTTTATTTTTAAATCACTAAGGAAAGTTACTGCTTAACAAAAGTACAACAGCCTGTGGTAAGTTAGCTTATGTAATAAACCAGAAATTTAAGTAATAAAACAAAATTTAAAAGTTTCCATACTTCTAGAGGCAATCAGCTGCAAAAGTCCATATAATAAAATAATTTTAAGATCATAAAAATAACATAAAAAACCAAAATAAAACATTAAATGAAATATTGAAATATTCTCAGATTAAAACATTGAGGATGTAATAGAAAATAAAATGTACTTTAAAAATCAAGTATATTTCCAACATAAGCATTTCAACAAAAGTGAAAACTTTATTTTGGAAAATCGTAGTAAGACAAAGCATTCCTGACATCAATATTCTGCTCTGGAAAAAGAAAAAGGCCTAGCTCTTGAAGATAGCTGAATATCTTCTATCAAAGAAAGGAGATATTCACTTGTGGAAAGTCCCTCCATGCACAGAGCTCTGGAACACACTCTAACTTTCTCCTTCCATTAGTTCAAGACAAAACTGCCAGATCCCGCTACGTCATTGATCAAGCGTGCACCAGGGAGATTTCTCTTTCTCCTAGTGGAACTCTTTTTCTTCATCTGTGCCACTTTAGGATTGCTAAATTCTTGCAGTAAATAGTGTAATGACTACTGGGACCTTACAAAATTCCTAGAAATTCAGACCATGCAGCTACAGATTTATGCTTTTAAATTTGTTTTCCTGCCCTTATTTCTTTAACTACTGTATGTTACTGAACTAGAATACATACAGCAAGTTGGTTGGGAAAAAAAGCAAATTAACTAAACTTTTAATGCCTGTCTTTTTGAGTGTGGTTTTTCTGTTTAAAGTAATGATAATAGTGAGAACAATCTTTTGGAATTAAAACATTTCAGTTGTACTATATTTATCCAACTGTAAGTGCTAATTATTATCTTCCTCTCCCTTTGCAGCAGAGATTTTACAGGAAAATGGATTACTATTCAAAAAAAGATGCCTGTGCAACAGAGGAAGAACAGTATTTCATATTGTACTATATCTTGTATTTTACTTTATATTATTCACATTATTATTTCATTGCTTAAAATAATATTTCTGCTAGATATCAAAACACAGAGATGATATAACCTGCATACAATGAGATATGAAAGCAAATTAAATAAAATAATTTAGTAATACAAGTATATTCTTTAGAATTACTTTGCCACAACGTGGTAGATTAAATTATTCTGACTGCAATACAAACTATAGTGAAAGTAAAGAGTATAGATGAATAATAGTCTTCCATATCATTTTATGAGCTTTCTGGGAAAGAATGAAAGTAATTTGGCAAGCAAAATTGCTTTGGCAATACACAGGAAAATGAGGAGAAAATAAGACTTTATGTTCTGCTTTACAAACAGCAACTAACAAGTAGATGAATATTAAGCGATTTTCTTATAACTACTAAAATTATTGCATGATTTTTTTGCTAACTCAGATGAAGGGAATTACCCACAATGGAAGGTACCTAGCTTTAAACATTAGCACAAAGCCTCACCAAGGGCGAAACAAAATGACTGCAGACTGAAATTACCAAGTCAGAGTCACAACACCAAGATTCAGAGTTAGACTTAGGACACCCCAGCTGTAAGCAAGAGTAGGTAGTATATGTTTTGCAGATCAAATAGGTCAGGGAAGAGACAGTATAGTTTCTAAGCTGCAGAATTAAAAAATACAAACACAGAGCACAAATCAGGGAAATGGTCATGAACAACAGAAATATTCATGTCAAGAAATACAGGTAAGACCTTATCTCTTTTGGATCACTTCACTGACAGAAACCCACTGGTCATAGTCTTGATGATTTCCGACTGTCTAATTGGCTGGTCAGAATTCTCACAAGCCAAGAAACAGGAAGATGGGGTGAAAGGTCTAACGGTGAGCTGACCTTGGAAGCAACTTCACAAGCAAGGAGCATGAGAGGACCATTACTGAATGACCATAAAGTGTACGTTTTGGTATCTTTCGGCATGCTTCAGGAAGTCCCACTAGTTGGGTTCCCCAGAATAGGAAAACTGTTCCAGAGCCCTCAATAACTGCTGCATGTTTATCAAAGGCTGTGAATCTGATCAAGGCTGTACATGCACTCACAGCCTAAAAGCACACACTGCTTCCAAGAGACCCAAAGTGCTTATCATCTCTGTCACATCCTAAAATTGTATCATGGTTTAGGACTGGTACTCCTGAATTTGGTGCTGCCACTGAGAATCTCCCAACCATGTTCCATTTGCTTGCTTCCCCCCTCTCCTCTTCCCCTTTCCCTGCAGCAGGCTGGAGAGGAGAATTGGAGGCACAAAATGTAAAAATCACGGGTTGAGATAAGAACAATTGACTGGAAACAACGAGATAAGAAAACAAACAGTGACATCAATGACACTAATGACAGAGGGTAAAAAAACCAAACAATCCAGATGGAACCCCCCTGAAAATAGACAATACCCAACCACTCCCTCCACCACACTATGCCAACCCAGAAGCAAGCCCTTCCCTCATCCCTGGAAAATGACATGATGTAGTATTGAATAACCTCCACGTCCTGCCACGCCCACTCCTGGTTACTGCAAAAATTAACTGTCCTGGCCAGAACCAGGACAAATTGTTGCTTCTTTCAACAGAAAGGAATCTCTCTGGGAACCACCCCATCCCAGTGAAAGAAGTAGGTTTACAGGAGGGAAGCAGGACTTTCTTCAACAGGCTCGTGAGGTCTAAAAGCGGCACAACTAAATAGAACGATTAATCCTTCCTCTCTTCCCATCTTCCCCATGCCAATAAGGCATTACACACATATAAGAAGTGCTTTTAATTTTAAAGTTGCTGGTTCATATCAGGTGTTCTGCTATTAATGACTGTAAGTTCAATAATTTAATTTGCTGTAACAAATGTGATAAGATAAACAGTTTTAAATAGAAGGACAAATTCTGTGTATCATGCCTTTTTTAAAAAAAGGAGTCTTAGTTTACTATTTACAGTTCTAATACAGCATAACTTCGTTTCCTGGGTCTTTTCCTTCTGTGTTTCTTCCTCACTGGTTTCAAGCTGTTCCTTAACTAATTGTACAACTTCACAACTTTCAAATCTATGCCCCTAGTTTTCATCAGCTCATGGTCTGGTTCTTAAATTTGCTCTTTCCTTGTCATTTTATGTCTCAAACTGCAATAAATTATGAAATTACAAATGCATATATGGCACACCTTTTTCTATTGTTATGTTCTCTCATAAGCAAAGTGTCAACGTCAAGTTCATTTCATAAAAAAAGTATTTGTTTTAATTAATATCAGGAGCACAAAGTATACCCTTCAAATATCTTCATATCAGATAACAGACAGACCCGTTCATTTTCTTTTTAAAATTACATCAACATTAAGCTGAGAGTAGTAGCACATTGTTTCCTAAGCACTAATCAGGATTACTTTGGAGTATATGAAGCAAATAATGGCTGCTGAGCTCTTGTTAATGCCAAGGACTGCTCTCAGAAACTTTGATTATATTCAGTAGTGAGTGACTTGACATTAATTGGCACTGCGGGAATCAGAAGTAATAATTAATACCTTGGATTTGTATTTTGATTTGTAATTTGCTGTGAAATCTTGAAAAGAAAAAAGAATCTGGCATAAAATAATCCAACTATATATAGAAACTTACATTTATCTGTGATTAAACTGTGCAGTGTGTGAGCTATATAATTTAATCTGAAAAAAGAGTTTGCTACATCTGAGGAGAAAGTGTTCTGGTTCATTCCAAATCTGCATACTTTGCTTTCAAAGATATTTCGTATGGGGCCCAAAGCTGCAGAGTTGTGTACTTACAAAAGTATTTTATCATTTATCTGTACTCTAAAGATATGCTGGCAATTTATATATCTTTATCAAATGAGTCTAGGAACTTTGGCCACAAAATATGGCCACCTGAACTGAGAAATCCATCAAAATGGTACTAGAACTCCAACGTAAATGGAGCTGATGTTGTGATGACTGCACCTCAGGTCAGTCCGTTCAAATTAATGTATGTGATTAGGTTTTAAATGCTACTCTTTTGAGTCTATATATTTTCTAAGAAACAATGTAAAGAATCGCCCTAAAACAAATGGCCAAGAATGTATACAAATACTTTCTTTTATGTATAACACCACTGTGTAGAAGGTTGGACAACAACTATACTAGAGGCTACATGAGGACATTTTATGGGAAATGGCATCTGGGATGGATATTCCTCCCAGCCACCTGCACGCAGCCGTTCTGGAAAATACCAGTATGTCAGAAATCATGTAACCAGTAGATGGGGGAAGCCATGAAATAAGATCTTACAGTCTTCATCAAACACAACTAAGATAAAGTTTGGTAAAACTCTCAAGTAAATCACTGCTGCCTGAAATATTCTCATTATTCTGTAACGTCTATCAAAGAGCACCCAGAATGTCTTCTCCAGTTGACAGCCAGGATCAGTCTACCAGGGATCCTGGTAGACTAACTAATGATGTTATTTTTCCTAAAATGAGGGGCCTGGAAGGGTGTCACTATGCATGTGTACTCAAGGGCTCACAATGCTTCTTGCACGAATTTATGCAAGCCACTAGCCTCTGAAGACTTTTTCTTTCTTTTCCCTGAGACCAATCTACATCTTCTCCTCAGCAAGAGATTGAATGCAGCCTGATATACACTTTTCAAAATCTTTGTACATACCAAGGAGAATTTATTTTTCATTTTCTATCTTATAAACTATAAGAGACAAGAAATAGAAATAGAAATAGATAGAATTTTCTGTAATAGGACAAAGTCATACCATGTTCTTACATTTATTGAAGGTAATCATTCTCCAACAGCTTGAATATAAACTGCATGACTAGAATTTCATGATCTAATAGCACTGAAATGGGCGCAGTGCCTTTTCCATATGCAAATATGTATAAACCATTACCATTCATTTCTACAGAATGTAGTAAGGAAAACAGCTAGTAACAGAGAGTTTCCACAACCAGAAACAGTTAAATCAACTTATTCTGGGAAGTTCCCACTTCAGGAGAGGACAGAGGAAAACAATTTGAGGAATAAGCTGAGTTTATACTTTCTAGTCATTAGGGCACTAKCTGGGAGAAACCTGGCTTCCAAGAATTGCTCCAAAAAGTACTTGTAAATTCAGTTTCAGTCAGCAAATACAGAAGCAGTCCCAGGACCCGTGTGGAAACATAGCATAGTTATATGAGAAGAAAGAGAGATACACAGGGTATCTAACAGCAAGATTGTGCTATCAAAAGAATAAATAAAAATAACAGAATGTGCTGATTTGGAAGAGACCCACAAAGATCATTGAGCCCAACTCCTGGCTCTGCACAGGATACCTCAAGAATTGCATGATGTGCCAGAGAGTATTGTCTCAATGCTTATTGAACTCTATCAGGCTGGTGCTGTGACCACTTCCCTGGGGAGCCTGTTCCACTGCCCAAACACCCTCTGGGTGAAGAACCTTTTCCTAATATCCAACCTAAACCTCCCATGACACAACTTCAGTCCGTTCCCTTGGGTCCTGTCACTGGTCACCACAGAGAAGAGATCAGTGCCTGCCTCTCCTCTTCCCCTCACAAGGAAGTTGTAGACTGCAATGAGGTCTCCCATCAGTCTCCTCTTCTCCAGGCTGAACAGACCAAGTGTCCTCAGCTGCTCCTCATGTGGCTTCCCCTCGAGGCCCATCAACATCTTCGTTGCCCTCCTTTGGACATTCTCTAATAGTTTAATGTCTTTCTTATATTTTGCTGCCCAAAACTGCCCACAGCACTTCGAGGTGAGGCCACCCCAGTGCAGACCAGAGCGGGACAATCCCCTCCCTTGCCTGGCTGGCGATGCTGTGCCTGATGCCCCCCAGGACACCGTTGGCCCTCCTGGTTGCCAAGGCACTGCTGACTCATGTTCAACTTTTCGTCAACCAGGGCCCCAGGTCCCTTCCCACAGTGCTGCTCTCCAGCATTTCATTGCCCAGTCTGTACATGTGTGGTGGTCATGAACACCTTCATGGAGCATTTAATCTGGCTTGTCTCAGACCAGCACTTGCACTACATACCTAAAGCTACCAGTTCCCTTAGGTTGCATGTTCCAGTAAGGTATGGGGACTTACACAGAAGGGCTCCCAGTTCCTCAGCGCAGGTCAGGCACAGTGGGAAGAGAGGTTGAGAGATATTTGACTGGAGTACTGTCCTGTGCTTTCTTAAGAACACAGGGCTCCTAGAGATTGTTAATGTCAAACAATTTTATTATTTATTTATTTATTTTAGCTTGCAAGCTTTCTTATCTTAGTTTTGTCTGAATTTGGATGCCTGATTTTTATTGACTCTAGCCTTAGGTGCTTTACTGGATTGTGGGAGAGCTTTCACACAAATTAAATGGATTTATATTGTTTGAATTAATGATAAATTGCAGGCTTTTAAAGCTTCAGAAGCAAATTTTAATTCACTATAACAGACTAGTGAA
Organism: Amblyornis subalaris; assembly: GCA_018881555.1. Classification (NCBI taxonomy): domain Eukaryota; kingdom Metazoa; phylum Chordata; class Aves; order Passeriformes; family Ptilonorhynchidae; genus Amblyornis; species Amblyornis subalaris. The sequence continues at coordinate 2,934,046 of JACAXG010000086.1, read as the reverse complement.
GTTTGATTTCTGTAAGCATTTCATACAATTTTCTGAAATTGGACTAGTGATGGGAAAAAAAGATGAAGAAGAGTTCCAGTTCAGCTAGGATAATAATAAAAAAGCTTGAGTCCTCTTTGAGAGACTTAAAACACATTATTAAAATAATTGTGGCAATGTGGTAAGCTCAATCTCTGAGTACCTTAAAGAAATACATATTTCCTATGGAGATGGAATCTTTTAATTGTTGAATGTACTTCACCACACAAGAAGTTCCTGGCAATGCAAATTCTAGATAGTGAGAGGTAGTCAAGGAAGTAAAAAAAAAAAAAAATTCCCCAACATTTGTTGAGCCAAAATTTGTTCAGGTTTGAGTTTGAAGAAATGGCTGTATATGAAGAAAAGGCTTGTCGGCTGTGGGCTGTGTCCTTTATGAAGACTCTCCCACTCATTTGAATATATCTTATAACACAGAAATGTACTGTATTGCTGCATTTTTCTTGCTTAAACTTCACTAAAACACAGTGCAGAATCATAGAAATGTCTGAGTAGGAAATGACCTCTGGAGAGTATTTTGTCCTACCCTCTACTGAAAGCAGACTCAGCTCAGGATGTTCAGGGCCCTGTGATTATGAGCTACTGCTCTCTAAATGGGTGCAACTACTAAGTGAGGTGTGAGTTATATTAAAGAGCAAGGAAAGCATTGCATTGCAGAGGAACCATTGCTACCATATGTAGCCTACTGAGTTATTAAAGACCATCTGCTATTAAAAACACCAAAAGCTTCTACACAGTTTGTCCTCTGCAATTGTTTTCAGTCACAGTTGGGCATAACCTGAATTTAAAGCTTTGATTTTCTGAAAAAAATTATCCTAATGAGATAAATTTGAGCATATATGTAGGTACGTATGCAAATTGCATGTATTATCCATGAGAGAAAATCCTTGCATTTTTTCATGGGCATACAAAGTGGAATTAGTTTTTGACATACTTTTTCTAAGCATTTTTATAAGATTTTTTTTCTTTCACTTTGAAGTAATATAGAAAAATAAAGTAATCTGAAAAAAACATGGGAAGAATATGAAGAAAAGTAATATTGTTTTATAGGTTAGAGTTTATAATGAGTATTTTACAGGAAAGCTATAGGAAAAGTATGAAAATATAGCTACACTTGCAAAACACAAATGTTCTCTGATTGTTGAGCAGAAAGTTACTGTATATTGTATTACAGTAAAATTCAAACTCCTTGTTACTGGAGGGCAGAAAAACAGTGGAATAATCTTTATTTTAATGCAACTGCTATTCTTTAACATCATAAAACTTACAGAATAATAAACATAATAAGTTTTAAAGCTTCAGAACTAACAAGTCTTGTTTTCATTTCAGTAGGTTAACAAAGTCTTTTAAAACCAGTATTAGTTATAACAGACTACAGTATATTAAGGACTTTGTCTTTTTTAAGGCCTGACTCTCAGGTGAAATGATATGGCATCAAAACCTTAAAACATGGCCTGGCCTCGTCTTAAAATGTCTATCAATTACATTGGTAAAAATGCTGAAATAGGACCAGCTAATGCATGACATGGAAAATATTTCTTCTGAATTCAGTTGGAAAATGGTCATGATAACATAGAAGTAGTATTTCTGTTACACCAAAAATTAACATAAAGTTAAGAAACTCTTCTTTCAGTATGTATATAGAAATGAATATGTAAAAGGAATGCAGTAATCTAATTTTCAAAACAGCTTTAACATTGCTTCCATTCGTATGCAAAAAACTTGCTTTTTTTCTGACAGATTTTTCAGCTCTGACTTATTAAGAATAGTGGTGTAATCCCTAAAAATAAGCATAGCATTTTTCTGTGAACTTTTCAGTCGAAAAAGTATGTAGTGCTAGAAAATTAAATTTCAGAAAAGTGCCCATTTCAGCTTGGAAAATGTCTTCCATCCTCTCTAGACAACAGTTAAAGCCATCCAGTTGATGAGGAGCTATAATCAAATGTGGAAGCACTTTGTATAAGATTTCACAGATTGGAGCAGAGGAAGTCAGAAAAAAAAAAAAAAAGAGGAATAAAAATTAAGGAGTAATGCCTTTGAGTTTAGCCAACCAAGATAGAAAGTATCCAGGTATTCAAGTCACTTTTGAAAATTTCACCTTCTCTGATATTCCCAAACTTTTTCCAGCAAATTGATCTGAGAGTCAGGAATGAATTTTAATAACTCTAACTCATCATTGTGGGAGTGATATTACTCAGCTGGTTTTGACTTTTAGTAGTAAACAACCATAAACCTTTCTTAATTATCTGAGTAAGTTGGATTTATCTTTTCCATCATATAAGCAGCACCAAATATCAAAAAAATATTTCTGACCTATAGAGTTTTTGAGATTCTGACAGCAAGAATCTATCTTTCAGCAACTGGAATTTTAAAGAACTAGTGGGAATTTAAGAATTTCCTTCATTATCAGACTGTCAATATGTGATGAAAGGCATGTTTTCCCTATTCATCCATTTGCAAAAAGCAAATCTAATAATACAGATATAATGTGTATTTCACCAGGTTTAGTGAATCCTGGGAAGGAAAAAAAAAAGAAAAAATTTCTCAACAAATGTGATCTTTTGTAAGATGACCATGAACACAAATAAAAATGAGTCCTTGATGTGCTTCACAGACATGAGCAGTATTACAGTATGAGAATTAATGTCACAGAACAGCTGTCAAACAAACAAGACCGTTTATGGCAGCCAGGAAGCTCTGAAAGCTGCAAGAGGCAAGACTGAAGAAAAGGGCACAGTAAACACACGGTAGGCTTCGTGTTCAGTGTCCTTTAGTTTCACCCTGTCTGCCCAGCAAAACTCCTCAGTTAGAAGATCACTGTTCTAAGCTGTGTCCTAACAAAACTGAACATTTCAATCCAGGAGTTCTTTTGCTGCAGAGGATGCACTCTTACAAGACACAATCAGATCCACCTCAATGCCTTGGCCACAGTAGAGGGTCCTGTAACTCATGTCTATACAAAACTGGAATAATAGGGTCACATTCAGGCTAGCTTTCGTAGATGCGTGCCCTAGAGACTTGCTTCAGCTTCCTTTCCCATTAGTCTTAAATACAAAAATTCCTTAGACCATTTCTCTACCCTTTTAGCAGTAAACCTACCTTAAACACACTGAAATATTAAGACATTAAGCATGGGGTTTTGGGGTTTTTTTTGTTTGTTTTTGTTTGCCTGCTTGTTTGTTTGTATTGTTACTTATAAATTGTAATTTCAGAAGCATGTTGCCTTCTTTTTAATCTCCAGACCACTCTTTTTTTTATGCACAGGATTTCTGTAAAATGGTTACTTGGATTATCCCAACTTTTCACACTGAAAATTATCTGACCACCCACAAATTCCTCTTATATGCTCTCATACTCTCCCTATACAAGGCATCCCTGTTGACAATATCTACTGTGCTAGAAATTGCTAGAAAACTATTTAGCATAAAATCACTTTCCTGTTTCACTTCAGCTTTTATCTCTGTCTGTCTCCAACTCTCTCCACATGGCTTATATACTTGTTAAACCTTGTCAAAGGCCAGACTATGAGTACTTCTGGGTACACTTTTTATTGCATGTATGTTTTCTAGTTATCACAATGAGGCTTTTTATCTTGATTTGATCCTCATTTGCAGTGTAATGGTAAGGTGCGGTGACAGAAGAATTCTGCAGCTGGTCTCTTATTCAAAAGAAGCCAAAATAATGTCTTCAGGGCTCTACGACAATTTGAAGAACAATGCCCATCATAGACAGAGATTACAGCCTGCAGATGTCCAACTTGAACAGATGGAATCAAGCAATGCTTTATCTACCACCCCTCTTGAAGCACCAGCTTAGCGTAAAAAAAAGAAAAAAACAAAAGCATTGTTATGGTGGCCTTTGTTAGTTGTTCCTTCACATGTGCAGAGTTAAAACAGGTTGTAAAGAACGAACTGTAATTAACAACCATGCCAATACAAGACGTTCTATCTATGAAAAGTACCAGTGAGGAACTACTTGAAGTTTGGCACAAAGCTTAGACAGATTTCTGCATTTTTTGCTTCAGTAAATCCATTTCCCATCCAGCATCTATTTCAATCTTTCTTTCTGCATTTGCCTTCAGTAATTTTAACTCATTTAGGAGATATTATGGAAACTTTTCCTTCAAATGTATTGCAAATAGAAAATAAATTAGCCACTGTAAAGTCATGAGAACACTACTGGCTAGGCTAAATAGTAATGTGTTTCAAGCTGAGCAAGCAGATGGCACTATTTTCATTCTTAGTCATTTATTTTAAAGTATTTTGTTCAATATTTATCATAAAAAATTGTTCTCTGAATTACTGAGGGTAAAAATATAGCAGCCAAACATTTAGGAAGAAGTATGTAATTTTACATCAGCATTTTAATACATATACAAAAAATTCTGGTTTAAAACCAACAAAAATCCCAAACACTTGAAAAATATCTTTATGTAAAAGACAAAATTGTAGTCTCAAATTAAAACTTTTCTGCTAAATGAATTAAATTCAGAATGCCACTTTCATATACGTGTTCAGTTAAAGAAAATTTGGCGTGAAAATCAAAACTTCTTTACTAGGATGTAATATTCTATAGCATATGAAATCTTCCTTTATTCAGTCTCTCATTCCCTAAGTGACATTTACTGATTACTATACGTAGGCATAGAAAACTTGCTACCAATTGAGCACTGAGTATCCCAACTAATAAAATACGTTCCTTAAATTTTAACAAAATCTTTCCAGATAGAAGCATAATAAGAAAAGGGAAGTGAACACAAAAACACTGTCTCATCAGCAAGCCCAGGTCATATTAAACTCAACAGAGACAATCAAGGACAGTCATCCAGTCCCACCACTGAGTGACAGAAAAATTTCTAGACCCACTGCAGTCTTCTAGTAACTTTTGTTTCTTTAGCCACTGATAGAATCCTGTTTCTGTTTCTACCTTTACTATTTTGAGAGTTCTTTGCTCAGACTTCGGAATGAAATGCAGGAGGCACTGAGATGTCCTTCTAATCCGGTTGTTTATTAAGTTCTTATCTATAGCATAGTAGCACAGAGTGTTCTCTAAGTTAGGAAGGTGGAAAATGGCTTCCAACCATGAGTTCCAAGGTTATTTAAAGTCTAATTTATCCAATTATAGACTGCCAACTAACATGTTTTTACTTATAATCCAGTGACTGTTCATTTAGCATCTGCATTGCGGGCTTTCTGTACCAATGATTAAACTACTTAGACTTGTGAAGAAGAAGGAAGAAAGAAGTAAAAACTCACCCAAAATCCTCCATCTTGTTACCAATACATTACTAATAACTCATAAACTTAATTTTCTACATTTCTACATATTTCACTCAGTGACATAATAAATTGCTTTTTAATTACAACAATGAAAGATTGAAATTTAGGGTTCCAACAAGTCACACTTCTTCTCCAAGGTTACTGATTTTGGTAACAAGCCTTTGAATACATAGAATGTTTCCTTGTATGTGATACATATCCCACAGACAGATTTCATTCATCTGCCTGTCTTACATTTCCAATCCTAAGGAAATCACACGGAAATCTTTGTGTCCACTTGAGTTACTGTTTTTCAGCTTCATTTGGGAAAAATCACCAAGTTCCCTGTTAAAGATGACTTGAACAAGCTTCTAACTACTAAGAAGTCACTATTTTTCATGTAATATCAATATGTTCAGGTTGAGATTTGTAAGTAACAGGTAACTTAGCAATATCCTTTAAAAATTATGGCATATAGTCATCCTGACTCTACTCTAAAGGAGAAATCATCCTATCATGGTGGTATCCCAGTTTAATTGCATACCCAGAAGCACTAACTTAGAAAGGTTCAATACTGTTTCCGAGAAARTAACAAATATCAATTAGTGTTACAGTAATTATACAGCCACTGTAGATGATTATAAAGGTGGAAGAAAATTTGAATTTCCACTATTAATTTCTGTGGCAGGAGGGGAGAATGGGGGAATGGAGGAGACCTACTTCGGTTGTTAATGCGGAAGGGATGGTTCTCCTAGAGGTAAATATCACCTGCATGTCTGGTCACACTTGGCTATATCATGAACAAGATAGGACTCTTCTGGTTTTTACTTTTAAGAATTAAATTTTATATATTCATCTCAGTGCACAATGAGGTTTTTGAATTATTATTTTTGAATCCATAAGCAAATATTTGTAATTGTTTATAATTTATGTAAAGTTAAATTTGCATACATACAAACATATATACAAAAATCTATTTATACATCTTATTATATGTTCATTTTTCATTAAAAATTAATGACATGTTAATGCCCTACTAGTCATTTGCTCTTTTCTACAGTGATAGTCCTTCAACGTTAAAAAAATCCTTGTAAATTTTCTACTCATACTGTCTTCAGAGATTTATATATGCAAAACCTCATTTGGGTGTCAAGTCCACTGCAACTGGTGTCCTTTTTTCCAAAGAACATCCATTTCAACTTTTTACTTTAATATGTCTAAATAGCATTAGAACCCAAACTGCATTATGAACTGACATTGAAACTGAAACCAAATTTTTTTTTCTACTGTAGATTATTATGCATCAATGCATTCCAGTTAAGAAACTGATTTTTTCTTTCCTTGTTTGATTTTTTTTTCTCAGTGCAGCCTGTCTTTCAAACATCTGAAGGAGATTTTGTTTCTTGATAGGTACTTCCACTAATCTTGTTAGCTATCACAAAAGCCAGGTCCTGATGCTCTTTGAAATTTTCTGCACAATTCTAGTTACACAATTCCCTCAAATCACCACACATCCAGCATACCCTTTGGGCTCTTAAAAGTCAAAATGTTACTGCTTTGCCATATTACCTACTATTTCTATATGATCTGTATGCAAGAACAGTTTCTTTGTTATATTTGCACTGTATATTGTCTTCCATAATTCATTAGTAAGTTCTCTTCATCATCATCTAGAAGTAACTTTTTCTACCTGGAAGCATTTACTTTCAATGCTCTGTGTATATAACAGACTAAGAATTAGCCTTTCCAACTTGTGGTTCATTAAGAAAAACACATGTATGCACAAATATAGGTGTGTATGTGGGTGTACGCAGTTTTTTAATATGTTTGCTCACAGGTCATGCAATGGTTCTGAACCAAAAACTTCCAGTTCACTAATAATGAAAAGAAAGCAGAAAATTTTTTACTATAACAAACTGCTAACACTGTCAACAAACACATAGAATTATTTATAGGAAACATACATTATCTATTATTCTGTCACATATGCCATTGATCTTCCTAGTGCTATAAAGCCAATAAAAATAGTAGCTTACTTCCATGTGTTAATAAAACATAATTATTTCATGCAAAATATTAAACTCACTTTCATCTTCAGACATATGGGCAGGAGTATAATTTTGTATCTTGCATTATTCTGGAGTAAGGTTCACTCACATATTTCTTACTCCCTTCCTAGTCAGCAAAGAGGAATAAACACCTTTGAAAGACTATTCACATTCATAATAGGTACATATGACGCAGTTAGTGAATGTGGAAAAGGCTGTGGATGTTGTCTACCTAGATTTCAGTAAAGCCTTTGACACACTTTTCCACAGCATTCTCCTGGAGTAACTGGCTGCTCATGGCTTAGATGGGTGCACTGTTCACTGGGTAAAACATCCATCATGGCTGGATGGCTTGGCCCAAAGAGTGGTGGTGAATGGAACTAAATGCAGTTGGTAGCCACTCACAAGTGCAGTTCCCCAGGCCTCAGTATTGGGGCCACTTCTGTTTAATATCTTTATCAATTATCTGGATGAGAGGATCGAGAGCACACTCAGTAAGTTCACTGACAACACTAAGTTGGGGGGGAGTGTTGATCTGCTGGAAAGCAGGAAGGCTCTGCAGAGGGATTTGGATGGGTGGCATCATCAAGGATGAGTCAAGGCCATTTGGATGAGGTTCAACAAGCTCGGGTGCTGGGTCCTGCACTTGGGTCACAACAACCCCAAGCAGCACTACAGAGTTGAGGTAGAGTGTCTGGAAAAATCACTGGATAATTGGATTGTTATTGTATATTGGCTTCTTGGATAACTGGGAAAAATATTACTGGGGTGGAAGAGGAGGGAAGACAGAGGTGTCAGGAATAAAGGGACAAGTCTTGTTTAATTAAAAGAACAGGTAATTTATTAATGGAAAAATAATTAGGAAAAAAAAGGAAAAAATATGAAATCCAGAATCCAAAACAAAATAAAAGTAAATAAACCGGGTACGCAGGATCAGAGACCTGAAGCGCCCGCCCGGCTGATAACCCAGGGCCGAAGTCTTGCAACACTGAGTTTCGTTTTAGCTAGTCCAAAACGAGGAATATTAATTAGGTCTCTCCAGAGAGATAGGCCAGTAACCTCAGAGCCGGGCTTCGCCCAGGCTAATCCAGGGCAAAAGAGCAGCTCCTGCGGCTGTGCAGGGGTTTTTACCGTCTCCTGGCTCCACCCCCGACCGCCCACAGTCCAGCCCACAAGGTCCAGGAGGGTTGGTGGAGTCCCGCAGGGAAGTCATACAAGTCCTCCAATGGCTCGCTGTCGTCGGGGGACGAATCCTTCGGCGGGAAATCATCCTAATTGAAATTCAGGCCAGGGTGGGGCTGGGCTGCAGCTTAACTGCTAGTTGCTAAAAATAGCCCGAGGCTTCCCCAGGAGGGTCTACTGTACCTTAGTATCAGGGCTTAAAAGAACACTCAAAAGGGAATAGGCAGTTTTTCTAACATAAGAAAACTCACGAAAACTAACTAAAACAACACACAAATATCTTGAATCAATCCAACAGCCTACTAGTTAACATACTTTTAACAATAAAATTTCATAAAGCTGTTTTAAAATATGTCTTCAACAATTAAGTTTTTCAAACTGTTTAAAAACATATTCTCAGAGGGAAACTTCATAAACTATGGTCTTAACATTCATCCTATAACAATCAAATTTGATAAAACATTTTTAACAACTTCTTAACATCACTAACAATTAAACTCATTAAACATCTTAATAACTTTTAACTCAATTAAGGGATCATTAAAAACATGCAAAAGCCAACAATAGGGGTGTTCATAAATAACAGAGGTTTGTGATTTTGTTGTGGCGCAAACGGTCTTAAAGAATCAAGGGGTTTTTCCTGCCCCAGTCCACAGGATAACGACGAAATAAAGTCATTTTCTACACTCCTACACTCTGCTACCGTTTCTCTGGGGCACGTCACTAGAGACCTTGCAATCAACAGGAAGAGTATTTGCCAGTTTCTCGCATTTTTTGAGTCACATGGGAGGTAATTATTCTAGATAATAGGAATAATTATTCTGTTGGTTGTTTTAAATATTTTGGAAATCTGCACTTCCTGAGGCTTGGAGGGGGTGGTGTGACAGTTTATTGTGTGGTGGGGTTGGGGGGGGGAGGGGGATGTTTCCCTTTTTTTGGTATTTTTGTGGCTAATAATGTTCAAACAGAATGGCACAACAGGGTGTGCATTATGGAATTCTAGTGACATATTCTGGTGATTATTAGATAGAAAGAGGAGGACAGAATGCCAACAACCTCATAGACATTTCATTATTAGTTCATAAGCTTAATTCATTCCCTGGAGTATATCATCATGTTCATGAGCTCTTTTAAAAAAGACAAAGAATTAGAAGAAAAATCCCCCCAAAACTGACAGTAATTTTTTTCAATTAGGCAAAATACAGTACTAGAAAAAACAAGCACTGATACTTTCCAGGTATGGAACTTTCATGATAATATTTTATGACTACAGATTTTTTTTCATATTGTACATTACAGTTAAATTTAATATTTGTCATTTTTAAAAACTGTGCAAATGAGACAATATACATTCACAAGAGATGCAAATTAACAGAAGAAGTCTCAACTTTTAGAAATACTGAATACTGAAATAAAGACCTATCTTATTGCACAAAGGGAATAGGATCTGCCTTCCTCATGTTACTACAATTTCTTCCAGGATCTTCTGTCAGGAACTGATGTTTGATATTGCGACATCACATATGACAAACTGGCCCAGTGTGCTCATTCCCAGAAAAGAAAAACCTCTTTGTTCTAGGGGAAAAAACATGATTGAAGACATTGGCTGCCTCTACATTCTTGAATGTATCTGCTCCAAGAAGCCATTCCTGGCCCTAGACTTAATGAAGCAATACCTCTACCCCTCACTATTCAGTGCAGGATAGCCTGTCATGCCCACTTGAGATGGGCAGCCACCTCCAGATTTTATAGGCTTAGTCTTAGGCTTTCTTTCGTATCTGAATCCTCAGACATTTTCCTATAATTTTCATTGCTGTGGTTTTTTTGAGTTCTCAGTGGTTGAAAAAATCTGGTGACTGAGCCACAGCTCAGTTGGTCTTTCTTTTTTTAGAACATGAAAAGGCATTATGTACTTCTCTCCAACCAATAAAAATCAGGAGAAAGCTGACCCAAATGGGCTTCTCCTTTGAAAAGACGGCTTTATTATAGGACATATTTTAATTAACACAATGCAATTATACCGTCCCTCATGCATATATGTGTTCCTATGTCTGCCTGCGTGCAGAAGTTATATCGGCCTCCTATTTGCAATTATAAGTATATACAAAATGAAACAGAAGAAATATCACTCCAAGATTTTCTTTTTCCTGTGTTGGTACTTCGAATGTTTATCCCAGTGTTTCAGAACTTCTTTTAACTATTACATATAGTATGGTTATTCTCAAAATATATATAGTGAGCAGAATTAAAACGTATTATCTGAGTCACAGTGCTTATTCTGTTCTCTATGGTCAGAATAAGTTCAAGTAGCATGATAAATGTATGGATTTGCTGGTAGCAAGAAATATTCAGTTTCCAACCTATCACTTGCATTTTTCATCTACTCAGAGGCAGAGGTGGAAGACAGATGCCACCTAGGGATCTTGCTCTCCTATTTTTAAAGCATCATAGATTGCTCATATAACCACAATGCTGGTTGTCTGTTTACAAAAGAATTTTTGACACACAGTTTTTTGTTATAACTGGTGCTTTTCAAAGGATTGTCATGTTTTACTCAAGCCCAAGGTTTTTTCCTCTCTAAACTTTCTACTGGGTGCTTTCTCCAGCACTACTAGATGTGTTTGTCCCACTTAACAGCAGCACCTGTCTGACCCCTTGGGCCATAGCTTCAGCCTCCACGACACTGAAACCATGCAACCATTTTTCCCACGTGTATCCACAATGTTTTCATTTATGAATAAGCTAGGTTATATCATAAGCCACAATTTTATAGAATCACAGAATATGCTGTGTTGGAAGAGACCCACAAGGATCTTTGAAGCCCAGCTCCTGGCCCTGCATAGCACCAGCCCCAAGAGTCACACCATGTGCCTGAGTGCATTGTGCTAATGCTGATTGAATTCTGTCAGGCTGGTGCCACTTCCCTGGGGAGCCTGTTCCAGTGCCCAAACACCCTCTGGGTGAAGAACTTTTTCCTAATATCCAACCTAAACCTCCCCTGACACAACTTCAGGCCGTTCCCTCAGGTCCTGTCACTGGTCACCAGAGAGGAGAGACAAGTGCTTGCCCCTCCTGTTTTCCTCATGAGGAAGTTGTAGACTGCAATGAAGTGTTCCCTCAGTCTCCTTTTTTTTTGGATGTAGTAGGAGATTTTGAATGCCTATACACATACCTTAAGCATCTTTTATGGTGGTATGAATAGAGGACTTCAGCAGCTATTTTAGGAAAGACTTAAATGTGTGATAAAGTCAAAAGTTATCTTCATTGACTTATTTAAGTGCTCTAAAGATTGATTAAAAGTGGTACTACTGTTGCTTATGTATGTACAGAATATGATTCATTCCTTCAAAACAGCAAGTTCTACAGAAATCGAGTTGCTGGAAAGTGAACATAGCTATTCAAAACTATTTGAAAAAGCTGAATTGTCTGTTACCTGAAGACTTGAAATAATTTTGACCTTTAAGCACAGCAAGTCTTTATATCAATTGTTTTAGGTACTGGAGTATTCCACAAATTTGTACCTCAGAATACTGAAACATAAAGTTCTGGCAGTTATGATGAAAGCAAGTTTGGACATACTGAAATGATCGTCTCCATTGTAAATTCCTCAGAATTCAGAACTCTTGATTTCAAAACTCAAACTGTATTTGTTTTCTTTGATTCTTTTGAGATCAAAATACCATCCAAATATATAGTTGCAAGAGAATTTTTATTTCCCATTTCCCACTGGTTACTTTTAGTGCAAAAAAGCTTCAGCAAACTTTAGTTCTCACTTCAGAGGAAATCAGGGCTTCTACAGAGGTCAGAAAAATGTTCCTTATGAGGAAAGATAGTGATAATGTCATGAAGCTGTTGTACTCTGCTTGTACTGGGAAAAATGACTGACATAACTCGATGCTACCACCTAACCACACAACAATCCATCCTTTGCTTGCCTTTCCGCTGTCATCCCCTCTCTTTACATGAACAAGTACAAGAACCCCCCAGGGACCTGTACTTGAAGGAATACATTCTCTTTGGTGTCGTAGCGGAATGTGGGGCCCCTTGCCCGCTTTTCTTTCTGTAAAGCTCAGAAGAGGCAGAGGATTGGGCATAGAACACACCTTATGCATTACCATTTTCCCTTCTCTTAAGTCAGCAATGAAAGAAACAAACAGGAACTGAGTGTAGGGAAAGGAAGAAAAATGAAGATTCTCATTTCCACATGTAAATAATTTAGCAATAAGGATATTGCAATATTTAAAGTCTTCCAATATCTGTTGAACTGATGGGCATGCATGTACAGACTTGTTTTCTCTGTTTGTTAATTTTTGTGTTTCTTTTTAAGGGAAAGGAATCTTTGAGGAAAGCTATTTTTATAGTACTTAGATTATAAAGTAGACTACTAGTTCCAAATATCTACCTGTGATAAAACAAATTGATTTAGTTGATAATACTGGTTTTCCTCTTAAAAATTTGGATTTGAAATCCAAGTATCTTTTGGATTTCCAATGTTAAAAGCATGTTATTCTTGTGTTTAACATGACACACACACACACTCCCCCCTGATTAAAAAGGACTGTTTCAAAGGATCCCATGCTAAATAATCCCTATGCCTTATGACGATGATATGACACTAGTTTGGGAAGCACATTCTATTATAAAGCCTGTATAGGAAAATATTTGGTTTTAAATGTGTCTCATATTTTCAATCTCTTTTTTATAGTCTCCTTGAATCTCATTCTTTGATAAGACACTGGTAAATACAGACGATGCCAGCAAASAAAACTGAAATTAAACAAAAAAAATCAACACTGTTCAGACATGTCCTTCATTATGAAATTGGTAGATACAGACAGTTCCAATAAACAAGAAATTTTACATAAACTCATGTATACAGTCTCTGTTTCAGAGAAAGAATATTTAATAACTGGCTTCTCAAAAATATAGAGACAAAGGACGGACTGATCGAAGAGCCTCTGGGTAGCATCCCAGCTATAATTGTATGTTCAGCTGCTTCACTAGTTACCATTGAATTTATTAGCCCTTTGATGAAGTCACAAATGAACTCTCTATGGGAGCTCTCTCATAGATCTCTGACTGTTCTCCTCTGACATCCTCTCACTGTCTATCCATCCCTTCATTGATTATATGGGGAATCTATGACAACTTACTTAAAGTGTCTCAATTTAGAGTGAAGTAGGTAGAGTTAGTGAATATTCTAAAGACTGCAGGTCAACAGGTACTTCCTCAGAAAGTTTAGCTGTTCTTTAGAAAAGACTTTTTGCCGTCGCTGTTGTTCTCTGCTTTAGGACACTAACCAGTCAGCATATGAATATACAATTTCTGTTCCTGTAAGATAGAACACCATTACCTGAAACTGCCTGCAAATCTTCAAAAGCTATAAAAATGATAAAATATTAGCCCTGGTTTAAAGAAAGTATTCAGCAGTGAAATGATATATATTTTTTCTATAGTATCATGGCTAATGACTGGGATTACAGATTGCAGGTGTAAAAGAAAAAATCCAATACAGCAATAAAAGCAATTAGATTATACAGTTTTGAAAATACTCAGAGCACAGAGAAATAATGCAACAGAGTGCAGGTCAAAATCTGCAGAGACATTTTGGCATCAAGTTTCCACAGCTTTGAGAAGAGGATAAACACCCAAATATCTGGGTGTATCTTAAATCATAGAATACATAATAACACAGCTCTGTCACATGGTAAGAGTTATCAAGATCCTGTGCAGCCTTTACTTTAACAAATTCCAATAATAAAAAATAGGAAATTTATTTCAATAAACTAGGTAGAGACCTCATCAATCTGTAGAGGATAAGAGAATTCAATCTGCAATAAAACCCGCTAATTCACCTGAGGAAAAAGACCCTGCAAGACAACAGAAAGAAATGCAAACAGCCAAACTGGTATTCAATAAAAAGCGAAGGATTAAAAAAAGCAGTGGTGCCTACAGATCTTTGAGAGTATTGAAGAATTAATGCAGTATCAATGCACTGAGACAAGACGAACAAAGTTAACAGCCCAGACCAGGACATACGATCCATATGCCAGTGGAGCAACTGCATGTATGTCATTCTGAAGACATCAAAGTACTCTTATTCCATGACTACTTAGAAAAGACTGAGTCTTTTCTAGACTTCAACAAAAGAATAGTAAGAATTATTAGGGTCAGGAAAAGAAAAAGAATATGAAAGGCTAAAATATGAACAAGGTGTATCACTAGCTATTGTCTATATGTATTGGTTACTGTTACCTACATATGCATGTTTTATTATGGATTTAATACTTTATTTCAGACAAAAGAAGACAGACACTCTGCTTTGAGGATAACAAAGAAGTATGAACTGGATACATGTATGAAACATAACAGAAAAGAGTGAAAAGATTGTACAGAATGATCTGAGAGATTAAAACCAAATTATAAGAAATAAAACATAGAACTTTTAATATGTTTATAGAAGAAGGCATCAGCAGGTGTGATATGCCAATTCTTCATTAATTTTAATGATACTTGTAATGTGTATCAGTGTATCCTGACTTTTCCCATGTAGCTTACAAGAACATCTGCTGAGGCTGAACAGACTCTTAAGGAGAAACTCAATCTAATTTCATTAACAGAATAATATTCATCGGCTTTTATCTGGTCATTTAAACACCCTCTATTGAAAAAAAAATCATAAATTAATTCATCTGTTCTTCACTATGCATCTTAGGATGGGATGAGTAGACATCTGGAATTGCCTGTCCTGCACTGTCTATAAAGGATGTAAAGACAATCAATGTAGTAGTTTGCATAGTTGAAATGAAAAACAGTGTTATAATGACCAGCTGGGATATGAGCACCAAAAAAAAAAAAATGTATAGGAGTTTCTGCATTGTTTATGAGTCTCCTAGCTATTATTTCAGGAAATAGACCCCACTTTCTCAACACTTCTTATCTACTTTCATTGCGAATATGCACTGCAACCTCAACATTGACTATGGATTGTTTTCAATATTTGCAGTCTAATACAGCTTTATATGGTTTGTCATATACCTTAAGTCTCATAATTTCTCCCAATGAACCATGAGATAAAACACTGCTTTCTGTATTATAGTTTGTGAAAGTTCTGAGTCACATAGAGAGAAAGCGCAATGACTGGAGAAYGAAACCGTCTCCTTCCTTCCATTTCACAAGACTGATAATTACATAGTAGTGAGAAAACTGTAACCCACACTATGTATAGCAAAACATAACCCATGGAAATAATACATCTCAGTTATTTTACACACAATTTTCCCTTCTTACAACCACACATTAAATTGTCTTGGCATTCATGTGTGCAATATGTGAAAGGCATGATGTTTTTTACTTCATGAGATTATTTACATTTCTATTTATTAAGAATGATAAAAGAAACAGTTTAATTTATTTTTAGAAAATCAGAAGCCACTTTACATTTTATTTAGGCTGAAATTTGCTCAAACCTTGATTCTTGGTTGCTGAATAATTTTCTAATTGACACACTTTTTATTACTTTGATTATTTTTACCCTTTTATTCCTTTTGCAGTATTCTGAGAGTTAATAATGTCCTAACTAGTTTACATTCTTCCTTTTGAAGGTTCCGAATTTCTATGCAGAAAATGCTGTTTGCTGCAGATAACAAAACCATTAAAAACATTCTGCTGTACCCAATCTACTACTGCTCTATGTGCAAGATGAATACTAAAAGCACCATTAGGAGCAGTGACAGAGAGTTACCAATCATTTATTGACAATTAAGTAATTAATTAAGTAGCTGCTTCACATTAACATTTTCAATCTCAGTGTATATTTTCTGTTATATATCTTAAACAAGCATTTGTTGAACTGAAGGACCAGTTAGTTGCTTCCTAACCAGAGAGCTGCAGAAAACAGGAAGCAAGCATTATGCAGCCCATGGCTTCAGTCTGCATTCATGACTCACAATCATGCTACGCTTCTTGTACAGCAAAGGAACAGCACGTACTTTGCCATGCACAAGAGGCTACTGTCTTCTTCCTTGTGTTAATGCTTCTTCCTATTGTTATGGATAAAATGACACTCAAATTATCTTAACAGTCAAAGATATAAGAACAGAAACAAGCTTATATATAAATAAGTTTGGAGTCTTCTTTGAGAGAAGAGTAGCTGGTTGATGTATGAGTTTATTTTTCTTTCTTGAGACTCTACAAAATGTACTGCCTATTTAAGTAAGCCTTCTATCTACAGTGTTTCCTCTGAAAAACATGGGCAGCAATGGCATCCTAAAAGTTTTAAAAGGAGAAATTCCTTGTAAAAAATCTTGTGCCAGCAGGATAAGCACCATATACTTCCCTCAGACTTCTTTCCTATTGATCTTACAAACAGATAACAGAAATGCACAGTTGCCTCTTTTGTTTATATCCCAGTTTTGCTACTTCACTATTCTGCAGCTTGAGAAAAACATAGTGATTTGGGGGCTGGTGTGTGTGCCATGAGTATGGTGCAATAGTACTTTGTAGATTGGTATTTCCAAAATACTGTGAGGTGTAATGAATGTATTTTAACTTCATTATATAGAAAGGCTCTGTAATATTGATTAAAAGGAAAATAGAGCTTCATTCTAACACATTTTTACGCAACCAGCCCTAGAATACCTCTTAACACAGGAATACAACCAGATACATCAATGACTGTCTAATTCTTCACTTTCAGTGCTGACTTGACATCAAGAAAAACCTCTCTCTGTAATAAACTGAAATAAGCTCTGGAACATTTACAAGCTCCTGGAAAAACTGCCCAAAGGCTCAAAGATTTAAAGTTTTTTGTCTAATAAACAATTTAAATAATCTTATTAATTTAGTACATCAATAAAAAGTAAACAATGAAGACTCCTTTACATAACTTTAGATGGAAAGCTACTCTTTATGCTTCTTTAAGCTAATACTATAATGTATTCTCTCTGTCAGACAGTTATAAATATACCTGTTCCTAAAAATCCCTACTGGCAAATGGAAGCCTAAGAGAAGGCAATGAATCTAACTATTCATAATGGAGGACTTATCAAGGTAACTACACAGACAGGGGAGCGGGAAAGCTGACATATTAAAAATGCCTCTACTATTCCAACTCGGGGGAAAACGTCTTTTAGTCCAGGAGCAAATTTTTAAAATAAATAAAATCATTTAGGTTCGGATCAGTGGTCATGTTGTCAATAAACATCACTCACGAAGGCCCACTTACTGCTAACCGCCCATCTCTCTTCAAGCCACCTCTCATTTCTTCCTCACATTTCCACACAATGTATTGCTGTGTCTGCAACAGATTCCCCTTCTTCATGCCTCTTGCCACACACATTGTTCTCCTTAAGCTAAAYGATATTCCTGGGCACAGGATGATATTAAAAGGAGATAGACTGGATAGTTCTGATCTCTTTTTTCACCTGCATTCAATGAATGTCAAATTGTAGGTGTTTCTTTGTTTGACTTCTTTTCTCTTTTTTTTTTCCTTTAACTTAGAAGTGCTCTCCAGGTCACAATGGCAGAAAATGAAAAGGATAATATTGCAAATAAGCTAACTCTTTTGTATTGCACACTGTCCTTCATAATTCTCTACTCTCACATAGCCTTCAGAGGGTACTCAGCAGGGCACAGGTCTCACAAACATCCTGTGCCCTACGCACCATGCCAAGTGCACAGCCTGCGTGCCACAGCATGTGAAATGGCAAAAGGAGCCTTCGTTTAGTAAACTAAACTTACCAACATATTCCAAGATGTTTAGGGAGGTTTATAGCTGATCACCATAGGTGTCTCACTTGCAAGGAAGCATGGAGACAGTAAGGAGGCCTAGAACTTTTGGCTGTATTGACTCAGGTTTCGGTGGCTGCCCAGAATCCACTTTATGCCTCTAATGTAAAGCTGTAATTAAGAGGAAGTGCTAGCTTTCCTCATTTCAAGATATCCTGGGTTTGTGAAAAGAAGGTTCTGTGGCACTTGTGCCTCTGCTGTGGCTTTGGAGATGTATACAAGCTTAGTGCCTTTGAGGATCTTCATTGGCTCCTCAGACTGTAGTGCCATATGTAAGGGCTGTACAAAGCTATTACACAAATCTCAATTATCAAAACAAAAATATAAGCAAATCCTTTTGTAATGTATGTCTTTTGCTTCACATAATCTTCTTTTTATCTTGTGCACTGGTATGAGAATGGGAGCCTATGCCACTAACATCTTTACTATGTCTGAGCACGCTCATACACAATGAAAATCTTCAGATTCAGTTCTTGATAGGGACCATAATGGAAGTTAATTGTGATACTCTGTTGTGAGAAAGAGATTTATCCTTGTTCAGAACAGCAGAGAAACTAATGTGGTATGCAACAGAAGAAACAAGGAAAAGTAAAATTGCACAGAGCAAATCTGGAACAAATCCTAGGAATCTAAAAAAGCTACAGCAGTGTTGCGTAGCAGAGAACAATTCTAAATTAGAATTTTGCAAAGGAAAAGGCTTATAGGTGAAGGAACTGAAGACAAAAAATACTAATGTAAAGGACCAGGTTTATGACACTTCCAATTGTTTAGCTTATTCCCTTCAAGCCATTTCAGAGTAGATATAGGAACATACTCCCTTTGTACAATTTACTCTTTCCAAAGAGCTGAAGTCAAAACGTTTCACACACTGCTGTGAAAACCATGACTGTTATGCCACTTTCATTTCTAGCAGCTTATTTATTCTAAAAGCATCTAAAATATTAAAATGTCAACATCACAGGATTCACTGATAATGAAGGAATTACAAGCTACATTCATGACCGGATTTGAGGGGTCTAAGTTACTCTTTTCATTTGTCACCGTATCAGTGGAAACACATCTGTTAATTACTGCTCCTCAGCCAAGCCCATCATTGCCTGTATGAGTGTTCTCTCCCATTCCCCTGGAAAGCTAAACTGCCTTGTTAAATCTCAGGTGAGCCAAGCTAACCTCTGCCTTTGCAGTGTACCATAAGGGAGTAATATTCTCTGAATCAAACAGCTCTCTTAGCTGAAAGGCAGCAGCTTACACCATCATCAAACAGTTGAGTTGCTGGCTGAAACAAGACAGAACTAGCAGCAGTACAAGCAGCCTCCCAGGCTGAAGAYTGAGGTGCAAGGTGGCATTAAATCCTGCAAATGAAAGATCCTTTCTGGCTGAGCAGATTCTGGGACTTTGGTATTTATCACACTTTGTAAAGCAATAATCAGAGAGACTATATTCCTGACCTGCTTCGTATGATAACAGATAATAAAATAAGGTGTAGGCAATGAACAGTCAACATCTTGAATCTGCTTGGTTTAGGCAATCACCAAAGAATTAGACACTTTTGATACTTTTTTTTAATCCAATAAAATGCAATAAAATAATTCAAAAATACTTTAACCTTAAGAAGTTTAAAAGGATCCAAGATGGCGTGCTGCTATAGGTTAAACTATATCATAATTCACTATAAATCGGGTTTTCAAGGGTTTGTAACATTTAAAAACTTACTCAAGGCTGGCATTATAAATTCAGTACAGGAACGTGTTTGGGGAAAAACGCAGTAGACATCTTTTTCCCACTTCTGGACTACATACACCAAGAGAAGAAAAATAGCAGTTTATCACTAAGAATGAAAGAAAACCATTATACCAGTTAGAGTCTATCTGCTGTGAAGTCTATCATTTCCATATGCATATTTGCACATTTCATGGGTACCTAAGCAAAGCCTTCTTCCTTTGGCTGTATTTTTCAAGGCTGTGCAATAATGGATGACTTTGGGCACCTCTAAGAAGGGCAGAGGAGGAAACTAATAAGACATAAGCCTTATTGTTTACAGATATGTTTTCTAAATGCAGCTTCTCTTTATTTTCCCACAAAAATTTTACAGGGAGCTTTAGTTTGCGGACTAACAGTGACTGCATGGTAACTACATTGGTAAAAATAAAATCTAATAGCTCCTGTATGCCAAAAAAAACCCAAAACAAACAAACCTCATTAAAAGTGCTGCTCCTTAACAAGTCTTAATTCATCCAGTTTTCTTGGCAGGCTAGAGGTTTTTAGTGGCACTTATTCCATATGTTCTTTTGGTGAACATCTGGGGAAGGTAACTAGAGAAAATCTTAGGTGCAATTATTTTATAAGCCATAAATAAAATGTTATCTAAATATCACCTGAAGCCTTGTTATTAGCCATGTGCATTTGAGTCTACTATGATTATACTTCCTTGTTAGACCAAATTCTTGATTTAGTATTTGTTTTGATAGAGTCTGCAGTGAAATTATTTTAAAATCCAGATTTATTTTAAACCAGAGGAGAAAATGTTTAAAATAAATAATACCCTGTAAATGTAATAAAAGGTCCTCTACTTCTGTTGTTGACTTAAATGGAAGTAGAACAAAATGCAAAAACTGGCATGTGTGCCCAATTACCTGTAAGCTAAGGCCTGCCCTACTAATCAGTTCTGTGCAGATGGGTCTTGGCATCTTTTAAGGAACTCTATTGATTTTGAGGAGGCTCAAACAAATGATCAAACATGCAATGCACTGAGTAAGGTATTTAAGGTAAAACTGTAAAAATTCCAGGGTGAGAACATTAGAAAAACAATCACAAGCATTTAAGATATAACTGGTTTACTTACTCTAAAAACTGCTTATCTTGTTATAGAGTTGTAGTTAATTATAATTATTATGAACTGTTTAAATCGAAATTATTGTTCCTAAAAGATGAGCAACTCATGAAGAAATTACACTGGTTTATTAATTATTATTCTTAGTTAACTTCCAGCTTTCTGTTGTTTCAAAAGTAAATTTACCTACCTGCTGATAAAAGCCAGTTTTTACAAATTTTCATTTAACTGCTTCCTACTAATTTTTTATTGTTTTATTTTATTTATTTTTATTTTATTATTTTATTTTGTTTGTATTTGTCCACCTTCAAAGAGTCTGTACCAATATAATCAGTCCTATTTGACAATGTTTAAAGCAAAATAACTAACAAGATGCTTACCCTATAGATTTTATTGAGCATTAGAGAGAAAATGCAGTGTTTAAAAGACAATTTAGATAATGTCCATTACATCCTCTTACAGTTTCATACCTACTGAGCATGTCATAATTTCTTCTAATTTGTATTAGAACATAGCTGAGAAAGGTCATTGCAAGTCCAGTCCAGCCAAAAGCTTCAGAGACACTGAATATCTGAAGAACGAACTCAGTGTTTTATTCACTGCTTGTATTTCCCGTTTACGTCCCTCAGTACTCCTTCGCCATTTTTAACGAAGTTTGCAAATTTTCATCATCCATTATATTGATGACATGACATTTAGCGTCTTTCCAGATCACCCATAAAGGCTTTAAATGCTAAATATACTAGGGGTGATTAATGACTCTTCTTCTGTACCGTTGTACCTATCTGAAAGCATTACCCTTCAGCACTTGTCTTCATTTATAGTTCGGGGCTAGTTCTCTATATCTATGAAACTCTTAAGTTAACATTTTCTCTATATCCATGAAACTCTGAGTTAACATTTTCAGTGATAGAGGTTGTCTTTATCTGCTGCTCTCCTTTCATGAATGTTTTAAATGCTCTTGATTCTTATAATTAATACGTTGAGTGAATTTCTTTCTGATTGAATGTTGTTCACTCACTACAGTTATCACTTCTTGAAGTAATTCCAAAAACTTAAATTAAACAGAATGTATCAAGATTTTGTGTATTGTTACAAGCATTCTTAATAAAGTCAGACTGCCTTTTAGTTAGAAACCTATTGTAATATTGAAGGACATTTTAATTCTCTAGCAGAGTCTAGCTGTCAAAATTTCTATGGGGAAATAAAAATCTGAATCAATCACAATGTTCTGAATACCACGATGAGTACTGAGTGCAATTTCAGGTGAAAACTCATCTAGTCCATTTAGAGTTTACTTACCCTACAAACTGCTTATCTTGTTATAGAGTTGTAGTTACTTATAATTATTATGCACCGTTTCAATTTAAATTATTGTTATTCTTTAAAGATCAGCTTTGAACTCTTGAAGAAATTACACCCATTCATTACTTATCTGTCTTTTGCAACAGTTGAGTCAGGGGACAGATTTCTACTACTGTTATAGAAAAAAATCTGACATATATTGGCAGATAATTTTCATGGTTTGCCCTTAATTCTAAATTGTTCCATTTGAAGTTATAAAAGAATATGGGAGTTGTAACTTTCAAAGACAGATGTAAAACAGGTGTCTTTTCTCTGGCATTTCCTTGACAGTGTGCTTGTTATCCATTCAAGTCCTGATGTTTAGGTCTTGGACAGAGTTAAGTGCAACCAGAGCGGGTTTTTTTAATCTTATAAACATGCATTACGATCCTACCATGGGAGGTATCTCATGGAAGCCACAACTGCGGGGCATGTCATCTCAAAGCCAAATGACACTCTTTAATTACAGACATGTAAGAGAAATAATGGGTTCTAGAGATATAAACCCCAGGATGGGCCGCCATCTGTCAACTATCCCTCACTATAAATTACAAAATATTCCTAATTTATGTACTTCTGTGGATCTTATGTAAACCTTTCCACCATAAGTCTGTGTTCTCACATACGGTGAGCCATACAATAAAAACTGTATTGTTGATCCATTCAAGTGTAGTTTATGGAAAACCATAAAGTGCTTATTAATAAATAAAAGATTGCATGACCTGATTTTATTGTGTTTTTTTGGCGTACTTAAATTTCACATGCTAAAGAAAAAATTGTAACCATTCTTTCTCAATTAATTTGCAAGTGTTGATGGAACAGTGCACAGATTCCACCTGCTCAGATACCTTGTCAGTTTTTAACAGTGAAAAATCTCARGTCAATCATTTTGGAACATGCTTGAATGTTACCATAAGTATTTTGGTAAACTTTCGTGCAAAAATAAAACACATTTAAATTTGTTATTGAGTACTGAACGTGTTATAGTCCTACTAACACATTTTTCTTTCAGCTATTGCATAAATAATCAATTCAAAGACATAAAATGATGAATGTCATGGTCATTATCTTTGCAAGAATACCTGTAAATATGTATATTACATTTAGAGTAAACACATTAATTTTATAGTTTATAGATTACCTTTTACTGAAGTTATAAAACCACTGAATAAGAAAACATTTTTTTCCTCTAAAGTACTGCTTATAGAAACTGATGCAAACCATGTGAAGTCTAATTGTTAAACAAAAAGTTGGCTTTCTTTGAAAAATAACTTGAAGCATACTATCATGTTATACTATAATACTTTTCCTAGGCATACATTTAAAATAATATTATTTGTGATATAAGAAGAAGCTGAAAAGTCTAATAATGCATCCAAGTATGTGATCAATTGTCAACACAAACTTATATTAAATAAATTTCAAGCCAACAGAATCTTAGGGTAATACAGTGGTTGCTGTTAGAGTGTTAGTTCAGGATTCAGGTGCTGAATCGACAAAACTAAAAGAATAAATCCCTATTTATGGCTCAACCCCAGAATGTACTTAACCAATCTCAAAGGACAACATGCAAGAGATGGGGTTGCAGCCCTTCCCTGAACTTTATTGCATTTAGTCCTGGAACTCCCTTCTGACTCTTTTTCATTTAAAAGTACAGAAATATCCATATTACAAGAGTGCAAGTGCTCAGTATGTACCTTAAACTCAGCCTGGCAGTGTAAGTATAGCACTGGGTCAGAAAATAATTCTGGTCTCATGCTTGAGATTCCTAGAGCTATTGGCAAAAGTTCCCTTAAGGATATGAAGTACTGATACTGCACATCTTTGGAAGCGCTGTCTTATCTGAGTTTATCTGAGCTGAGTGTTGAGACACATTCATCTTATCAAAGCCCTTTTGGGATCCTGGAAAAAAAAGAGTATCCTTATGCCTAGACACCATAAAGGAGTCAACTGGCTAGATACACGCAGAGTGTCCCTACCAGCTTACAGCATCTTCTATAGAATAATGCTCTAATTAGGGCATTTGCTCTGAATTTTAGGCATAATTGAACCTAAGGAGATTTGCCTCTACAACATTGTCCTCCTGGAACACTGTTCTAGCCACAAAAAAAAAAAAGAGCCCCAAAACGCCAAACACCTCTCCTGTGTCAGAATGCCCTGTTCTACTGAAATTATACACTTCAGCTGAGACTGAAAATGTCTGGATACAGAATAAGTGAACTTGCCTTGGTATCCTAGTGGATATACAGTAATTTGAAATACTTCCTTACTATATTATATTTTATTATTTTATTTCGATGAAAATGCACTCCTGTATGAAAAAAAAAAATATGAAATTAGAGAATACAGGTCATCCCAATGCTCTTCTGTCTCAGATTGTTTTCTGGGGCTGTGAACAAAAGCTGATGAAAAATAAGAGCTCAGTCTTGAAGATAGTTCAAATTTTTCAGGTGAATGCAAATGCATGCTTTTCCAGATTCCAGTCTGGGAAATTGCAAGTAAAAGCAGTCTACTTTCTAGCATTTAATATTTGAATGTTCCACAGGCCATTGAATAGATTACCCACAAAAAGTGCTCAAAAGAACTCTGTGTAACAAGTTTAAAAAAGTGTTTGTAATTTGCAGGAAACAGCTGTATCTTAGAAAAATACCATCAATGCATTTCACTTCAAGAAAAACAGAAGAAAGCTCCAGAAGTGCACCATAACACTGCTAATGCAGCTCTGCAGAGGTGGAAGTTTAAATCACCCTTGTACTCTGATTACCTCTTGGTTTGGTTTGACTTCTGATGCAAAATAGAGCTGCTTTAGGGTTATTTTAAACAGTATTAACAATTAAGTCATGTACCCTCCAATTCTTCCCTTTTTATAGAACTTGTCAGATTACAGCAGTACACCTCGATGTGTACATCCAGTGTCTCATATAAAATTCCTGACAACAGGAAGGTTAGTGTTGCACAGAAAAAGCTATTTTGATTTTACATTTTCACAAAAGGGAAATTCTGAGAGGAGTAGGTAAGGAACTACTGCAGCAGTGCAAAGGCATAGAAGAACATGACAGGTCCTGGATGTGTATTCTTCAGGGAAATCTTTTGGACACATTTGAAGCATGTGTGTTTATTAATTTCAAATACCTTGGGGTTTTGCCCAAAGCCAAGAATGAAGGACTGTGTTTTTCTCTCTCTCATAATCAGACTCAAATTAAAACATTTACAAATATGTTAGAGAAAGATCAAGCAAAATTGACTACACTCGGCTTCTGAACCAAGCAAAAATAAGCCTTCTACTGTCTTCTGTTAAAACTTTCATAGAGAACAACTACTAGTAGTCTGAACTCTCTAACCTCCCAGTGATGGGTATGTAGTACGTGAGCAGTAAACCACTCAGCTCTAAGAACTCTCCAGCGTGAAAGTGTTTACTTCTCTTCTGGCAAAGGTACTTCAGAGAAAAGAAGCCTGATCTCACTAATGTCTCTTTGGGGTTGTACAGCAATATGGCTTGATAGCTACAAATGGGTTTTACTTTAATTTAAGAAAATATTTTATTCTTGTTAAGATAAATTGGAACCTTGCTGACGGATGACGTGCAATGATATGCAAGTGCTTCTGAATAGACACCATTGAAAAGTTAGAGCCAAATCCATCTTACAATGACCAGTGATTTTAATGAAGTCTTTTAATATGATCAAGAGAACTCTAAAATTGATTTGAGAAATGTTCTCATCATGCACACAAAGAACACAAAAATTCAAAGACTGATTCTATAATTAGAGAAACACCCCAAAAGAAAAACAGAAAGACTGACTGAAAAATGAGCTATTGAACTAAAGCACATAAGAGATCTTTGAAAAGAACTTAGTTTCTAAACACAGCCTGCACTGAGAAGTAATGAAAACATATGCTAACAGAGATTATTGAACATTAAAAGATTAGTCTTCTAGCTTTTTCTCTGGGGTTTAGGCACTTTATATCCAATCTTTAATAAACTATTCCTTCTGCATTAAGCAGGTTTCATAAATGTCCACTAACTTAACTAATACACGTCTTCAAAGAAGATTTCAGGTTTTATAACCATCATTGCTTGAGAGTTACCTCTGATTATACTAATTAAAGGAGAACCAGATAATGATGCAAGTGCAACCAAATGACTCAGGCCAGCTTAGTGCTTGCTCCACCTCTACATGATCTCGGTAGGAAAATAGCCACTTGGAAGGATCCAAGGCAGCTGGGGAGCAGGGGTCTAGTACTCAAGCTAATCTCTATCCTATTTTCATTTGGCAGTGAATATTTATTCTCAAATATGCCCAGGAATCTTTCCCCATGTCTGGGGAAATGCTCCAGATACAATAGATTTCGCATAAAGTCATAAAGCATGCATTGTACAGCAGTAAATAAAAAATAGTGCATATCTAGTACACACCTAGCATACACTGCAGAGGGGAGCTGAGTCAGTCCATCCCCAGTTTGATCCCAGGGACAGTGACAGATGCCCAGAACCTGGAGAGGGATCACAGATCAGCAGGAGAACACCTGGAGAGCTGCACAAAGGAATTCCAGCCATTCCAGACAGCAAGTTGGCTTCATCGGGAGCCCAACAGAAATGCCTCTATACAAACCCATGTGTGAGCAACCAGTTCCATTTTAATCTATCTCAATATTGGATTGTGAAAGCTATATGGGGGAGGGGCTGTGCTTCATGTAGGAGACAACCAGAAGATGGAGGCAGGTCCCGTCTCTAGGGACACTTTGCCTGGCAGCCAGTTCATGTCTCCCATGGACTTGGCAGTCACTAGGAGACCACCAAGGCCACGGTGCCCTCCAGAAGGGTCCTCCAATTGGGTGGCAAAAGGTCTCCACCAATGGACTGCAATGGAACGTTGGACTGGGACAATGGCCCCCTGCCAGCCAGCAGCCCCTGGGGGGAGCCAGGCAGGATAAAAGGAATCGTGGCACAAGCTAAGGGGCTTTTCGCCTTTGCCTCTTGTGCAGCTTTTTACTTTTGTGCCCTCACTGCGGCTTTTTGCTTTTGACTCTAGTTTGCCATCTGTTGCCCTCGCTGGAGCCTCTCTCTCTCCTTTTTTGTCCTTTTTGACTTTTGGGTCTTTTGCCCTCCTGCTGGACGCCACTGGACACTTGGCCGGGCACCCGCTGACCCCTGAGCCTCGTGCTCAAGCCTGCGTCCTGCCCTGCCACCTCCCTCGCCTGCTCCAGCCTTCGCCTGTCCTGCCTCTTTGCGTTCCTGCCCGACACCCAGCCTGCCTCGCCCCTGGCTGAGTCACCTGCTTCCAACTTGGCTGCCACGATCCCACCACGACCCTGTCTGTTGCAGCGTGGCCTCGTCCAGCTAGCTGGTCAGTGGCCACAACCTTCCCGAGAGCAGTCCTGCGTCTGGCGGTACCTCGGCGTGGTGTGCAGTGGTCGGTAAGAAAGGTTAGCCCAGGTAAAGGAAAGCCCGGACGTCTGGCTGCTGCGTCGAGCTCCTCACCCGAGGGAGCTTCCCCTGGGCTATCGGTATCCTATCCCACCAGCGCAGATGGACGCGCAGGCACTCGCACACCCCACGCCTTAAGACAGGGGCAAAGAGCTGGAGGCGGACTCTCCTTATGATGTTCCACAGAGATAGCGTTTACTGGAAGGTCAAGGAAGGAGAGCCAAAAGAGCAGCATAACACAGGACTTTATACAGAACCGAACAGGGGCCGAGAGAACACTGAAGACCAATAACACGAGGGTAAGAGGGAGGAGAGAAAGGTGGGACTACAATACACAAATCAATGAGGGTAGGTGAGGGGAGGAGCAGGGGAACAAGGCCAATGAGGCACCGAGTGAGGGAGAACTTGCTGGAACATAACCATATAAGGAACACAGATTGACGGAGACGAAACAACTGAATAGGGGGACACAACTTAGCAGGGCCTGGAGGGGGAGAGACCTTCCTCACCATTACAGCCGAGGGGGAGACTCTGAATCCTGGCCTAGGAGCCTTTTTTCTCTAACACCAGGGCTCTCTAGCCTCACTGGCTCCTCTTAGGTCTCTTAGGTGGCTGGCCCATCCTCCACAGCATCCCCAGCTGCAGGCCAAGCCAACACCACACCTGTCCAGGGTGCTGCACCTTCTGCCCGAGCGTCCACTCCTGTCATGTCCGGCCGCCCATCGCCGTGGGAGCTGCGCCTTGGGAGCCACGCCCCGCCAGAGCTGCAGAGGCTCCCCCGGCGAGGAGAGCACGCAGGATCTGCCGGCTGGACCTGCCGGCTGGACCTCAGCAGCGCAGCCCGAAGGCTCTGGCAGTAACGCCCAATTTTCCTCCTGTCTCACTTCTCCCTCTCTCGCTCTCTCCCCCATTCTTTTCACGTCTTTCCTCGTTTTCTGTCCTTTCTGTTACTCTTTAGTATACACTTTTTGTTTTCAATAAGCAGTTCTCAGTTATAATAGCTGTCTTGATTGACTTAATTTTGTCCTGGACCATCCCGTTTAAAAGAACTCCCCACAGTTCCCATAGTGGAACCCGACACTATATAGTGTGGGAAATAAAAAAGAGGAGTTAGAGAAGTGTGCACAGCAATCTCAGTACCCTGGCCTTTGTGAGACCAAACTTTGGCATCTTCACGGATCTGCTTATTAGACTACCATGAAATAAAGCCCTGGACGGAAGAGCGGCACAAGAAAGCTGGTTAAAATTCAAGGATCACCTCCTTCAAGCTCAGGGGTGATGCATTCCAATGAAGCGGAAGTCAGGCAAAAACACCAAGAGGGCTGCGTGGATGAACAAGGAGCTCCTGGACAAACTCAAACACAAAAGGGAAGCAGTGACAGGTAGCCTTGGAGTAATACAGACTTTTACAAGGACATGTAGTGATAGGACAAGGAGGAAAGGCTTTAAACTGAAAGAGAGTAGGTTTAGATGAGATATTGGGAAGAAATTCTTTATTGTGAGGGTGGTGAGACACTGGAATAGGTTGTCCAGAGAAATGGTGAATGCCCCACCCCTGGAAGTGTTCAAGGCCGGGCTGGATGGGGATTTGAGCAGGCTGATCTAATGGAAGGTGTTCCTGATGTTGGAACAATATGATCTTTAGGGTTCCTTCCAAACCAAACCAAACCAAACCAAACCAAACCAAACCAAACCAAACCAAACCAAACCAAACCAAACCATTGTATGATTCAGCAATCTTTGGAAGAATCCCAAACACTGGGTTAAAGCACACCTTAGTATATTTGAGTGCTTAAGGTCACTTAATGTCAAACAAGTAGGGAATTTATTTAGGAAATACCTTGTCAGAAAGTTTCACCTTGATGAAACATGTTGAAAAGAAAAAGCAGTAACTTTCTGATAGTAACTTTCAGACATGAGCTGAAACCCAGAAAACTCCAGTTCAGTTTTTATTCCCTGGAGACTCACTTGAACTCAGAGAAAGTCTATTCCCTCACAGTCTGATTGCACATGCTAACCACCAAGTTTTAAATACCCCCTTCTTTCTACTTCTTCTTGGATCAGTCGTTACTTAATTATATAAAAAATCCTGAGGAGCTTTCCTGGAAGAAATGAGCAGATTTCTATTCTGAATAGTGTATGCCCAAAGGTTTCAGATTTCTTCTCTAGATTAGAGTAAGAACCTGAAATCGGATTGTATCTGTCCATGGCAAGTGCCTTACCACCTGCCCCAGCTGGACACATCCAGTTAATGGACACCAGTGGATCATTTTTTCATAGACATTTTTCAGACACATACCATTTGTGTAGTGATATGGAATAAATCCTATCTTGTTGCTTTTTCTTCTCCCACAAAATTGTAGGTCTGCTATTGGGTCAGGACTTACTGTGGTAGCCATGACATGTTTGTGACACTTTCCTAGTGGAAAATTATTTACCATCAGTGTGATTTATCTCATATTAACCTTCAAGCTATATAAACAAATTAAAGTTTGTTTTTCCTAACGTCAGTGGTGGGGACGCTCCTGAAGATTAGCAGCTCAGAAGCTGTTTTTGTTTGGTTTTCATAGTGAATCTGTTGCCTGTCTGAGCGCAGACAGATTAATAGCCCTAAAACCCTTCATGAATTCACACAATAACTATATCATGAATAGTACATGCCTGTCTTTACCACTCATGTAAGGAAACCACTTTTGCAGAGTACGAAAGGAAGTTAATATCCTGAAACCTGCCTAAAATAATCTTGACAATAGCAGTAGTATTTGCACTGAAACAAATTATCAGATGTGAATATCAGTATTGTGAGGCTCTAATAGTTCTCATCTGGAGCTCTGCTTCTTGCTGCTTCATTATGACAAAGCAGCCCAAAATTAGAGAAAATTTGGCTCTGTTCATAAGCTTCCATTTCACAGCTTTCAATGTCTAGCACAGAGTGCTCTTCCAGGGACAAACAACAGGACAGGATTTATCTGACAGACTTAAGGTTAATTTAATTCATGATAGGTCATAGCTGACTGGGGTATTTACAAGCTCAGAAAAGCATGAAAGGATTTCAAAGTCTCATTAGTCCACACTGTTCTTTCCATGCTAGTCTCAAACTCAACATAGCTGGAACAGATGATCAAGGTTGTCTTCTTAATATTGCGGGTGGAGGGAACAAAACCACAAAACAACATCTGTGCAAAGCTGCTACAGTTTTACTCATCTGACTGAAATGCAACACATCTATTAGCTGTATTCAGATATTAAAAACCTGCTCATGAGAATGTCTTAAAAGGCTTATTAGTTTGGGTGGTTGACTCAGCTGAAAACATAGTGATTCACATCCTTGTAATTATCTTTTGCAGACAAAACTAAGCAAGCTGAGCTGCACACTTCTGAGTTAATTAAAGACCAATATTAAATGAGTGCTTATTTAAAATAGTGCTTCCTTTGGAGATGAAGAGAATGAGTGGGATCTATTGAAGCTAATATTAAGCATCTACAGTGCAAAAAATATGAAGGTTGCTTCTTGTAAGAATTCCCAGCAAATATTTCTGTGGTATCCCTGAAGTACTGCAATTCACTTTTCTCTTTAAATGGGACATACTTTCTGAATTTATGAATGGGCCTTACATCTCGAGAATTATATAGTTAATTTCATTCTCACACTCACACTTTTGCTCATACATGCCTGTATAACTCAATCAGTTCCTCCTTGAATTAGCTTTAAGATTTCCTCAACATGACCCAGCACTGTGCACTTGCAGGCCAGAGAACCAACTCTGTCTTGGGCTGCATCAAAAGCACTGTGGCTGAAAGGACCTCTCTGCTCTGCTGAGACCCGACCTGAGTATTCCCATCAGCTCTGGGGTTGCCAGCCTAATAAGAACATGGTCATGTTGAAGTGAGTCCAGGGGAGGGCCATGAAGATAATTCTCTAGAGAGCTGGAGCACCTCTCCTACGAAGACAGACTGAGAGAGTTTGGGCTATTCAGCCTGGGGAAGGTTCCAAGGAGACCTTATGGCACCTTGCAGTTCCTAAAGGGAACCAGAAAGATGGAGAGGAACTTTTTATAAGGAGATGTAGTGATAGAACAAGGGGGAATGGCTTTAATCTGAAAGAGAATAGTTTTAGATCAGATATCAGGAAGAGATTTTTTACTGTGAGGATGGTGAAAAACTGGCACAGGTTGCCCAGAGAAAGTGTGGATGCCCCACCTCTGGAAGTGTTCAATACCAGCTTGGATGGTGCTTTGAACAGCCTGGTCTAGTGGAAGATGTCTCTGCCCATGGCAGGGAGTTGGAACTAGATGATCTGTAAGGTCCCTTCAACCCGTAGCATTCTGTAATCTTATGATTCTATGATTTTATGGATTATACTTAACCTTTTGCAAATAAGAGCATGAGTAATATTACAATAGCAAAAAACAATTGGACACTGTTCACAAAAACTTGCCTATCTGATAGAAAAATTTTGTAGAATAAAAAAAAATAGGGACAAATATCTTGTTTGGATATCTCCCATCCTAAATAATGATGCTTCAATGCGAACAAGATAAAGAGCTAATATTCACCTACTCAGGAAATGATGTTTGACACTAAAAGAAGAAACAAAACAGGATTTAACTCGAGAAACCTAGGAAAAAGGGATATGTTCTTACTTGAATATAAGTCCTGAACAGTGTTTTTCATATCTGGAAATGTGTCATGTCACCCTATGCTCCTGTATGACTGTACAGGAGAGAAAAGGGCAGAGATACATTTATACTGAACCCACTTACCTGCAGTTCAAACATCTGCTGTAGGATGACATTAATTCCAGTCTATGGCTATGTTTTTTGCTGTTGAATAAACGTCTGGGTACTAATCATAAGTGACATCAAGCAATCCATATCAATACTTCTTAGGGTTTACTCCTTACATAGCAGAGTTGTGCAGGAAAGAGATAGAGACTCAAGGCAAAGACAGAACACAAGTTAAAATTTTAGGGCTGATTAGTACTCAGTCTTCCTCCTTGAACTTCTTTAATTCAGCTGTATTCAGCTATAGGTGCCTGTTTCTCTCCATTGACTACTATAAAAGGAGTGAAGGATACAGATATCCAGAAACACTTATTTTTAGTGAAATGAGATGAGATGAATTTCTGTTTTACACTGCTGCCACTTGTGTTATGAGCTCATGGAGGTATCAGAAATATCTCTACACTGAGTGCAGTGTTCAGTGAAGTAGGGGATAGTCTTATTGTTTTCATTTCAAGATAAAAGAGGAGGCCTGAGAGTAGAGGTTTAATTGCCAATCCACTGTCTTTCAACCGTGAGGCAGTCTGACTTTTATATAATCATCTCTTGAGTAATTCTAGGTCTAAAGAAATTAGCTGCTAATGAAACACTACCGTTACTTCAAAAGAAGTCACAACAGTTGATTAAGTAAGTATATGTCTTCACAAATGAGCAGAAATTTTCTCAGGGCTCTTCTAGAAGGGATTAATGTGAATAAAAAGTGTACTGATAGTACATTTAAAAGGCTGGGAATATATAAACTGTTTATAACAAATTCATCTTTCTCTGCATACTCATTTAATACTGTATTCATTGGTACTGTGGAATACAAACTGCTAAAAATTCTGCAAAGCACAATGTAAAAACAGTAGTTTAACACAATTGCATAGAAAAAAATTTAATCTCTGGCTGTATGTTTCTTCTTTTACTAGTTAGAGTTACAAACTGGGAATTCAGCAAAATTGTAAATGTTTGTTGTTCAGCTGCCAATGCATTTGCTCAGGAATTTGTTGGCAAGGTATCTCCCGCGTCAGAATACCATGTATCACAGAAATTGAGTGTTGATCAGCTGCACAAATGATATAACTACCTTCTCTTGGGTAAGTCTTGACTGCACCACTGCAGACTCCTCAGCAGTGCAGCTTATATAGAGCAGAGTTCAGCTCTTTCCTATTCTTACAGCTTAATCCTGGTAGGCAGTTCACTTCCACACAGCAAATTACTCACTTCCCGCCAGTGGGTTGGAGAAGAGGATAAGAACAGTAAAACTGCAAAAATGTATGAGTGAAACATTAATTTTCTCATCATGAAGAGATTCAAGATGTGTTGACCACTTTTCTTTATCCATGAGACCTTCAGCTCTTTTGGGACCACACCATTGTTCATTCCCAGTGTTGGTACTCAGCAACTCTGCAGAAAGTCATCACAGATTCCATCAGGGTACAACCAGGCCTTTGTGGCCCTGCCCAGTCTTCCCAGGACTTCTCCCTGCCTCTGTCCATGACCCCGGGGGAACATACAAGCCCAGGTCTGGGCACCCAAACCTGTCCTGACCTACAGTGTAGGTGTACCTGTCTCCAGCCCTGACTGTGTCACCATCTCCTCCTGCTCTTGACTGCATCCCATGGTTGCACGCTGGACCTGGTTCATCACCTGCCATGCTGGGGGCTGCCTATGGACCCTGTAACCAGCCCTGGGCTCTGCCCACCACGCTCAGACTCCACAGGACAGGCTCAGCTTGTCCTCCCTTGCCATGGAACCCCACTTCTGCAGATCCCTGTCAGATTCACAGGGACGAGGGAAGAGTGTGTAACCCAATTAGGTTATTCAGTAGTCCACTGGCTTTTGCTATTGTTTCTACATTTTTTATCCAATGCTACATTAAAATGCAAGTTTCTGAAGCAATTCTGATGACGATTCAGTTCTATACTTCCTGGCCATGATATGTTTTACATAAAATACAATTTCGTATGGGTTGAAATCCTGTCTGCAAGAGTCTGCAGTGAGTACCCAGTGGGACCAGCCAGTGAGTTGGGGACCCGTGGAAGGGGTAAGGAGGGATCAGAATCCAGGCAGGAACGCTGGGGCAGGGCAGAGAGAGGGGCTGTGCTGGTGCTTAAGGAATCTGAGTGTGTGCTTGTGAACCTGGAGAGTGGTGTGTGTGCTGCACTAGTGACCTTCTGCCTCTGCCAGTCTGAGAGCTTGATTTCCTGTTCATCTCTTCCCATAAGTATTCCTGTGATTCTTCTAGAAGTTCCTACATAGATAGCACCTATGGCAGTGGTCTGCAAGTGTATCTCCATCCCTAATTCAAATCCCTCTATAAGTCCTTTTTTCGACAATGTGTATTATAAAGACATCCATAAAATCTAATTAAAAAATGATCAAGAATTGTTCATATGAAAAAAATTATAAAACCTTCATCTTCCTTTCTGATCAAGCAGCCTTCCCTTATATAGTCTAATATGAGGCTAATCTCTGCTTTGGTAGCTGGAAAAAATCTAGCACATGTTAAGTCCTCCCCGAGTTTAATAAACAGCAATAAATAACATCAATCACACTTGTCACATTTATCCAACAGTACAAGGAAATTCTCAGTTTCAATCACTTAAGCTGTTTTCTAAAATAACAGAAATGCAAAAGAACCCTTTAACATAGTGCAGCAGAGAGAGAGAGAAAATTCTAATAATAAATGCAAGTGTTTTGTTTCAAAGATCAAGAATCAAAATGACTATATTAAAATTGAATGTTTGAGTAAATAATCTACAGATATCCCTAGAAATCTTAAAATTATGTGAAGTCACTTATGAGAGTATTTTTCCTGCCTAAATTTGCACATGAAGACATTATTTGTCTAATCTCATAATCCCCATATGCTCCCTCCTTAGCAAAAAGTAAAATGCTTTCATCTTGGGTAGGAATTGTATTTTCTTTTCCTAAATAATTTAGATGACTGAACCTCACCTGTTTATTGCTTGAATATTCATATCTGAAGAGTATTTGTTTACATTTATATACACTGCAGGCAGGATTTGACAGTAAGCTGCAAGTGTCAGTGAATCAAGAACCTGTATAAATAATGCCACTATTCTTATTTTTGGTTGAAACAAAAAGTGCTTTGTAACCAGTACCTAGGCAATGCTTGTGGTACATAAGTGATAATCTTGTTCATATATTTAAGTTATACATTTTTCCTAACTTATAGCAGCATTTTTTAAAGAGAATAAAGCTAGAAACAGCTCAGCTTTCCCTAGGAGAGAAGCCTTTTTTCCATTTGAATAATAATAGGAGATGCCATATTTTCTTCGGGAATACTTGCTTGCTTTTCCTTGCCTTTTGACATCGTGATTTTTGTTTGTCACTTATATACATCAGTACAGAATGATGTGCAGAGTAAATTTTATTTGGTTGGCAATTCCTAGTAGCTTTGATCCATTACTGTATGTATTAACTGCATAGTTTCACATTAGTAACACAATAAAGCTGAAAAGACACCTTCAAAATTCCTTTTACCCTCCAGTTTTTACAGGCAACATCAAAGTGTGCAGTTTATATCAGACATCCTCCACAACTTATTCAAATTTCTGATCATTTTACAGTAAGACATAGGGTAATTTGTTGTGCCAAAATTGGTTTTTGTAATTGGGACAGTAGTGGACAGAATAATTCTTGAAGAAGCACGCATAGGTATAATTCTCCATAGATATACCAATGATGGCAAAGATCAGGCACTGATGAACAAAAAGATATTAAATTCAGATTGTTTACTTGAATAGGAAGCCCTTGATCCTCTGCCTAAACCTGGAGAACCAAGAACATCTGCTGCAAGCCTGAGAAGGAAGTTTAGGGAGAAAGAAAGAAAATGTACCCAGAAATCTAGAATAGGCCTTGCCTAGCCTAATGCAGACATCTACTTTAGACAATTTCTATCACGAAAGTCCTTGTTTCTCTCCACCTATACAAGAAATACAGAAAAATTGCTTAAAAATAGATATTTGTATTGCAGACATCTAAAGCTGGTGCAATCAACCTGACCTCAGGCATCCAAGCAATATACTGGTCTCTGGGCATTTAAAGAAGACCTCAGATTCTCAGACTATGACTGTATAAATGGATTAATACAAACCTTCATTCATTGTGACTTTTTCACTTTTTCAGGAGTCAATCACCTCAAAGTCACTGTAGAATGACTCCATAATATGAGCTGTAGCATTTAAAAGAGCAAGCAGTTTCCTCCCTAAAGATCTAGGTCAATGTGAAGCCTTTATACGATAAACTATTGGTAGTTTAAGGAAAAGTTCTGCATAAACAATAATTCTCAGATTTTTTGAGCTGATTTAAGAATTACTGTATAAATGCAAATTATTAAGTGATGTTTCCATTAATAAAGTGTACAACTGATGATCTAATTGGAGTTTACAATCAATTTTTCAGTTGATTATAACCTGTCTGAACATTTTTCTTTTGTATATCTTCAGAAATAACTTTTTCTGGAGGTATGCATAATGATACATGTGTACATGGATATATATTTTGTGCACACATATATATGCATGTTATTTGCACCTGTGTTCCCAACCGAAAATTTTTGGTCGGCCAGGAAATTGGAAAAAATGAATCCTATCCATTGTCTAAGTTATTGAGAAAAAATACAATTCCTACCCAAGATAAGAGAATCTTTTCTATTTCACACAGAACTGAATATCTATGTGCAGACACAATATGTTGTGCACATATCAAACCTTGTAGAGGTTTATAAATATCATTAGCAAAGATAAATTGTTCTATAATTCAGAAAATGAGAGGCAGTGTGGAAAAGACCTTTGAAAAGTGTCAATAACATTGTCCGTAAATCAAAGACCAAGTGCTGGTAGTGCTTAAAACCTATAGCACAGGAAAATAAGCATTCATGGAAAAGATCTACAGCTAAAACCTTTCCTCCCACAGTAGTTTTAGATTGTTGGTCTTTTCTATTGATGTTTCTCTTTCTTTGCTGTTAAACAAGGACCAGAAGTTTTATTTGTAAATCCCATTAGACGCTATGTGCAGGTACCTTTCAAATCACTGTGCCTTCAGAGACACATTACAGCAAGTTTCCAAGTATACTGGGGTTTTACACCCTGGACAAAACTCAGTTGAAAGGGACATAAGAATCTTATAAACATAGTAATCTTATAAATTTGTGATTATGACAATTGCTCATTATAATTCAGGAGAATTATAATGTTCATCTCTGTTCTGTAAAGGTAGATTGTGGTCTCAACAGCTAGTAATATAGCACAGATTGGGACTGGGGATCAGAGGAAATACTTTTATATAAATTTGTCTTATCTGTCTATCTGTCTCCTGGGTTTTTTTTAGTTAGGCTTCAGCTAATAGGAGCAGTAAACTCTGACTTATCTGAAAGCTTTACCCAGAAGATTCCATCTTAAATGAATCATCCAGGCACTCAGATGGTGTGAGTCTTATCATCAGGCTGGAAATTTCATTCCATGAATCATGTTGAACTGTTCAAGTAAAATGAATATAATGCATAACATTTCCAAGTATTCAAAGCAGTTGTGTTCTTTACATGAGATAGCTACAAATGATTGCCTATGAGCAAAAACCAGGCCAACTGTTATTCATGCTAATTGTTAATCTCGTTCCAAACAACAAATATATATGAGTAAATCATAATGGTTTTCTGGAAAAATCATGCGTGTGAGAACAGGTGAAACTTCCCCCACGATAATATTTCAATATAGTTTCTCAAGGCTGTACAGTGTACCAGAAGAATACTAAGATTCTTTTTTTATGCTGATCTTTTGAATGTCAGCAACAGATTTGTCCCAAAAAAAAAAAAAAAAAAAAAGATACTAGTTGCCAACATAGCTCAGATCATGTATGCTTTGGGCGTATTTTTTTTCATATATAAAATAATGATAAAAAACAAATTAAAAGAACACCAACCCCACCCTGTAAATATCAAAGCACTTTTACTATAACTTTGAGCTAATTTTATCATTCATCTGGAAAACATTTCCCTTTCATACAATTTGTTTATCCAGAGTTTATCTTAGGGGACATGGAATCAATCTGCTGTGCAATAACTAGCTGACTGCATGAACTAATTAACACTACCTTGTTATTTCCTTCCTTTTATTTCTGTCATGGTCATTCCAAGTCTTTCCACCCATTGCAGATAAACTCTAACTCCTCCGAGCAGGATCTGTGTCATCTTCAGTGTTCATGATTCATCTTTTACATACAGCTGCCAAACCTTATAGGACTTCTTTTTCTTTAACCGTTGCATACTAATAAAATCATGCCATTAACTGTCAATTATTTSAGTAGTGGTAACTAAAGAAAATCCATATACATATCAAAGCAAAATAATCAGACATGAGAAAGAAGTAAAAAGAAAAAAAAGGATACATTCATTCACCTTTACCTTGAAAGTACAAAATCTTCTTATAAGCAGATGGAACTGATGCTATAGATACAGTATAAATATTTTTTGCTTTTTTTCTTTTTGTGGCAAATGATGCATTTGTTCCTACTATGTGTAGTCCATCAGATAATCCACATCAGAAGAAACCAAATATAAGTGCTTCAGTACTGGAAGAACTTAGTTAATTCATTGATAACCAAATGTGGAAGACAGAAAACATTAAATATTATAATTTTAAATGTTCCAATGTGCCTTTTTATAGAAAAAGTAATTGCATGGGTGTTAAATATTCACACTGCAAAGTAGTTCTGAAAAATTGCCCATTCTAAATTTGTCCTCCATCAAATTTCTATTTTCTAACATTACAACACAGTCCAAGAAATATTTAGGTTTGACTTGTTCTTTTGATATTAATGCAGACTGTAAGAAAACCATCTCAAAGAATCATCAAGTTTATTTTTCAGTCTTGCTACAAGATGACCACTCTATTGAGACTGTAGTGACCTCGCTGTGACTATTCAATGAGTCTGTAATGCTTCACAGTGAAGCTTTTTACGTTATGTTAATCAGCATTCATTATTTGCAATTAAAAACATGTGCTTTTATCATTTCACAAACATTTGATTGTGACAGCTAATTCAATGCTGGCTTTGTCTTCAGTTTAAAAGAAGAACTGTAAACCAACTGAATCACAGTTACTGTGATGACATAAAATTACTATTACAGATATAGACAATTATCCTATTGCAATGGTAAGGGATCCATGTAGGTCATACTTTGAAGGGATTTTACATCCTGGCACAGTAATGCCATATAGCTCTGTTAATCTACAAACTCTGGTATCTTTTATCTGAGCGGTCTCTGTAGTGATCAGTCATGCCAATGTTAAACTTTTTATAGTTTTTAGAAGAAAAGCACTTATTCATCTTACAAATGACATCATTATGCTTTGAGAACATGAAAAAGCTTTATTAAATAATTCCTATATTTTATTTAAAGAAATAATTAGGCTTTTAAAATATTAGGCATGTATTTAAAATATTTCTTAGCTAGGGCAATTCATATATGACATTCTATTTTCTTTATAGATATTTATAATTTTTTTTCTCTGTATTTCTATTCCATGTATAACACTAAAGCTTGGGCAGAAAACGTCATTTTCTGGTGTCCTTATCTTCTTCACTGTCTGTGGATGATGTCAGAAAATTTCTAAAATGTTCAGCATTAACACGAGCTCTATTATATTCCTCTTCATTTCTTTGTATTTATGTGAATGTAATGATGCCTATGAGGTATTTTAAATTTCAAGTTTGCCTGTCAGCTATTTCAAGTAACCGGTTAGTTTTTTGAAGATTACCTTCTGCTTCATTGGATTTGAAGCCTACAATCTTCCTTCTTTCTAATGTTTTGCAAAGATACTAGCATGGATGAATTTCAGTGAAATAAAGAATATAGCTTATTCCAAGCACTGGAAGAGGCTCCAGGTGGGCATATTTTACATATTTTACACATAGCTAAATAAAAATCAGGCAATAAGAGTACGGACATGCATGAATACAAGCATTTGCTTTTATTCATGGATAATTCTAATGTGGAAATTGGTATACATTATTTGAAATAAAATCTATTATTTTGATGAGGTAGATATTTATACACATCTTTGTAGTCAGATATGCCAGAAAAGCAGAAGCATGTCCTTCGCTAATGAGCTTTTCAGTTTTGTTTTAAAGGTCTGCAGAGACCTGGTGGGACAATCCTCTGTGAACTATAATAAGCTGTTAGGTGAATACCTGATGGACACCAAAATTCCAGAATCTCACTAATAATGTTCTGCTGTGGCAGCACTGCAAGACATATTCTCCCTCTAAAAAAAATGCTGAATCTCCTTTGTTCTTTTAATACTTTCATGTAACAAATTGTTTATTGTCCTAAAGAGAATCAATTAACAATTAAAGTCACCTATTGAGACCCTGCAAAGTGCTTGTGTCTTGAAGTGGCCAGAAACTGTTACCCACAAGACCTTCCTAAACTTCAGACAATATTTAGGAATATGTGGCAACTGGTAATTATCCAGTTTCATCAGTCCAAATGTTCTCTTGGTTACTTTGTTAAATACTACCAATATTGGCTTCATGTAATCTAATAGAGTTTCAATGGTTCTCTGAAAATACTGTGTCCAACAAGATACTTCATGGATCTCACTAATTAAATGTCTGCTTTCAATACATCATTCCTAACAGCAGTGGAAAAATTGATCATCTTTTTTCATTGACATATACTTGTTTCACAAGCAGTCTTATAAAATATTCAATAACATTTCACTTGTACATATACCTTACACTAATAATTATTTGTTGAATTGTTTTCTTAAGAAGAAAATACATTAGAAAGAATTAAGGATAGAGAAAAGCATGCGGAAGGGTTAATTAATTGATGTAGGAGAATGTAAGCCACACCATGGTTGCCCAGGCCAAATCATTAAATGTAAGAATTTGAAACAAGCACAACTTAGCAGACACAGATTTATTTACTAAATTCCATGGATTACAAGAAGTATTTTCTGCCAAAAATAGATCTCAGAAATATTATATAATTATCAAAAATATTTGCATTTCTGCCATCTTTCCGAAATTTCTCTCAGCTAGTAGCTAATCAAATGAAAAACAAAAAAGTACACCTGTAGCTGTCCAGAAGATTTTGGTCCATCATTTCAGTTGATCATTCAAGCTTTAATGACCTCCATGCTGGATGAATGGGCTTCAGAACTAGCATGAACCCTCATCACGATGGAGTGAAATGGCTTTCTTCATCATCAGCATTGTCTATGGCAAATAATTACGGGAGTCTTCTACTCAGTTCTCCATATTTGCACAGAACCCTGAGTAAAATTCAAAGTCTTACTACTGTTCTCTAAGGAAGTTAAGGCC
Organism: Amblyornis subalaris; assembly: GCA_018881555.1. NCBI lineage: Eukaryota > Metazoa > Chordata > Aves > Passeriformes > Ptilonorhynchidae > Amblyornis > Amblyornis subalaris. The sequence goes on along the minus strand of JACAXG010000086.1, from coordinate 2,892,011 downwards.
CAAGTAACTTATAAGGTATCTTCCATTACAATAATCTCCTTTAGATTCTAAAAGAATCCAAAGATTGCACTTACTCAATTTAATTTTCTATGGTTACAACATATATTATAGCAATGAGGAAGAAAGAAGATAGAAAAGAGGCATCAAATAATCCACTCACTACTTCGGAGTAAAGAAAAATCAAACTACACCATAAAGAAAAATTTAAAATTTACATGGCAATAAGGAGCTAGCGTGAAAAAATCTGAGGAGCCTGTCAGAGCAAGAAATATGTAGAGAGACAGTGCAATGGTAGTGGCACCGCCCAAGAGCAGATGACTGCTGCATGGAGACTTCTTCAAGACTGAAAAATGTCAGTGGCAGCAGATTTTCTAACTGCATTGTGTGGACATGGTCATTTCTATTTTATTTTGCTAATAGTTGATCTGGAAGGAAGGGGTTTCATTCTAAAAGGGTAAACTTTAACAAATTAAGGGGATAGGTTAGGATATTGTGATCGGATTTCTGGAGGGTTTCTCAGGCCTTGTACCCTCTCTCTGAGCTGTTTCTGAGTACAGTAACGAGTGGACAGTGTAAGGATCTATGTATATGAACTGTACCCCACATTTACAGGAGCTGGCTTTTTTAATCTTTCCTGTATGATATGTCAGAAAGTATTTTCTCTGGCTGGGCATGCCTGCATACCTGTGACATTGTCAGACACAAAGTTCACAATTTAGTCTGACTACTGAGTCTTCAAGAGTCTATGAAGCAAGAAGCAGCCTTCCTATGAAGCTAGAAATAGTGGTTTTGAAGGCTCTTAACAAGAGGTATCTTTTCTGGTCTGATTTTCCAGGAAAAAATTATTGACTGCCTGATGCTCTCTTTGCAGTGCCTTGAAGATATTAGTTCTTGCCTTAAACTAAATGTGGGAAAGGAGACTCTACTCAAGTACAGGGACGAATAAACGGAACATTGTGCACAGAAAAGGTAAAGGAGATGAAGAGGAGTCAACAGCAGGAATGAAATGAGAGCATTTTATCAGCCCACAGCTGTCCACCCAGCCTAGTCAAGTTAAAAGGCAACATTCAGGCAGACCATCAACTCATCCAAACATGGTTCCTCAAGCATAAAGAATAATTTTCCATTTGGCCTGTGGGAAGTGAGCTGTCGCTAAAAAGCAAGCAATTCTTTTGAAAATCTATGTAAATGCACTTTAGGTAACTAACTTAAGAAAGAGGTGTCTGGGTTTGAAAATCATCTTCAGAAGGTGTTGTCTGAGGTAAAATAAACTACTTCTAATGTTTTTATGTCAACTTGGATGCTGTTTTAGAACAATAACAGTTATATATTTAGCCACCTTCTTGTCACTAAACAAACCATGATTTGGGTTGTTTCTTTAACGATAGCAGAATGGAGAAAGCATTATCAGCTCAATGTCATCTGTCCATTTCAAGTGAATTTTATAGTAGAAAACATTTTTAGCTCCCAGTGAAAACCCTTCCATACCACTGTGTGTTCATTTAAAAAGAAAAAAAAAAGAAAGAAAGAGAGACATGTATTTAGCCCATCAAAAGAAAAAAAAAGTGCTGAGAGGAAATATCTCTGCTTGATACAAAGAGCTCAAGACAAGTATGACGAGAAAGAGCCATAAAATGAAAGTAAGATCACAAGACTAAATGCACCTCTGCTGATCACTTATACCTGTAAGCTGATTGTTGCAAGATTTATTAATCTTGAAATTTTGGGGAAAAAAAAAGAAAAAGCCTAATGTGAGGGGCATAGCCCCTTATAGTCTATAAAATGTAGTTGCCTGTGGTGTCTCGGGATTGGAGTCAAGAGACCTGTAGGTCTCTTCCAGTCCTTTCTTCTTGAGGAATCACTTTGCTAGTGCACAAAGGTCCCAAACCTAAATAGAACCTGGTATGTTCCCATTCCCTAGCCAGAATTATGTCTGCTGTTCAGAATAGAGTTTTATATTATATACTTTTTTAATAAATACATTTTATTTTGCTTGTTCTCTTCACCTGTGGAAACAATGGCTCAGATGCAAGAAATTCACAGGTGCATCCTTATAAACAGTAATAAACGTTGATATATATTCTCTATTCTCAAGAGAAAAAATATTGGAGCTAATACAACAAACAATATGCTTGAAAAAGGAACATATTTGACATTAAATAAATTCAGAAGTAACCATTTCCTTTTTCTTTTTTTCCCCTCACGAATAAACTCCAAATTTGGTTTACTGGATGAGTGAAAAATAGATGGGATATTTATTGTCACCACTAAAAAATGTCTCTGCCACTGACTTTTGTTTTCTTTGATGTAAGCAAGATCAGGGGATTTTGTAGGCTTTTTGGAATTGCCTTAATCATGTCTGTGAAACCAATAGAAAGATTTTCTTTCGGGTCTACTCATTAGTTACTCATCCTTTACTTTCTCGGAGTCAAGTACTACATGTCTTTCTTCTTTCTATTTAACATTATTAAAGAAAAAGGATCTCTTAATCAATTGGATAAACAATTATTTATTTTTTAAGTCATAATCAAAACACCATGAATTCTCCTGCCTGGAAGAACTAAATCTCAGATTACAAAGAATAATTAGCCCAATTTTGTCACACGTACATGAGATCCTAAAGCGTCGATTATATTTTGTCTCCTGAAATATGTTGAAATATCACATATAGAAGTTGCCACTAACACCTCCTGCTGTTGCTGTGAATTGCTTCAGCCTCATCACATGCAGTATGTTAAAGCTTTGAATTAAGATCCACATGAGTACAAGCTTTGAAGACAGCTGCAGAACTCTTGTCTTCAAGCAGTACCCTCATTTAACATTGCTGTATAGCATTTGACTTAGAATATGAACTTAAGTGATTACATTTTTTGGATACTGAGAGAGATGTCCTGTTAAATACACAAAAATATGCAGTTTTCTCCTTAGACTATGATAAGCTTTTACATGAGAAGGAACAAAGTCTGTTTATTTCTGGAAACATAATATCCCTTCTATTTTAATACAAATTAACATCTTATTGCCACAAAATGTATTAATAAATACTATACATACAAGTCAGGATCAAGTAGTCACCATAATCCTGATTACATGAATATAAAAATATACATATGCATATGCATATGCCTGCACATTATCAACCATTCCAGAGCTGCCACAGTGCTGGAAGCTAGGTTTAGAATTTCCTGGAAAATACAAGTCAAGTATTTACTGACACTACTTGTATCAGCTTCACTGGGTACAGGAGTAGATTTTTTACTTCAACAACATTCACATAATACATAACAGATGAGCATGTATATGTGAGAGTGTGTGTGAAAAGCCTTATCCTACTGTGTTATGTACCATATGAAGCGATCTAAATACAACAGTAATACATCTCCTTATTTAGAAACAAAGAAAAATTTTCTTTCTTTGCACTGGTGCATAGTACAATGATGTTGAAAGTCGTGCAGGATTAGCCATCTTTTCACGGAATGTTGATGCTGAAAGTCATACAGTTCTAAACTTCCAAGACAAATCCCGTATGTTTTCTGATCCTCTCCTTGCCATGTTTTCCTCTTCCAAACATTGCTACAACTCTATTAGCCTTTGACTGTCTCAAAACATCTGATGCGAATATAAAAATAGGACTCTCTTCCTGTGTCTGATACTATATTAAAAGTTGCTTCAGGAAAGTTGACAGGGAAAGAGAGATTCCTACTAGCTGATTCACAAGAAGACTCAACATCTGAAGAAACAGATGGTTCCAATTAACTCTTTGCATGTATGATTAAGTACACAAGGGCTTGTAATCTTATATTTTTCTAAATCTGAAAGACACAGTAGAGTTTTCCACAAAACCTAGAGGCCTGAAGCAGGTCTAGAAATTTTTAGAATGGGAAAAAAAATGACAGTGTAGGAGATACCTTTCACTTTTCTACTTGACAATATCTCACAGATATATTTTGATGTGGAGTACATTTTCACACAGTACAGCCAATAAGGAATAAAGTTTCTCTGTAAGAGTCATGCACTGTAAAATTGCCCAGTCTCCAACTTACACACGAGTATGTCCAAGGTAACATCGGCCAAAAATACTGAACATCAGAGTCAGAAAGGTATCTGGGCTCTTAGCTGACACTTCAGAGGGATTTAAGAGCCCTTATAATTGTAAGCATCTGGGCATTAATGACTTAGAGATTCAATTTTCAAAAGTAACTTAAGTAATTAAAAGGCCAGGCTGAATTGAATTGTAATTAGTCTGAGGTTCCAAAGGGCCATATTTTTGAAGCTACTCAAATATTTTGAATTGTGGCATATTGGTTAGTGAGATTTCTAAGGGAAAAGAGGTGTAAGTGTATATGAATATACTGTACTAGCAATTTAATTTTCACTTCTGAAAATGGACCAGTGTTCCTATATTAATAGAACACTTTTGAAAATATTAACAAGCTAGTCAAAAATTGTGTTGTTGAGCAATAAATACCTATCCTCTGCAGCTTTAGAATACTGGTTCTTTACCCTTTATAAGGAAATATTCTATTTATACTTTTCTTACAATGTCAAAATGCTTTAAAATTCCAAAAGTAAAGATCACTATTTTAAAAGAAAAATGTGTGGGACTGGTAAAGTGCACACTACTACACAGGGAACTGGTGAAGTGTAATTGCAATTACTTGTGAAATTCTTTGAGATCTCAGTTAAAAGGGGCTACAGAATTGCACATGATGATGATGCTGTTGATGATGATCATTATTGATTCTGGGAGCTACTTGTGTTTTCATATAAATTGCTCTGTTTATAAGGTCTATGAAGTGGGCCTCAAATAGATTTCCTCTCCTGTATTCAGGCAAATTTTGTGATGGAAGCCACATGTGACGCTGTGCTCCAAACTCACTCAGCTACCGTCTACAGTAAAAGGTAAGCAGTCCCCAGTGAAGTCGGAGACAAAAATAAATGTGTCATTTAATTTAAGCTGATAAAGACCATAAAATTTTTTTTGCTGCCTACAGAATTTATGCCATTTTCATTACAAGACAACACCTGCTTTTTCATCCTAAAAATGACAAAATCATTTAAATGTTCATTACTCAGTAAACCATTGAGACTTGCATTGCAATAGCTTCATCAAGAATCACAGAATCATAGAACAGATAAGGCTGGAAGGGACCACTAAGGGTCATCTGGTCCACCCTCCTGCTCAAGTAGGGTCATCTTAGAGCACATGGCAAAGGACTGCATCCAGACAGTTCTTGAATATCTCCAGTGAGGGAGACTCCAAAACCTCTCTAACGGTCTGTTCCAGTGTGTGGTCACCTGCACAGTAAAGTTCTTCCTCATGTTCAGGTGGAACTTCCTGTGCATCACTTTCTGCCCACTGCCTCTTGTCCTATTGCTTGGCACCATGGAGAAGAGTCTAGTCCATCCTCTGAGACCCTTCCTTCAGATACTTCTTGATGAAGTCCCCTCTCAGTTGTCTCTTCTCGAAGCTGAACAGGCCCAACTCCCTTCACAATTCCTCATAAGAGAGATGCTCCAGTCCCTTAATCATCTTTGCTTCTTTGCCCTCCACTGGACCCATTTCAGGAGCCCCAAGTCTCTCTTGTCCTGAGGAGCCCAGAACTGGACACAGCACTCCGGATGAGGCCTCGCCAGGGCTGAGTAGAGGGGCAGGATCACCTCCCTTGACCTGCTGGCAATGTTCCTCCTAATGCACCAAAGGATACCATTGGTCTTGGATCAAAGACAAAGATTAGTTTTTACATATTTTTACACTGATCTCCACATTTCCATTATCTGTCATCTTACTGCAAGGTTTGAAAAATACTATATAGCAATAGCAAAAGTAGATGTGCATTAAAGAAGCAAAGCTTCTTTATAGCTCACAAGTACTTTAGATTTTACCTTTATTTTCATTTATCTAATTATATACATTGCTCCAGGTATGATACAATTTTCTGGAAAAAACAGGATGGGTTCATGAATCAATAAAAATACCCAAAATATTTACCTTTGAAACTTCATAGATAAATGTTGAGTGAAGATATGCTCAGTTGACTGTGATCCACAGCCTCAAGGACAACGTGAAAAGTGGCTATAGAAAACTGGAGGAACTTCTGATAAAGAAATTAGAGAAGGGCTAATACTGCAGAGGGATTCAGCATACTTCTCCTTTACTCAATTCCCTGCAACAGGGGAATTTCTAATTTTTTGAAGCAGAGCAAGTCACATTTGTGACAACCACAAGGTATCCAAAGACCAAGAAAAGCAAAGCAAGTGGAGTGCTCCCCACCGACTGAAGTCTCACATCTAAGCCCTGTTGGGATTTGCAAGCTGGGAGTGCCTCATTCTCTGTTGCTGATGCACCTGGGCTGGTACTCTGCAAGAGCAGTACCCATAGATGAAAAACAGATGGAAGGAAAACCTCCTTATATGGAAGATTTTCATGCCTGAAAAAGAGGATATATGCATTATATTTCTCCTCCTGCTGCTAGGAATTTGTGTACTGCTGTAACCAGAAGGCAGTAGGTATTCAGAGTAAGGCTGAGCTTTTTATGGTCTAATCAAAGTCATCAAATCAGACAGAAAATTATCGACAATCTTGTGGCTTGGGCATTGAGTTGAACACACAAGAATTTTATAATTACCTATTCTATCCCATACTTTTCAGTTTCAGAATAATTTTTCTCTATTTTCCCTCCACTTTCTCTTTGTCTCCTTCATTATGCTGCCCAGTGAGGGTCAGCTTTCAGAGGAGAAACAGAAAATATCTTAATATCAAATAACATTTTAAGTCACTCTCTCAATTGCATGAAGCAGGAAACGAGTAAAAAAGTGTAATGGGACCTATCTTTGTCAAATTTCTCTTCTGTCTCAATATTAGATTTTATACTGGGTTGTGCTGGTTTGAATGTGAACAAGCAGGGGAAATTAACCCCACACAAAATACCTCGAGAGATTTTAGGTCAAAAGTTACAATTTTAATAGAAAGCTTAAAATAAATCCAGCAATACAGAAACAGTAGCCTAAACAAACCAACAGAGTCACGGTACAACCTGGCACCCTGTTGACCAGGGTGGTAGCTGTGTAGTCCAGTTAGGCACTGGTCCTGTAGAAAGGCCTGGCCCGCTGAATATCCAGTGGTCTGGGTGTCCAGTGGTCAAGGGTCCAGTCGTGGTGGTCTGGAGTCCTCTGGCTTTCTAGTCATCTGGTAGACCTGTCCTGGTAGTCCCGTCCTGGTAGTCCAGTCAAGTCCAGTTCAGCGGAGTGGAGTCCAGTGGAGTGGAGTCCAGTCGAGTGGAGTAGTCCTGGTAGTCCTGTCCTGCTAGTCCAGTCCAGTAGACCAGTGGAGTCCAGTCCAGCAGAGTGGAGTGGAGTGATTTCTCTCATCTCAAAGCCTGCTTTTATGTTGTATTTCTTGGCTGGTACCTCCCCCATGGGCGGGGATTTCCACAATGGAAAAGGATTTTCCTGACCTTCTATTGGTTGCTTCGGCAATGAGCTCACATGAGGCCTCTCCGGGAAGCAAACGGTTTCTGGCATTCTGTTGGCTGGTGTTTTATCTGGTTCAGTAATGGGCCATTAACCGAGATAATCGACTCAGGGTGGTTCTGAAGTTCTATTCGTCCATGCTTATCCAGTTCGATAAGGGGCCATTAACTGAGATGATCAGCTCAGGATGGGTGGTGCTTGCTGTGGGTTGAGATAAGGAGTACCACCCTACCTCACATGAGCATAGCCTCAGGGACCAGGTGTGTAACTGTGAACAATCCAGCTTATCGAGAAAATATGTGGGTGGTGACAGAATACATCCTTTTATGGTTAACCCAGGACACAGGTGGAAAGAGAAGAAACTGACTTAGAAATAAATATATCACTCCCTTGCAATGTTCTGAAAGAAACAGGCAGAAAGGAGGCCAAGGAAGAATGAAAAACTTTCTTATGAGTGTGTAAAAAAATTAGGTATCTTTTAAACAGACATTGAATTGTGTGATTATTCTAGGGATAATGTAAGCGTTTTCCTAGCGCCTCTCTCTGGATAATGCAATTGGAACCCAGCATAGCACCCAGCACAAAGCCTAAGTCCCATCTATAGATCTAGTCCTATATTGTCAACCTTGCATTTTTCTTTGAGTAGGAAAGCAGACACTAAAATCAGAAAATAAAGATAATACATTATCTATTTAAAGTAAATGGAAATTATGTAGATTGACCGAAATTCAACTTTTGACTGAGAGTCCTCAGTCTAAAAATCATGGGTTCTCCAGGGCAAAATGAGAAGCTGCCTTTCATTGCCCGTGCTCACAATTTAATGTGAACTGCAGGAGATAGTCTACATTGCAGTACATTGAAATGGAAAAGATACATAAAGACAAGCCCATTGTCAGTGAAAGACAAAAGAACAAGGCAATTATTATTAAATTACTGTGATAGCAAGATAAACTTCTGCAAGAAAGAGATTGGAAAATGTAAAATACAGGGCAATACAGAACTCTCAGTACATTACCTGATGCTGTGAAATGAATCAAGTAAGAGAAAACACGTTGAATAACAAAATGTATAAATACGATAAAATTTTGTCCACAAATACACCCAGCATTCACATTTTTTCTAATTCATGGATCTTTGTCAAACTGGGTCATTATAGCTCATACGGTATGCATAGCTATTATTATAAGCTATAATGGCTAAAACCACCAAAATATTCAATGCACTGGAATTTTCTATTCAGGGATACAGTTAAAAGTACCTTGAGTCCTGAGTGATTCACTAAATTATATATTATACTATTCACTATTGAGCATGGCTTTGTAAATAGCATCTTTCATGGAAGGCATAATTTTCAGTATTATCTACATGTAGATCTGTCCAGTCTGAAGTATTGATGCTGCAAATGGATGGAGAAAATTCCCAAAGGATAAAAAAGAGTCGTTTATGGAGCAAATGCTAATAATAACAATAAAACTATTGCATAAGTAAAAGTACTTTTATAAAATAATGACATCAAAGTAAATAGAAACTGTAGACAATTAGTTTATTCCCAAAATATACATAAATACTAATATGTTTTATCACTGCTTTAGATAAACTGACTCTGACATTAAAAAATAATAATTCTTAGGAAACATTCAATAAAAGCTTTTCAGGGCAGGAAAATAATAAGAACTAGAATGACTATCTGTGCTGGTTTCGGCCAGGGTAGAATAGACTTTCTTCACAGTGGCTGGTATGGGGCTGTGTTTTGGATTTGTGCTGAACACAGGGTTGATAATATAAAGATGTTTTTGTTATTGATGAGCAGGGCTTACACAGAGGTAAGGCCTTTTCCGCTGTTCATACTGCCACATTGGCTGGGAAGTTGGGGGTACCTGGAAGGTTGGGAGGGGACACAGCCAGGACAAGTGACCCAAACTGACCAAAGGAAAAGGAGGGGAACATTTGGAGTGATAGTGTTTGTCTTCCCAAGTCACCATTACCTGTGATGGGGCCCTGCTCTCCTGGAGATGGCTGAACACCCACCTGCCCTTGGGAAGCAGTGAATTAATTCTTTGTTTTTCTTCACTTTTGTGCATGGCTATTGGGTTTCCTATTAAACAGTCTTTATCCCTAACCAGGAGTTTTCTGACTTTTACCCTTCTGATTCTCTCTCCAGTTCCGCTGGTGTGGGAGTGAGTGAGCGGCTGCATGGGACTTGACAGCTGGCTCAGGTTAAACCACAACACGAGCTAAAACAATCTTTAAGAACTGGAGAATAAAAATACAAGAACAAAACTGTCAAATTTTCTATAAGTAATCTAAAAAAAAAGCTGAAACTCAAAAGGAACTATATTTAGGAAAATGAAAAATAGAAAAATATAGGTATGCAGTTGAAGTATAAAGATATATTAATGTAAAATGGGGAGCAGAAAAAAAAATAAGGAAAAAAAGAATAAAATAAGAGGGAAAAAATAGAAGAGAGAAGAAAGAAGCAAAAAGCAAAAAGAAAAGGAACTAAAAGAAACAGGAAAAAAATAGGCAAATAGTCTAGATAGCAAAACCATCCCTGTTAACAAAAGTAACTGCTACTAATTTAAATACTCTTTATGTCTATATGATCATTAAATATCACCCATACACCCTGTCCTGAAAAATAAGCATGGCATCAGTTTGTCTCACTGAAGAGGAATATTTGCATCCCATAGCTACCTCTATGGTATAATTTGATATGTGCAGGATGAGCTCTGGAAAGAGCCTCATGCTTCTGCATGGGTTACCACAAACTCGCAATTGATACTTTGCCAGAAGACTTCAATGAGAGCGTTTATGACTGTATTCACCAAAATAGCCAATACCACAGCAAGAAAAATCTGTAAATCCAGACTACTTTGCCACAGGCTGAGATCACCCAACAGTATAAATGGAGATAGTATCCTGAAGATTTATGAGGAAAACATTATGCAACGCCTTTTTGGACCTTTGAACAAACATTATTACAAAAAATTAGAAATGTAAAAAGGAAGAGTGTGAATTTCAATCTCTGTATTGAAATATGTCTAGAGATTTGGGAAAAGGAAAAAATAAAAAACTATTTCAAACCAAATCTATGCTACCATAACCAATCATAGTTAACTGCAACAAATTGGAACGAGATCATTATCTTTATTCTTGCTCTTCCTTTCTGAGACTATTGGGAGAAGGAATGTGCAGAACACCGAATTTTGATGCAAAACAAACTACAAAGCCCTGCTTCTGTATATTTAAACATGTAAAGTTATCACATCTATCTGGCTTCATATTTGACAGGTTTATCCCCTAGCCTAGTTCAAGTAAAAGTAATTCTATAAAATTCTTTGTGTTTTTTAAAAGCTTACCTACATTTGATTTCAGTATTTTAGACCATGTTAAAATGACCTATTTTACAGAGGTAGTGGAAGGAATTATAACTGTTTCCGCCAAAGTAATTATGAAGCTGTCATAGTCTTCTTGTCACAAAAAATAGTCCCTGAAGTGCATGTAGAAGTGTACTAATGAAAATAACAAACAAATAACTTTAATGAAGAGAAAAGTTGTATCATGAGACAGTAGTTCATTCTTTCAACTCAACTTTAATGGTGGGGGAAAAAAGTAATTTTATGTATATATATATGTTCTGATTTAATAGTCAGTGCATTGCTAGGTAAGCCACTAAATCTTCGATGTTCAGATGGATGGCACTGGCATCAATTCATTTATCACTTATTTCCACCACTATGGACTCATGAATTTTACTAGATTCATGGGGATCTAATTGGAAAGAGCATCCTTATCTTGAAACCTCCATGGCTTTTCACATGAAACATCTTGCAGAGTTGGAAATAGTTGAGAGATAAGCCATAGGCAATACTGTTTAAAGAGCAAATGGAGAAGTCAAGACTCAGTATTAGCCCAAATGCAAAATGAAGGAGAGGAAGAAAGCAGAACTTTGGTTATATGGAAATTGTCACCTCTTTGAGGAGATTTCAGGTTTTAGGTAAGGGAGGTTATTACTTAGTTTTTGGTTGCTTCTGCAGCATCCTGAACAAATAATAACTTTTCATTTTGAACAAGGTCTTCTCTACCATTGAAATCTGTTGCTGTCATAATGTGTCTAAAGGAACACTAAACGGGTGCAAAAATGCCAAGCCAAAAATGCACTGAATAATCATGAGTATTGTAACCTGATAAGCCAAAGTGAAGATAGTTGACAGAATCCCTTTATAAAAGTGTACAGCCATGGATTCACAACTTGGAACAAACATATACAGAGTCAGGGAAAGAAGCAAAACTCACATAAAGAAAGGGTGAAGAAAAATATGCTGATTGAAAATGAAAAGGTTTGCCTTCTAATTTGTCCCCAGACACCAATACCACAAATGCTTAGAGTTGGGCAAATCATCTCTATGGTCAAACCAGAGAAACAGACAAACACAAACGCGTGTGTCTGTTTCTAGATGGTTCTTAAAGGTCAAATGGGTCATAGTTAAGAAGTGAAAAGTTCTGAGAGAGGAATTCTACCACTGGAAGTTAGACATCTTGGTAACATCTCATAACGGTGCTGTGCCACAGGTTTCCATTACTTAAAACAGAATAATATATTGGTGTTAGAATAATTCATGCACTAAATCTCTTCTAGCATGAAGATGCTGTAAACAGTAGAATATTATTAATTATCTTTATAAATATTAAAGAATGTGTATTTCTCTTTAACCTATAAAGCTCTTAGCCTTTTAGCTGCATTATACACATGGCACAAATACCATAAGAAAAGAGATGTGGAACGTAATGAAAAAGCAATGGCATGTTAGGTGTGTTGAAACATCAGTACTTAGCCCTTGACTCATCATCTCATAGAAAGTACGTGGGGAACATTATTAAACACATGTTGCATGTCAGTAATATGATTTAAAAGTAACTCATCTGTTGGAATTTCTGCTGTGATTTACAACAATATGTGAGATAGTAAATTTACTCACTTTAATGAACATGCAGAATAAAAATAAAAAATAATATTAGCATGTTCAGTAAGGACTGACAAAAATACGGTGGATATTAAAAATGATCTTTTACTTTAATAAACTGAATGAATCATAGAACAGTCTTGTTATATAAATATAGATCACATTTGCTAGGTTTTTCACAAGTAAAATCTGAGGTCAGGAGTCATGTGATCAGTTTCTGTAACCTTTTTTAAGCAAAATAAGATGAACCCTAGAGACACATAAAAAATGTAAAAGACATTTCATTTATGGCTGAAACTGTATACTATCACAAGTATGTCACTTTAGCTTAGAGACTGGGGTTTTTTAGGATGGACAGATCCACTGCTCCAAGCTGTCTGAGTAAAGGGCAAGCCAAGTCAAACCATTTTTGAATCATAACCTCCAAAGCTATTTTTATCTTGGATACCTATAAATAAACACAGCAGTATTGTGAGAAGTCATGATCTTTCTCTGAAAGTCACAGTATTTACCTACATATAACTCAAAGTTTTCAAAAAAGTTTAATTTACTAGTGTATGCAGGTAGTATAAATTTATCTACCAGAGTCCTTTCCCTCATTGCAAAGAGGAATAGATTTCTCTCCTCCTTCTGGTGTACAGCATGAGTGGAACAGATAAATATGTTGTTTATCTTCATATTTATTTTCAAGGAACATTATATACGAGGCTTTACATTATCTGGAAAATGAATCATGCATGTGACAATACGGCACATCCCTCAGCCAATTTCTAACATCTACTCTGCCTCTTCTGCTATCACATGCTGTGATCAAAAATAATCTTGCTTTCCTGAATTTACTTTGTTTTGGGGTTTTTTTCTATTATCCCTGGGAAGGAATTACTTTAACTTTCTCCCTAACAAATACTACTTGCAAACACAATGAAGTTATATTTAAATCACCAAATATTAACTGAAGCAGCAGAAGGCCAAGGGAAGGTGCTATCTCTTCAGAAAAAAAGATAACAGCTTGAGAAAGCTGAAGGATCTGCAGGATTTGGATTTTTTTAAAATTTATTTTTGTATAATTAAGCGCACCAAAGGTCAGAAATTACTAATATAAAGATGTTGTTTAGTTCCTGTCTTTTTCTGACTCCTGTGTTAGTTATAGTGTTTATTTCATACTGGCAATCATCTTTACAGATGAGGTAATGTTGAAGCTGGTCACCTTCAGCCACCTCAATACTACAGAAAGATATGAAGTTGGCTCTTTTTATATCAGGCATTTTAACATTACAGCAAATTCTTTGGCTCACCTGACAGCAAAACCCATTCTTTCTCAGGAAGTCTCCTGAAGCTTTCTAGGTAGGGCCAGACCACTTTGTAAAAGAGCATAGAATATTTGCAAAGATGGCAGTCTTTTTAGTTGTGTGCAGCAAGTGAAGTTAATTGGCCTCCTCTTACTTCTAATGCGGGAAGTTTCCCTGCCTGTTTTCCAACATATGAAGTTTCCATCTCAGTATATGGAGGTCTGTGGAATAGCACATATGCTGCTTTGAGTCACCTTAGAACCAGTCCTCCTCCCACATGCCCCCAGTCTTCTGAAGAGGAAGTGAGCTGAGTACCTCCATCTGTGCTGACAAATACAGAAGGACCAGAGAACAATCCATGTTCTATCCCCCCATCATGCAGCTCCAACTTTATATTAATTAGCCCCAGCAACATCAGGGTTATCTTTTTGGTGCCAGTAGTCCAAATCAGAGCCAGGATGTTGATTGGGGGGTGCAGTGTTAAGTTCACCCACTGACCATCCTGGGAACCCAGTAACACCTAGCTCTGAGACAAAATGCACAGCCGTGTGAGGTTCTGTATTGGGTTTGCATCGCAAGATTTTGGCAGTGGGAGTCTAGAGAGGTAACTTCCATGAGAAGCTGCCAGAAGCTTCCTCTATGTGTGACAGAGCCAATGCCAGTCAGCTCCAAGATAGACCCACTGCTGGCCAAGACAAAGCCCATCAGTGACGGTGGTAGTACCTCTGGGATAACAGATTTAACAAGGGGGGAAAAACCTGCACTACAGCAACTTCAGCCCATAGAAAGGAGTGAGAACGTGCAGGAGAAACAGCCCTGCAGAAACCAAGGTTACTGCAGAAGAAGGGGGAAGAGGTGCTCCAGGCTCTGGAGCAGAGATTCTCCTGCCAGCCCTGGTGCAGACCATGGTGATTCAGGCTGTGGCCCTGAAGCCCATGGGGGTCCATGGGTGAGCAGAGACCCACCTGCAGCCCTTGGAGGATCCCCCTCCCAGAGCAGGTGGATGCCCAAAGCAGGCTGTGACCCTGCGGGAAGTCTGCGCTGGAGCAGGCTCCTGGCTGTACCTGTGGACCCATAGAGAGAGCTCCCAGCTCCCAGGCTGGAGAAGGTTTGCTGGCTGAACCTGTGACCCAGCATGGAACTCAGGCTGGAGCAGCCTGTTCCTGAAGCGCTGCACCCTGTGGAAGGGACCCATGCTGAGGCAGTTTGTGAAGAACTACAGCCTGTGGGAAGGACTCACACTGGAGAAGTTCATGGAGGATTGTCTCCTGAGGGAGAGACGCCCACTCTGGAGAAGTGGAAGGGCGTAATGAGGATGAAAGAGTGGCAGAGACAATGTGTGATGAACTGACTGTAGCCCCCATTTGCCACGCCCTGCACTGCCAGAGGGGAGGAGTGAAGTAGAGCCCAGGATGAAGAAAGCGATGGAAGGAAAGTGTTTTAAGATTTAGTTTTTATTTTTCATTACCCTACTCTGATTTGATTGGTAATATATATTACGGGTTGTAATTGGATGGAATTTTGGACCAATGAACAGTTGTGTTTGCCTAGAAAAATTTGCATATTGAGGAGGAAGAAGACGGAAGTGACAATGGATGTTCTCCATGTTAGCTCTCGGCTCCGAACTAGGGGGAGACGGCTGTAGCTCCCAGGGGGCGAGAGAGAGAGAGAGAGAACCTGAGGCATGAAGAGAAGACAACATGGCGGGACCACGTGGCCGGGAACTTACTGTGGTGGCACCCCAGAGTCAGAGGGGAAGAGACTACAGCTGGAACTTTTCTTCTGTAAGCCTTACTGAGCTTTAAATGCAATTTAACTATTCTTCTATAAGCCATGAAACATATTTGGGGGGATGGAGAGTTTGTTTCCCACACCGCAGGAGAAGTGGCCCATAAGAAGTGCGAAGATGCCGAGATAATTGTGGAGATTGAAGAGAAGAACCTATTACTTTTGTCTAGATTGGAAATAACTCATCTTATCCTTAAACAATGCACTCCATGAACTGTTTCTTGGGAGAGGAACCGGCTGCAGCAGAAGGGGAGAGAGGCTTTGTTTCTGTAATAAGAAGGACCCTTAAAAATCCCATGTTTTGTTTTAACTTCACCTTCAGTAGAAGGTGAGATTGGTGGGTTTTGGGAGAAGGGAAATGTATCTTTATGTATTGCCTTAATATTTGTATTATTATTCTTTTATTTTTAGCTTGTTAGTATTAGTGAATAAAACTATATTACTATCTTTTAAGATTGCAGCCTGTTTTCTGCCATCTTATATCCTCTAAAGAATTCTTATTGGGGATCTGGGGTCTTCCTTCAGGTTAACCCATTACAATATATTAAATTAATTTTCCCCAAGTTGAGTCTGTTTCACTCACAACAGTAACTGGTGAGTGATCTCTCCCTGTCCTTATCTTGACCCACAAACCTTTCGCTGTATTTTTTCTCCCCTGTCCAGCTGAGGAGGGGAGAGAGAGAGCAGTTTTAGTGGGCACCTGGCATCTAGCCAAAGTAAACTCACCATACTTGTTTAGGCTTTGATCAAGAAATGTAATAATTGGATTTCTGCCTAGACCATGTATGAGGAATACGTGGGCTACCAGTAGAAATTAAGGAAACTCAGAAATTAATCCAACCTGACAAGTGCACTGCGAAGCAAGTCACCTAAATTCTGCATATAACGTGGAACCAGCCAAATCTAACTAAAAAATAACATTTAAGACCTTGCTAACTCCTAACCACTCCACCTCATACATCCTCATTACATTCTTGCAAAGTTTCTCTTGGTTTAAATGGTTGTCTCAGAAGAAAGTCCTGAAAATATGTTCCCTGGCAAAGCTTCTAACATCAGTCCATTTTACAAAAATGGATTGGCAGCTCAACTGTGATTACCTGAGTCTTAAAAAAAAAAGATGTTTCCTATTCCTTGATCCTTCAGGTAAAGTTGAGGCCTCTTTGCTGAGTCAAAGGGTCTTTTGAGACTTCGATGTCCAGTCATGACAATCTGTAGCTTCAAGCAAACCAAGCCAGTTGTAAGACATATTTAGTGAGTAAAACTCTGTGGTATTTCTCTCAAGTGAGCTTTAGATACTTCACAGAGACCATGATAATTTTAAGTGACTCTCTGATCAACAAACAAGCTGTTTTGAATTCCACGCTCTGGCATGAATTTCTCAAGTATGGTAAAGGGAGAAAAAGAATCCATTCTAAGCTGGTGGGAGGTCTTGATGCTGTACAGTTCTCCCTGTAGCTCTCACTTTAAAATTACAACCTTGAAACTCGCTATGGGTACAAATTACTGAAGAAAAAAGTTCATGAACTTGAACTCCTTTTATAAATTCTAAAAATAGCCTCCATAGAGTGCAAAGTCACCGATGTTACAAAGTTCAGTGACCTGTAATAACTATTATTATTTCCATTGACCCATAGTAACGATTGACCTGCACTGGAACTAGCAACACTCAATAGCACATTTTCAATCTTTTTTTTTATGTTCCATTTTCCAAGACACACACACACACAAATATGAGTCTACATCAGACAGGCCAGATTTTAATCTGGTTATGCTTTTGGTGCCAATAAAGTTATAATCATAAAACTAGAAGGTAATGGATGAATGTCAAATAACTAAATACAAATCAATAGACAATTGTGAAGAAAAATCAAAGATAATTTTATGTCTTAAAAAAAACCCAAAAAATCAATATTCATTACACTATGATATGTGGAAACAACTGTGTTTATAAAAGCTAGTATCAGGTTGTGCTGAAAGCTGAGAGATGGATGCTACTGTCAAGCATGGCAATCCAGATCTGAGGAGGAAATTTGCTCATTAACAATTAGTAACATACATGCTGGATATATATATGGCATACATGTCACACGTTTCTACATTTAAGGATCTTAACACATCTACACAATGGTTTCAACATCAAAAGAATTTGTATTTAACACAGTGGTGACCATATTTTTCAGAAGCTGATCTTTCTACTTTCATTCAGTGAAAGAGTAGAGGTAATCCTAAAAGTTTCAGACTGATCAGAATGAGATCTCAGTTAATACTGGATACGGGAAAAAATGTTTCTTTTCAACAGTTCACTTAGCAAGTATCTCCTATGTTGATCTTCCCATCGTTTAATATTTTTAAAATGTGTACAAATCACTTATTATCAAATGAAGGATTAATTCAAGAAAAGTATTTTAATATCAATGACCCCATGTAGAAAACGACCTTGAATAATATGCAGAAAAAACAGAGACATTTTAATTTTTCTGTCTTTGTAACATGACGCACACAATTCAGATCAGAATGTATTCTGTTTCGATTCCTGTAGAGCTCCTTGGATTGTTAATTTTTGCTCTAAGATCTTTTCAGTCAATTTACTTACAATACATATTCTATACATAGAGGTACTATTTATGCATATATCAGTTTTTGAAGAGATGTACCAGAAGAGCAATTTACCATGTAAAAGCTATTCCAGCTAGCAGTTCTGTGCTCTTGTTCATTGGGTAGACAATTGAAATTGAGCTTTTTATATCCCTAAGGAATAGGGAAAACACTAACATGTTGGTTATGCTGTTAACACTGTCACATTAGATGGTACATGACTAAAATAAAATTTGAAATAGAAATTTGCATTAATTGCTATTTCCTTCACAATACCATATTACCATAAATGAAGAGAAAAAGGTTTTACCCTTCTGTAGAGGCTGCTCATTTTCCCACAAATAATGCATTTTCATTTTTTAACAAAACAAATAAATTTTTTTACCCTGAAGAAAGTCACTGTATGAAGAAGTAAAACACTAGATAAGTTTATTCTGTGCTGTAAGAAATGCCTTTTGACTTTTATTGAACTGTTTGCTGAGTTTTTGATTTCTTGAACCAAATGGTTATTATGTGGAGTCCTAGAGATGTGCAGAACTAGGAATAGAGAAGAAGTAAAACTCTACATTCAATATTTCAGTGCTGCTTAAAACAATAAATCTCAAATTTGTCAAATGGACATGCTATCTTACTGTGGATAAAAATTTCAAACATCATCTTTCCCACAAGTTGTTTTCTTCATCTACCTGAGTAAAACTGTGTAAGTATGAAGAAAAAGTGGTGTCTGGTGAATAAAACTAATACTTTAAAAAATAATGTATATAATGAATTTTACTTTCTGGAACTCTGTTAGGGATAGACCATTTTCATTTTTCCCTTTTAGGTGTAATTATTGTCTAAAATGATTGTGATGTAGCATCCGCAAATATTTCTTGATTGGTAATTTGTGAGAAGTGAGCTGCTAGTGTCCTATACTTAGGCTTTTTAGATTTAACAGCAGTCTCAAAGTATATTGCTAATTATTTTAAAAGTATGGTTTAAAGTCACATCTGCAATGTAACAACTGTGGCTGCACACTCAGCATTCTCTTTCTCTATAATCTACTTTAAACAGATAAAATTTAAACACCTATATCTGAGCTACTCACTCTAGCCTGAATTTTTAGTTGAAAGAGCAACAGAAAGCAATTTGTCTCCCTTGTTCTAGACACTGCTGTCTTTCACTTACATACCCTGGAAATGTCTGTATCTCAGGAATTAAAAAAAAAAGGGCCTACACTGAGTGCCCGATTTTGAGACAGCAAAGTTAGAGCAAGCAAATCCCACCCTTTCTAATGAGTAATACTCTCTTTTTACTACATATGAAAGTTGAACGAGACAGAAGTGTGGTTTTGATCTGAACAAAGGCTTTTACAAACTCAAGAAAATCTGTATTTGGATGAACCTCACAATAGGTTTGGCTCCAACCATTTGTTCAGCTCTGCCAAGTGAAACCAGGGCCTCCGAAGAGAAAACACTATTGTCTCTTATCTCAGTGTGGGAGCTGTGTGATCAGAGTGACAACATGAACAATAAAGCTCCTATCAGCTGCAAGATTTCTGAAGCATACAGCCAGAATGTTTTCCTATTATCTAAAAAGTAGCTTATGCATTGAGTTGTTTGGTTTCACTATCTTCATTTCATCACAGATATAAAAATGTGTTAAACCCCACTGGGAGTTGGTCAATTCACTTGTCTAAATAAAAGACATAATTCGGCCCAAATCCCAGAATATGTAGCAATTATCTCGCATTCAGTAAAAAGCTTTTTGGCTTATTTAAGAATTTTGGTAAGCAAGGAATAAGTTTGCATTAGGGAATTAGAGCTAACAACTTCATTAAGAATTTTTACATGAATGTAGGCTGAGGGAGGATGACAGAATCTGGTCCCTGGAAAATTCATATAATAATTTATTGTCAAGGAAGCAAATGTCCATCCTGCATGGCCAAAGATCTCGGGTTAGGCTCCAACGTGTTGTTAGTATTTCAGAGCAGAACTAGGCAGTTCAACTGACAAGGTAAAATCATATAACTGTCTGTTTCAGAGGAACTAAGAAAGGCTGGAATATCATTGGAGCTGCTGCAATCATAGGAGAAAGGCTCTGTATTGCTGCACTATATCCACTCTATTTCCATCTCAGAAAACCAAATGGGATTGCAGGCTGTTGGTAGTTGTCTTAGAAGAACTGACACACGTCTTGGCATCTTGGCTACCTGGCATATCGCAGGGCTTCTTCAGTGCATTGTCCTCCGCTGCTGTGAGCAGTGTTCTCCTCTCAGAGCTGGCTTCTGGCATCAAAAGGTTGTCACTTCAGCTCAGAAGACACGGTTTAATGTCAATGAGAAGTCAATTAAGAAATATCTATGTATTCATGACACTCTCATAACTTGCAGGCATTATGTACACAGTGAGCTGGCAGAAGCTGAAATGCTGTCCCTGAACTAATGTGATAAGGACTCTAATGAAAGACTTATGGTATTAATAATTTTCAGCAGTGTCATATTAGTACTATACCTCAGTCTGTGCTTTGGCTTGTACTAAACAAGAGTTGTTTCATTATTATTTTAAGCCTTAAACAAGAAGTCAGTGAAAGCAAATGTTCATATGCTGTGTAACACAGTACAAAAAACTCTGGTAAAAAATGTGCTGGAATATAATCTGAGTTAAAGCCTTCCTTCCTACTATATTTTTAGAAAATTATGCTTAGTTAATAAATTTAAAATTGGTTTTTCTTTTGAAAATAAAGTTGTGATCAGGCTAAAAATATAAAGAAGGCAATCTTTCTCACTGCTGGACTATACTGGCATTTTTCCAGATAAAAAGAAAAGCACAAAATGCATGGAAACATATGCAGAACATCATAACCAAAAATCTCATACTTCTATGAAAACTCAAAAGAATCTGAGCAAGAAGTTGGTGAAATGTATCAAATACTTGGTTTAGAGACTGCAGGAAGCTTTTTTTTTCCGCAAGTCTCTTTCCTCTGCCAGTGTTTAGCAGCTCTGATTTGTGTACTTCAGCACAGCAGTCCCCAACAGGCTCTAAACTAACCAGACAGGAAAATCTCATCCGCCTTTGTCAGCCTTCCTATCAAACATCCCTCTGCCTCATGGGGTATTTCTTCTTAAAGTTTAGAAACTGCTTTCACATGTTAGCTACTTTCTTGTTGTCATGACTGCAGCAGAGTTTTGTTCATGAAAGGCTGCTGAGCAGAACCTTGCAAGAACCAGCCCTTTCAAAGCCTAACTGGAGATGTGAGCGATATAAACCCCAAAGAGTCGTCCACTTTCCAGCTCCACCGCTGCTTTACTCAAGCTGGACCCAGAGTTTTTTGCTGTCTCACAGTGTCACAAGGGAAAGCAGTGCCAAGGCCCTTCTCTTGCTCTGTGCTGAGAACAGAATGATCATGCTAGGTCTGATCTACAGTGACATGGAATGATCACAGCTTTCAGTAAAGCGCGAGTACCAGATGCTCAGTACTTCTGCAAGGAAGGTCACTATCTAATATTCATAGAGTCTTTCACACTGTAATCCACTATCCTGCACAGGAAGTTCAGGATGTAAGGCATTTTCCTTACTAAGCAGCAAAACAATAATAAGTGTATATTGCTAACAGTTAAAAGGAACTCCTTTACTTGCCCTGTATCTCCTGCAGTTTAAAATCTTCAGAGAAGTGGCAGTCTGTTAGTTGTGTCTCTCTCTGTTTTCCTGTGACTAGAAATCAGTACTGACACCAGGGCTTTCACTGTGAAATGTGACTGCTTCCCCACTGAAAAGCACCTATCTCAAAGCATCACACTAACAAGAGTCTTACAAAATTTGTCATCTGAATCAGCTGAACTTCACTGATAGGGAAATCTTATGCCACAATCTTCCTCTGTACAACCACAGGTGGTAACAGAGAGTTTTTTGCTAGATTGAGGGGGCAACATATACCTACATCTCTGTCTCTTGTAGAAGTTGGCCACAGTTGCCAGTCATGCCAAAATATACTATTTGACATTCTCTTTCAGAAGTGATGGTCCTGAATGAATCATCTGGGAAGGCTTCCATCTGCCGCTGGAACTCTGCCCACAAAATCAAGGCATTTCAATTGAGTATCAATACCTGCTATGTTCTTTATTAAGGATAAAGTAAAATAAATACTCTATTTTACCGTAGCAATAATGTACTACTTCTGATGTATTTACCAATAACTATGACACTTCTGGGAGGGCTTGTCACTAGATCTCAGACTCGTGGTTTGTATCATATTTGAGACAACCAGGAATCCCACAGAAATGCTCTTACTTGTTCCTTCTCAATCACTAATTGCAGCAAGAATCTTGAATGCAGTGATAATCAGATTTTATGTAGTAAAATGCAAGTTAAAAATATATGTTTAACTATATGTGGTTGAATGGGACCAGGCTTATAAATTGCTAACATCTTTGTCCCAGAAAACATAACTCAATATAGAAATATAATGAAATCAGTTTAATGTTTTCCTGGATCTTTGGAAGGGGCTCTCCTCCAAAACAATGCTAGGAATGAATGAGCCAATTTGGTATCTTTTCTATACTGCTTCTTCTCTCAGACCCTTCATCCCCTATCCCACACTCAGCTGGAGTACTTCTCCTTAAACAGGCTGGAGTACTTTTTAACCAGGAGATTTATTGGACACATTAGTCTTTAAAGAGCCTTTAAGACTTACTAGATATTTCTGATTTCTAATAAAATAAAATATCACAGAGGTACCAGATGGTCCAGAAAACTTTTAATTCTGCTGTTACACCTGTGCTTTCATAAAATAAGTCATCAAGTGCAATGAAAACCTGAATACTATAATAGCAGAGTCATCACTTACCCTATCAGTGGCCCAAGGGAAATGCAGTGCTTGTAATAGTATGAAAAATGGTGTAGTAATAGGTCTGTAATTTCAAGAGCATAAGAGGAAGAAATACCATACGAGGAAACTGTGACATCAGAGAAACAAAAACCAAAAGTTAAAGATGGAATTTTATAGGGACTTCAGACTCATTCATGAGAAGACTACTGAGTCACTAAAACTAAAATTATAATCAGTCTATGAAATTCAAATTCCACATAAATCAGTGTCAAATTCTGACTGAAATCCAAATGAGTCAATATTTCTGTTGAAATGAATAAAATTAGACCAGATGTGAGTCAACTAAAAGCATCTGCCATGCATGTCCGGTCAAACTAACTTAAACAGGATTGAGTTTATGAGCACCTTTAACACCAAGCAATGTGCAGAACAGTGCACATGGATGAGAATTTAGTAAAATACTTGGGTAGTTTGATTTCTTTCTTAAATTATATATGTTTGTTCTGAACTGTATACACTGCATTGTCTGTTCTATTTGTGCTAGAAATGAACGGCAAAGATATGAACAATTTATAAAGGCGGTACATACTGAGTGGTTTCAAAACCCTAGAGATTAGTGAATAATAAATAAAGTCAGGCCTTTTGTTAGTACCGTAATGCTCCACTGTTTAGGTCACATATGATTATTGTGCTAATGTCATTTCGGGATGAAATGGTTACTAAAATCACAGTATGTATCCAGACTTTCACTGAATAAAGAAGAGCCTGATTCCGTTACCACTGACTTTAGCAAGAATGGGGTAAAGCTCTAATTCAGACAAACGGTATTGCTCTATTTATATTTTAAGGATGGAGAATATGGGACAAAGGATTGATATGATTTGTTTACAGTCCCAGAGAAAGTCAGTCTTGGAAGTTTTTTTGCTTCTATTCTGTTCTATTCTGTCCTATTCTATTCTATTCTATTCAGCTTGTGCCACTGCCCTCATCCTCACAACATCTGAGAACATCCCGAGAGTTGCTAGACAATATGTTCTGTATGTTTCACTTATTTGCTTTTGAAAAATGCAGTTTTACAAAACACTTGGCACTAAGCTGGTTTTGGATTGCGATTCTAATTACATTTTTTTTTCGCTTTTTTGCTTTGGATTGGACATGGAGTTTGTCTCAAGGAACTGTAGAAGGAAAAGGGAAGAGTCATTTTTGTTTTGACTGAAGGAAACTGTCTTTGCTGTCCTCTATGTTTTTAGAACCTAAGCTGAGATCAACTGCCTACACACTGTGCTTGCCATGGACCATTCAA
Source organism: Amblyornis subalaris (assembly GCA_018881555.1). NCBI lineage: Eukaryota > Metazoa > Chordata > Aves > Passeriformes > Ptilonorhynchidae > Amblyornis > Amblyornis subalaris. The sequence goes on along the minus strand of JACAXG010000086.1, from coordinate 2,867,793 downwards.
GGTGGTCTTCAGGCCATGTGACTTAGGCAGTTCGAACTCCCACACAAACTTTACCTCTGTGAAGGGCAGCTCCACTGTGCTTGACAAAAGCAGCTGCTTACAAGAGTCCCAGTACTTGAGCTCTCAGCAGTAGCCTGAATCCAGAGCATTGAGCAATTTAAGGCTAAAGATGGACATCTAAAATTCCATTTGAGATATTGCAGACAGATAGTGTAAAGTAATGCTGGGGAGGTTAGCAATCCTTTTGATAGTCCAACACGTTAAAGAAATGTGTAATTGTTCTTGCGCTATCTGAAGTTTCCTGAATTCTAATAATTTCATGTCTAGTTCTACGGCAGGCTTATAGCCTAGCCAATAGTGACTGGAGACTATAAAATGAACACGCACAATTTTCTGCCACAGAGGACTTTCAGTTCTTAGCCAGCAGCAAATCGCAACTGCTGGTCTAAATCAGCAGGACACGTTCTTTCCACCAACCAAACGTTTACAAACTCCTCAAAAACCTGACTTCCATTGCATGAAGACACAAGCTGCTCGATACTTACCAAGGCTCAGCAACGCCAGTGTAGCTGTTAATTCTCGATTTGCCTGCTGATATTCACACCACAACAAAGAATCATAGAATGGTTTGGGCTGGAAGCTGCCTTAAAGTTCCAACCCTCCTGGCCAAGGGCAGGGCTGCCACCCACTAGATCAGGTTGCTCAGGGCCCCATCCAACTTGGCCTTGAACACTTCCAGAGATGGGGCATCTACAGCTTCTCTGGGTAACCTCTTCCAGTGCTTCACTACCCTCGGAGTAAAGAATTTCCTCATCTAATTGAAATCTCTCCTCTTTTAGTTTAAAACTGCTCCCTTTGTCTGATGACTATCGGCCCGTGTAAAAACGCGGTCTCCATCTTTCCACAGCAGTAGGACAAGCCGAGTTTATTTTGTTTTTCCATATATTTTTCCCACCTCAGTTTCCAGACGGAACTACCTTCTTTCCCTGGTGCTAGCGCTGCCCGGCCGCGCACACGCACTCCCACACCCCCGCTCTCCGCTGTGACCGCGCCGCTGGGCTCGGCACGCAGCGCCCGCTGCCTGCCCGCTGCCCTCGCTGCCCGCTGCCCGCGGCGCTGCCGCAGCCTCCGCGGACGCGCCCCCGCGTCTCGCCCGCCCGCCCCCTCGCAGCCGTGCCCGTGACTGTTCCCCCGCTCCGGCCCTTCCCGGGGCGGCGGAGGGGGAGTGTCCTGGGCGGTGCGCACATCTCAGCCCAGCCCAGCCCAGCCCATCGCGGCAGCGGCGGCGGCGGCGGGGGAATGGGCAGCCGCGGGGAGGAGAAGCGCCGGGCGGGCGGCGGAGCGGGCGGGCTGCCGGGGCGCAGCCGGCGGCGGCAGCGGCGGCCGGGCATGGGGCCCCCGGGCGGTCGCGGCAGCTCCAGCGCCCGCGGCAGCCTGCAGGTGAGGGCCGGGCGGCGGGAGGGGGGGACGCGCCGCGTCCGGCCACCCGAGCCTGACTTCGCACGCAGCAGCGAAATTGGCAAAAAATTGGCAAAAAAACCCCCCAAAAACCAATCAAACAACCCAAACCGTATATACGTGTATACGTTCGTTGGGTTTTTTTCTCTCCAAAGATCAGGGTAGCCGCGAAAAGTTTATTTTTGTTGCTGCTGCCGACGCGGGTTGTGGCAGAGAGCTGTGAGAAGGGGGAACGGGTGATTGAAAAGAGGGGAAGCAGGAAACATTTGCTCCGTGAAGACGATGCCTGAAGTTACTTTCGGGGAACCCCTTTTCACCTCTGTGTAGTGGGCGACGCGCTCGCCAGCGCGGGCAGCTTGCTCGGCGCAGCCCCTCCGCGGCTCCTCTCCGCGGCTCGCGTTGCCCGCCGGCAGCAGGGGGGCCCTGCGGGGCGGCCGGGGGCCCGCGGCGGCGGGGCCGGAGCCGCTGGCTCCGCGGCGCGCAGGAACCCGCCCGCAGCGCGGCACCTCCGCCGGGACCCCCGCGGGCTGCGCGGCGCGAGCCGCCTTCCCGCTGCACCGCGGGTCCGTGGACATGCGGGGAAAACAGCTTTCGGGACGGGGACGGGGCAGCGAGGGACGCGTTTCGCATTGCCGCTGTGGAAGGGGAAGGGAGCGAGCAAATGTTTGGGGATGTGCAAGGGGCTGCCCCGGCTTGGGATGCCCTTGTGTTTGAGGGGGGGAAGTCCCGCTGGTGAGAAGGGGGCGAGCTTAGGGCGGGGGCAAGAGGGAAGATGGCACGTTGGGGCGCAAGTGCTGCTGGGGGGCGGGGGGAGGCAGAGTGCCCCCGGGCCATCCTGGCAGTGCGTATTTGCTGTGTGGGATGCAGCTGGTGTTGCCTGGAGGGTACAGATGGTGATGCCCTGGAAGTAGCTGCTGTACTGGGAGGATGGTGGGGAGAGGGAGGATGGCTTCATGTTGCAGATACAGCACTCTCTGCTCTGTGCTCCAAGTGGCAGTGGGGGAGGCGGTGAGCGGGGGGAGGCGCCAGCCCTTCCTCACACCCCTGTGTCTCTCTCTTCTCAGCACTTGCTCCTCTTCCTGCTCTTCGTTGGGCCTTTCAACTGCTTTGCCAGTTACAGCCGTGCCACTGAGCTCTTCTACAGCCTCAATGAGGGGCTGCCTCCTGGGGTGCTCATCGGCAGCCTGGCCCGTGACCTGCGGCTCCCAACAGCTGGTGGGGAGCACCCTGCGTCCCTGCAGCCCCCACTCTCCTTCACTCTGGCCTCACATGGCTTGGGGGCACAGTATGTGCAGCTGGACAACCGCTCCGGGGAGCTGCACACCTCAGCCGTGGAGATTGACCGGGAAGCTCTATGCGTGGAAAGCAGTGGGGCCACCATCTTTGGGGGATCAGCTGCTGTCTCCTCTTCCTCCCTCTCACCGGAGTCATGCCTGCTGCTGCTGGATGTCCTGGTACTGCCACAGGAGTACTTTCGCCTGGTGAAGGTAAAAATTGCTATCCGTGATGTCAACGACAATGCGCCCCGCTTCCCTGTGCCCCACATCCGTCTCTCGGTGCCTGAGAATGCACCTGTGAACACCCGCCTGGCTATCGAGCACCCCGCTCTTGACCCTGACATGGGCACCAACGGTGTCCAGACCTACCGCCTGCGAGATAACTACGGTGTCTTCACCCTGGATGTGGAGGAGAATGAGAACGGGGAGAGGACTCCCTACCTGATTGTTATGGGGGCACTGGACAGGGAGACACAGGATGAGTATGTCACAGTCATCGTTGCTGAGGATGGGGGGACACCTCCACTCGTGGGCAGTGCCACCCTCACTATTGGCATCAGTGACATCAATGACAACTGCCCCCAGTTCAATGACTCGCAGCTCAATGTCACCCTTTATGGGAATTCCAGCCTGGGGACACATGTGGCTACTGTGCACGCAGTAGACATGGACCTTGGATCCAATGCCCAGATCACCTACTCCTATAGCCAGAAGGTCCCCCAGCCATCCAGAGACTTGTTCCATCTGAATGAAAGCATGGGAGCCATCACCCTCTCCACTAAAGTTGATGGGGACACTCCAAGGGTACACAGGCTGATCATACTGGGCAACGGTCCTGGGTGTATTCCTGCCGTGATCACAGTGCTAGTGACCATCATCAAAGTCATGATGAGGCCTCCTGAAGTTGTTCCTCGTTTCATAGCTAATGAAGTGGAAGGGGTGGTTTACTTAAAGGAACTGGAGCCTATCAACACACCTATAGCATTTTTTACCATCAAAGACCCCGATGAAAAATACAAAGTCAGTTGCTATTTGGATGGTGATGGGCCTTTCAGACTTTCACCGTACAAGCCATACAACAATGAATACCTGTTGGAGACCACAAAGCCTTTGGACTTTGAGACACAGCAGCTGTATGAAATCTCCGTAGTTGCGTGGAACTCAGAAGGATTTCATGTCAAGAAAGTAATCAAAGTACAGGTTCTGGATGACAACGACAACTCGCCAGTTTTCTCTGAACAGCTGATAGAATTGTCTGTTGAGGAGAACAATGTTCCCAATGCTTTTCTGACCAAACTGCATGCCACTGATGCTGACAGCGGAGAAAGAGGGCAAGTGTCCTATTTCTTAGGTCCTGATGCCCCTTCCTATTTTGCTTTAGATAAAACCACAGGAGTTCTTACAGTTTCCACACAACTGGACAGAGAAGAAAAAGAGAAATACCGATACACTGTCAAAGCAGTAGATTCTGGATTCCCTCCAAGAGAATCAATAGCAACTGTCACCATCACTGTATTGGATAAAAATGATAACAGTCCAAGATTTATCAACAAGGATTTCAGCTTTTTCGTGCCAGAAAACTTTCCAGGTTTTGGTGAAATTGGAGTTATAAGTGTCACAGATGCTGATGCAGGGCAAAATGGATGGGTTGCCCTTTCAGTTCTGAATGGAAGTGATATTTTTGTCATAGATACTGGAAAAGGAGTTTTGAGAGCTAAAGTCTCCCTGGACAGGGAGCAGCAAAGCTCCTACGTTCTGTGGATTGAAGCAGTTGATGGAGGTGATCCTGCTCTGTCTTCTACAGCAAAAATAACTATCCTTCTTCTGGACATAAATGACAACCCTCCTTTGGTCTTGTTTCCTCAGTCTAATATGTCTTACTTGTTGGTCCTTCCTTCCACCCTTCCTGGCTCTCCCATCACTGAGGTCTATGCTGTCGATAAGGACACTGGCATGAATGCAGTCATAGCTTACAGTATCATAGGAAGAAGAGGCCCTCGCCCTGAGTCATTTAGGATTGACCCCAAAACTGGTAATATCACCTTGGAAGAGTCACTGATGCAAAATGACTATGGCCTCTATCGGCTGCTTGTAAAAGTTAGTGATCATGGCTACCCAGAACCTCTCCATTCCACTGTCATGGTGAACCTTTTTGTCAACGATACTGTCAGCAATGAGAGCTACATCGAAAGTTTGTTAAGAAAGGAGCCTGATATCAATGTAGAAGAAAAGCAGCCACAAATATCCATAGAGCCTACACATAAAAAAATGGAGTCAGCATCCTGCATGCCTACCTTGGTAGCTCTTTCAATAATAAGCTTGGGTTCAATTGCTTTAGTAACAGGGATGGGAATTTACATTTGTCTAAGAAAAGGGAAAAAGCATCACACAGCAGATGAAAACTTGGAAGTACAAATCCCTTTAAATGGAAGAATTAACCTGCACATGTTGGAGAAGAAACCAATGGAGATTTCTAACATTTGATTTTTCTTTGTGTGTAAATCCAACGTCTCAAAAACCCTGGACAACACTAAAACACCTAGCTGTAGGTTGTGTTGACAGAGGTTGCAATGAAGGACTGCTAATTTATAACTTAATAATATTATAATTGTAAATAGCTGTTTACAGTTTTTTAAATTCAAATTCAGTGTACAGCTTTTTTATGAAATGTTAGTAACTAACAGCTAGCACCCTGACTATAAAAACATGGACATCATTTCCAGCTTTCATAAATCAATAAGATCAGTGAACATAAAAAAGGGGAAGGTAAGACAATTCTTTTAAACTCAAGTTTTAAAAGTCTTTTTAACCACGAGAGGGCATCAGATGCTCCTGAGCAAGGAACTGTTCGAGGTACTGTCCATGAGATAAACAGAATATATTTTAAATATATTGATTTTAATATAAAATACCTATTGGCATACAGACATTTAACTACAAAAAAAAAGAAATGTCTGTCCCAATGTATGTATAATAAAAGGAATAAATATGTTAAAATGCACTAGTAATGGAAACCAGAATGTTTATTACCTCACAAGTAAAGCTTATACAGTAGGATAGAAGAGGCATTAACAAGAAGTGCAATTCCTGTTGAGCAAGAATGCAAGATATTATAATAAGAATCTGAACTGCTGTGACATATCATTAATTTTTCTCCAGATTTCATGCTCATTATCATTTGCTCCAGCAATCTGCTGGTCATTTTTATGGAAAAATTATATTTAATATTTCCTAAAGCAAATAATGACAGAACTCCATGCTCATCTTCATAAACATGCCAGATGCAAGGAAGCAAGGGAATGGCTAAATCTTTAGTTGTCACAAAAGTGGTGATTTTTTTTTTGTACTTTGAGCAATCTGTCAGTAGTACTCCATCAGTTTGGTTGTGTAATAGATTTTTCTTATGTGTTACTTCTGAATCTGATCTGCCAGATGAAAACAAAAATCACTTCACATTCTAAGGAATTGTAGGACTTTTTTTGTTCTGACTGTGGCTCCTTTCTGGATTGGTATTTCATATGAAAGATCTTGTTTCTGATTTTTGGCGACCATTCCTGGCTCCTTTTCATTGGCTTTGATTTTGGATTAGATCCAAAATCTAACTTGTAAGACTGGTGGCATATTTTCTTGATAATTTATTCTTTGCTGTGTATCCTCTGCAACAAAGCAGGAATTTTATCAGTGATGTATTACTTTCACTTCATTTTAAGAGCTGAGAACTATCTTTTGTATGATGATTGCATCAAATTTCTGTGTGAACAAGATAAATTAGTGTTATGCTTAAAAATGATTATTTTGATTTCTCGCATCATATGTCTGTAATGTACCAAAAGTGTTTATATGTCTGCAAATTAAAGCTATATATTTTCATAATAACTTATTCTGTCTCTCCTAGAATTTTAATTATAAATATTATTTCAGTTGTAAGAAATGCATTTTTCACAAATGCTTGGGTGCTGGCTATCTTGCCTGACATGTCATAATACTTCCTCAAATTAGTACACTTCAAAATCATTAATGACAGTTTATGCTATGCTTCTTGAAATTACCAGCAAAGACATTTGTATTTCAGCTGATGTGGTGGAGCAGCTCATACCTGTTTTGAAAGTAGGGAATGCAATTTGAGGCAGTTTTTGATTTTTCTCTCTGTGACTGGCACTTTACTTCACCTTGGACCTATTGAAATGTTGGAGCTTCTAATAGATATTGGTTCTACTTATCCTAATAACAGAATTAACATAATACCCAGGTTTTGCCATTCCAGCTATAGGGAAAAGACTGTTTTTTTCAGGATAGAATATTTTCTGTTTAGGCATCAAATCATAGCTGTTTTATGAAAAATTAATTCAGCCTGTCAGAGTTTTGTGGTCAATCACCTCTTTTCCTTTATTTTCATATTATCAAAACATGAAAATGGTGTGTATCCCTGAAATGCACTTGCCACAAAAAGACATTGTTTCTTATCTCTGAAGAAAAATTACCTTGTATCTTCGGAAGCAGCTTCAGTGTTACAAATGCTCTGTATTGCTGTGGTGATGAGGCTAGATACTCTGCATTTTTCTCTTCAGTAAGGAGGCAAGGTAACTGAAAGACAGGATTCTTTTCATTGCTCTTCTCTTATTTCAATTAGCAGTCCAATATATTCTCAAGACAGTTTAAACAGGAGCAAACTCAAGTCTTAAGAAATACAGTAAAAACATAATCCTGATCCTTCAGTGTGCCTTCCTGTTACACTGGGCAGGTACTTTTATTCAGGTTTGGCAAATACATAGTCTTGACCCTGTTTGATTAAGCTTTGTTTAAACATGCTGTTCTTGTTGCCTTTTTTATTTGTTTGTTTGTTTAGATCAAGCATGTTCCTAATGCGCAATAAAACGCAATGTTATGAGCCTGTTAAAACCAAAGTACTGCTCATGAAGCATTTCACTCACGATTTTCTACACATTTAAAGAAGACGGGTTTAAAATCACACCTTCAGCCATACCAACACTGTTACCTGTGCAAAAGACTTTATACTGACTAAGACCTCAAAAAGCACGTTTTTGCCTTCTGTGAGTAGCCTTTCTATGGGTAATGTCACTGAAAATGGCAAAATATGCAGTGAGCCGGTTTTTTTACTCCATATTTTGTGTTACTGAAAAAACATACAGCTATTAACAGCAAGTAATAAGCATGTTAGTTAAGCCTGCAATGTTGAGCCTAACAGTGATTAAAAAAAACAAAATTGGAGTCTTAAGTTTGTAGAACCTGGGAATTTCTTCCTAAAAAAAAAAAAAAATGCTCTTTCTCAGCTATAAAATTCTTGATACTGGCTGTATAGCAAACATTTCTGTGGTGTTGCTGTTTCCAAAGGATCCCTTACTGAAATTCTTTTCACATGAAAACACATTTTTAATGAGTATAACTAAAGTAAATTAGACTCAGATATAAAAGGCCTATTTTATTACCACCTTGTGCAGTGCACTTGCCAAAATACATGCAAATCTTGTCGACACTGGTAGTTGAGCTGGCACAAAAATAAATGTCTCATTCATTTACAGTATCCACTGAACAATCTTAGAGTGAGTGGGTGCCCTTTGTTCATTTTTATAAAAAATGAGATTGTCCTAAGTTTTGTGTTGCCAAAGCCTCCTGAACTTGCCATGCAAACACTTTTTCATTCGAATTAACAAATTAAAAAATGAAAGACAAGAAATGGGCAGTGAGCCCAGTGGCAGTGGACAGAGAAAATCAGTCTTCTCTTTCTGCTTAATTTTATTCTTTTTAAAAGAACTCTTTGAAGTTACTGTTTTGATGCAAAACTAACCTAACACCTGGCTGAATATCAATAAAGGATGAGATCTAAAAGTGTGGAAGGGGAATTAGAGCACTTTGCTTTTTCTTATGTCAAAACTCAGAAAATAATTAATCTTACGGTCTGTTATTTCAATTTTTCAGTGTCAGGGTTCAAACATGGAACTGTGCCAGAGTCCACTGACAAGAATGTAAAAAGCTCCCACTATCTTAACAGGATATCCAAGGAGAGGTACAGTGTTAGTAAAACTTGGCCTCCCTGACATTAATGTCAACCCCCTGATTACTGACTGGAGTATCATTGCAAATTTTCTGCTCCTAACTGCTATTTTGGGAGGTTTTCATTAAAATACTCAAACACATGAAGATTATGGGTAGTCCATGACTAGTATTTCGCCTCCTGGTTCAAAGCAATGAACTTGCTGGGAACAGTGGCCTGCATCACAAAAATACCTTGCAGTTTGGCATAAGTGGAGATTTACAGCATCCCTGCCACAAAGAAATCATCAGCTTTATATGCAGAGTGTTTCTTTTCATGATTCAGGTGCATTATCAGAGCCATGCTGAAACTTGACTGCCCCCTTCTCTGTACTGTGCTTCTCAGCATCTTCTCACAGACATTAGTTTCTATGTACATTCCTCTCACCCATGTAACTTACAGAGAAAAACAATGCAAAACAATTAATTATTAAATATTAGCCAGCTGAAACTAAAAACTCTGATTTAGACCACTCTCCTTCAGAGCTGGAATTTGAGGAGCTAAGCATGTTTATCTCCATTATCAAAATAATTTGAGTTTAAAGGGGATGTCTAGTGAAATTTAAAGTGGAAATAAATATAGTCAGCACCCCCGTTTCCTACAGAGTAGGGTCCTATACTTTTTATATGAGTAGTAGTTGCTCAGAGAGATAAAAGTTGCAGGAATTAGTTTTATGCTTTATTTGAATAGTGTGGGAAATGTTTTGAGGAAACTATTTGAAAGCTTCTAAATAAGTTCCAAATACATTCCTCAGAATTACAAAATTTCAAGTTATTTGCAACATGTCATAATTTACAGTTTTCTGAGTTAAAGCTAGCAAAAATACCTGTGCAGGCAGCATTGCTCTTTCCTTTTCACTCTCTGTACCAGACTGAACCGGCAGATAAGATAAAACTGCCATCTGCACTCTGAGATGGTGAGATTCAAGGATTTTGGCTCACAAAAAAATGTAAAGTTAAACAGCTCTGTTTTTCACATTATGGATGAGAAAAATACTTTCATTCTTACTTATACCATGGATTGATAAGATGCATAATCTTTTTAATATGATGTATCTGAATGTTTCAGTGATTTCTGCTATATTTGCATTTTACTTTCATCACAGAATGAATTTTAAAGGCCAAGTTTCAACTCTGATTTTTTTCTGATGAGGGTAGTTTGAACAGGTGCTAAGAAAACATTGTTCTGAATGAAGAAATGTTGAATCATTTATGCTGCATTCAGTCATTTATTCCACTGCTTGTAAAAACAAATATAGGCTTACACGTTGAAGTTGCAGGTTTTTGTATTTCTAGCTAACATTGCTGGTAAGTAGCAAGTATTTAACTGAAATACGTTGTAAGAAATCATTTCAACTGTGTTCAAATCAAGAGGTCTTGCATTTTAAACATCAAGTTGCATGTTTGTCTATTCCCAGCAGCCCTGGCAATATCAATTCAACCTACTGTCCTAACTATTTTGTCTTATTATCCATCTTCAAAGTTTGGGTTAAGTATTCATCCAGAACAAGCCAGTGAGGTGACAATTCTTACCTCTTTATGCAAAACAGGAGTGGCAGCTTGATTTCTCTACCTGTGTGTCAGCATCTAATGCTATTTGAGATGCCTTAAAGTATCCCACCCAGCCTCCAGCTGCACTTCTGGAGGAGGGCAGGCTTTCTCTCAATGAACTATCATATATGCCACTCAGTGCAGATGCTTTGGATGTTTTAGAAGGTGTTCAGTAAATGCAAATGTGAGTTGAAGCGAGTCTTTGATGTGATTCATCTCCGTATTTACACATCTATGCTGAAATGTCCACAGACAGGTGTTGACCACTGAGCTCAGAGTCTGAGCTTCCACTACAATCTGTGAGTTCCATCAGCACAGTCAATAGAACTAGAGAGTGGTTCAGTTTGCTCTAGAGCAGGACTTAAGGGCAAGGTTTAGCTGCTCTGAAAATTGGTATCGAGTGCTATCTAGATAGCCCTTGGGCATCTCAAGCTTCTGCACGGTGCTGTCAGGAAGTCTTGTGCCTTTCTAGAGTAGTGGCTAGGTGCCAGGAGAGCAAAGCAGCAACTAAGATGACATGAGAAAGCTATGGATAGGCATGCACATCCCACTGGTGGTGACACAGCAAGCATAGCAACCTTTCAACTCTGCTGAGCAGAGCTTGACAGACTATAATGGAAACATAAAACATAGATCAGAGACATCTGATACTTACTATCAGCCACAAAAAAGACCTGCAAGCCTAAAATGTAACCACTATCATAACTAACTGATAAACTCTGAAACCTGAATTCATCCCATGTAGTATTGCATGCAAGTCACTCCTGTAGGACACAGTAAAAGATGTACCTTTGATTTATATGATGGCAGAGCACTCACTGCTGAGGAGGTGAGAAAATTTTGTTATTTTTCAAGTGTTCTCAGCTGTATATTTGAAGCTGATGCTAAAGACGTGTCTTGGTAAGGACATTCTCTAGCCTTCTTTTGGAAACTGAGATAATGTTTTTAATACAAAGACTCAAGTGTCAAAATCTTCCAAGGCTGAGGAGACACAATCATGCTTGTCTACTAGAGGAGCATTTCACGGAACTGGAGATAGTTGGCCTTGAAATTGTGCTCCAAACACTTTCAAAACTTTTCTTTTAAAGAAACAGTGATGGTTGAGGGGTGAGAAAACCAGGGAAAACACACTTCTGTGTTCTTTCCTCCTTGATGAGCAGATTTTGGTATTCACACACACACACACACACACACACACAAAAGAAATTGAAACAGTTACCTTAGATCTTTTTCAGAAGTAATAGTCTCCTCAAAGTTCAGAATAATTTCAAACCTATTACTTTTATTCATTCTGCAATCCTATTAAAATTAAAATCTCAATACATTTATGGGATAAAAGTCAGACATCCTCTGTCTAAGGCTCTATTTTCTGAGGGATGTATTTATAAAGGGTCTGGCTGACAGAGTACCAAGCAGAACTGCTTCTCAGGATGTGTTTTACTTCAGGACAGACTGAAATAGAAAAGAACAGAAGACAACAAGAATAAATAAATGCAGACAAAATGAAAGAGCCCTTTGCTAAGATTGCATGTGGGAAACAAAAATAAGTGGTCAGAAACAATAAAAAGAATTTTTCTGGATCTACTGAATTTACTGTGTATCCTCAGCAGTGTTAAGAGTCCCCTTTCAGCAATATCTCATCCTTTTTCTTAACCTGTGAGGATGAAAGCTTGTTGCAGAGCATTGGGATTTCCTGACACAATGTACTAGCACAAAATACATTAAAAACTGATTCACATTGTCAGCAGGTCACAATTGTATAGAGAAATCAAAGCTTTGAGTAGAATATTTTTAAAGTGCCTGTTTCATTATGATAACAGCATTCTCTTTTCATGGTGCTTTTCTGTAGTATTATTATGGTGGTTGCATTCATTTTTGCTAAGTCGGGACAAAAACATATTATTACAAACATTTGCATCTCCTCAGCCAAAACAGAAGCTGATACTGTGACATAATTTTTCCTGTGAATGCTGTTACTGTCATGAGAACTTTTTTTGCAGCAATACACAAATAGCAGACATGCTTCTGTCCTCACTTTCCTAAAGTGCATAATGATAGGGTAACCTTCATCTTTATGAATAGAATAAACATTTCATTACAGTAGGACGAGAGGGTTCTGATATACCACTCTGTTTATACAGTGTACATCCTGCAGATGTTTTCTCAAATGGCTGCCTTGCATATCTATGTAAAAGTTCTACAAGTCATCTACTCATTTTGAGAGTGTCTTTTATTTTTTTCTTATAAGTAATAAGAGAAAAGGAAAGGCCAAGCAGTTGTACTGGTGTTCTCTTTTCTTTATTTCTGCTTACCAAGGTAAGTTTAGTTGAATTGAAAACACAAGGATGCTCGTCTTTAACTTGCTTTTCTTTGAATTTGAATTTTGAAACATCAGATATATAAAGTTAGGCACCTAAAAAGTAGATACACAAATATCTGAAAAAAGCAGTAAAGGAAGGAAGCATGCAGGAAAAAGAAATGTTTTGGAGTAAAACTCAATCTTGAAAGTTCAACATAATGTAACTGATGTATTAATTACTAAGTAATTAATTAATCCTCCTCAAGGATATTTTTCAGTATGCTCAGACACAATGAAAACAATTCAGTAGCTTCAGCTGTATGTGCGTGGGACACATCATCAGAGTCTTTGCTGCGGTCCTTTCAGGAGGTGAGTGGCTTTGTCTCTCACTAATGTAAATCCAGTTTAAAAGTGTTCAAGTATTCATATTAAACTACAGTTCAATATGGGAAAAATCAAACCAACCAATATTGTCCATCCCTGTTACAGCTGTTTTGAAGGCAACAAAAATGAAATATTACAGGGTCGGAATATTTGTATTGGTTGTAAATTCCATTTGCTATTGTCTTTGATATTGACTCTCAACATCTATCCACTAGTAATTTCATTTGACTGAATGTATTGGACAAATAACTTAACAAAGTTTTTATCACTTACAAAATATTGGAACAAAATCCACATTTTTTCCCAATTTCATCTTCTGGAATAAAAATTACATTATTAAAAAGCAATGCCTTTTTTTTCTATTATTATCAGCTATGCTACAGAATTGTAAGACCATTACAGAGCATTCAAAGTTTTTTCTCTTAATATTTTTTTCAGAGCGTGATAGTATATTGTCATTTTCAAAATATGCTTTTAAACTTTGGTTTGTAATATAATGAAATTTAAAACTACTGAAGGCAGAGATGTCAGTATGAGCAACATCCAGAAATGCCAAGTCATAGGTGATTCCCAGCTCAGATTCATGTAATCTAAACTTCATAGATCTGTGTAAACAATGTGGGAGTACAGACACCTGAGATTGCTTCTCTAATCAAGGCAGCTCTACAAGTCTCTTATTGGGAATGTAGATGGCTTATGACATTCCTCCTCTGCTCTCAGTTCACACTACAATGACATTACAGCAGAGGCCTCACAAAGGCACCTTGGTTAAATATCTGAAATTAAAGAGGGTGAATCTAGACTATGTACTAGAATAAGAGACAACCAAGTATCTTATATCCCAGTTACAGGGGATGGGAGACACTCCTGAAGTGGTGCCACATATAAAATCTCTATACATGCTGAGACAACTTCCTTTTCCAATTACGGAAGTTTTTGTGTTAGTGTTTCTTTGGTTTTTTATTTAATCTTTGTAAGTGTGGAAGCAAATTTCTTTGAAGTCTTAGGCCAGCTGCATTTGATGGAACTGGCAGGTTTTTGTCGTGTCACTTGCTGTTTGTAAAAATGAAAACCCACAAATCATAAAAAGAATGAAATATAGCAGACATAGAGGCAATGAAAGGAGTCTCTTTCCTACTCTGTCTTCTCAAGTCTGCAGGTGATAGATTGCAGTGTGCTGAGTATGCAGTTCTTCAACGGAAGTTGTATGTGTGATAAGAAATACTGTAAGGGAATTACAAAACCAGTATGTGTAAATCTGCAGAAGGAGARTGAAAAAAAAATCGTCCTAGCCTAATAAAGACACACAGACTGCTCGTAAGAATTTGAACTCTTGCATGGGTCAAATAGAGCACAACAGCTTACACATCATTGCCTCCTCAGCACGTATCAGAAAGCAATAGGCAAAACTAGGTGAGACATTTTACTTTTATCGTAAAACTGTATTTAGAAATAATTTCTTAAATTTTTAAAACAGCATTTAGAAAAAACTTTTAGAAAATTTAATAAAATTGAATTCAGGCTACTTTTGGTTTTGAGTGTTCCACAAGGTGATCTGGGTGAAAAAACCCAATTTGATATGTAAAACTGATCTTCAATAGACATGCGCTTTTTACAAGCACTTCAGGTAATGATTGACAATAAGCTACTGAAAACTTTTGCACAGTGTTATGGAGATTTGGTCACTTTCCACCAACTGTCATGAACTGAAAAATAAAAAGACGGGCATAGGAAACAATTTGAACAAAGAGAACAAACTTAAATCACTTATTAGAAATAGTAGTATGCATTAGGCCATACTTCATTGAAATTTGGATCCATGAGTATTTTACAGATGTTTTTAAGAAGTCATTAAAGTTCTATTGAACCAGATATAATACCCTTCCTCCTCTTCCCCCCCCCCCAAAAAAAAGAAGGTGAAAGAAAGGAAAATATGTAAAAGAACACCAAGAAATTAGATGGAGCTAGGAACGATGAAACAAGTTGCTCTAGTGGCCAAAAAAACAAAAAAGAACCCAAAAAAAAAAGAGCAAAATGTATCAGCAGACATTAAAGTAGAGAAGGTACCAAAACTTATCAGATGAACAATTGTAGGTAAAATGAAACATGAAAAGAAAAAAAATATAAGGTTTTGGGGATTCATGTGTAAATAAAAGAGAAAAAAATCATAAAAAGTATAAACCCAGATGGATGTGGATTTTTTTGTTTTTTCTGTAGCTTATAGGTCTGATGCCTATGACTCTGAGTGAATATCACCTCAATTCCAAGTGTTCTATTTATTAATTCAATAATATGCTCACCTTGCTTTGACTTCTCAGAAAAGTTTTTTCTTTGATATATAGTGGTGTGGTCGCTCATCATTTCTTAATTAGATGATTGCGACCTCTTTCAGGTAATAAATATAGCTGAAGATTGAAAGATAAATTTGTGCTGCAGTGAAAATTCTGGCATATGCTTACGAACAGAAGATCCCAGGAGGAAGAAATTAACATTTGGGAGAGTTAACACATGTAGAGATGAGACGTAACTAGGAAAGAATAAAGATGCTGCTGTAAGAATTCAATTAATTATTATTAATGTTAGACAGTGAATAAAATTGCAGTAGACCATGAAATATAAACAAAGAAACAAAACAGTGGTAGAAATTTCCTGGGTCCAGTAAGATGCATTTTCGTTTGCGAGTACAACTACTAAATAGTGAGTTTGGACACCCTATTAGCTCAAACTTGGTAACTTCAGCTTACCTCAAATTTGTAAAACAAATGAGTCTGAAAAGTAGTTTTTAAGGCATAGATACAAAAAAACTAGACGAAAAACTGTTTCTTCTTTCCACCTAGGAGCACAGACATACTCCAGGGTACTCTTGTAGCTTTTTAATAATGTGTCTCCGTTTCATCTGCAGTCTTTGAACACAGTCTCTCTATCTGGAGTTCGTACCACTGCTTTTCCATAAAAGAATGTTTTATCTATTGAACTGCAGTGGAGAGAAGAATTCTCATTCATCTGGTAATAAGTGAGTGGGAAAGAAATTATATTCTTTATTTCATGAGGATTAGAATTTATTTCCCATACCAAACAGAATACTGAACAGATACCAGAGCTGAAGCTTTTTTTCTAGATTTGTTGCTGGTTAATTTGTTTAAATCACAGAGTAACTAGAAGAATACAGATGTTATACCTATATTTAGAAGGGTTAGATGTGATGATCCAAGTATTTAGAAGTAAAATAATACATAAAACTTAGGTAAAATAAAGAAAAAGCGGTTTTGCAACTAACATGGTAGCGAATTGGGACCCCTAATATAGGAAGGACATGGACCTATTGGAGTGAGTCCAGAGGAGGGCCACTAAGTTGATCACAGGGTTGGAACACCTCTCCCACGAAGGCAGGCTGAGAGAACTGGGGTTGTTCAGCCTGGAGAAGAGGAGGCTTAGGGGAGACCTTAGAGCACCTTCCAGTACCTAAAGGGGACCTGCAAGAAAGCTGGAGAGGGGCTTTTTACAGTGGCATGTAGTGACAGGATAAAGGGGAATGGTTTTAAACTGAAAGAGGACAGGTTTAGATTAGGAATTAGAGAGAAATTCTTTACTGGGAGGGTGGTGAGGCACTGGAAGAGGTTGCCCAGAGAAGCTGTGGATGCTACATCCCAGGAAGTGTACAAGGCTGGGTTGGATGGGGCATTGAGAAACCTGGTCTAGTGAAAGGTGTCCCTGCCTGTATTGGGGGGGATTGGAACTAGATGGTTTTTAGGGTCCCTTCCAACCCAAACCATTCTATGATTCTGTGAATTAAAAGATAAGAATACATAGCAATTAATGAAAGTAGAAATGCTCCTGTGCAAAGCTCATCTTTTCGACACAGTGAACCTGAATTTACTCTTTGATTAAATTATAAATTTTGTAAAATGAAGATGTAGCAGTTAAACTAGTCTAAGATATTTGACTTTTAACTGAATTATGTACTTGAAAAGTTAGCATTATGTGATTTCAATAAAACAAGTTCAGCAATTTCTAAAGTTAATGTAGTTACTACCCTTTAATGACAGATGTCGGGCAAAAAGTCTTCAGTGGGAAAATGATGGGGTTTATGGACAGATTCTGGAGATATAAGTTTTAATTTTATTGTTCCTTAACAAAACTCGAATGAATAAACAATTTCACTTGTACTGCAATGTAATTCCATAAAGAAATGAAATAGAAAAAGAAAAGGCAAGAAAAAAAGGCTAAGTTTTGGGGGTTTTTTTCTGTTATTGTTCTATAAACAGAAAAGTAAAAACAGAAATATAGAAATAATATTATTCTGTATAAGGCATTAGTCAGAACAGTGCTGGAACATTGCATCCAATTTTGATGTTATATTTTAAAAGGTCATTTAAAAATGGGAGATATGTAGATAAATCACAAATTTATTTTGAAAGTTAAACGAAATTAATTAATTTGAGAAACTGGAGAGTCAGCCTATTTTATTTTTCTTAAAGGCAGTAATGGACTGATTGCATTGAAAATAAGTTCTAAACACAACACAGTTTTTATTGTAGAAAAAATAAAGGAGTAAAAGTAGGTGTTTGGTGTCTCTGATCAAAGCTGAATGACATTCTGAAATGTAACCTGAAACAGTCAGGCACAATTAATTGGGATCAAAAAAATACTTACTGGATTAAATATTGTATGTTTGTAATTTCTGATGAACAAGGGGCAGACTTGATGTACTGATCTGGTGCTAAACTTTTTGGAACTATGATAGATTGATTTTATATTAACTTGATTTACCCCTTTTCCTCTCTTCCCCTCCCCATGTTATTGGAATGGTTAGATGAACAAACTAAAGTTATCTGTTAATGTATCTGAAATGGAATACAAGTTATATTTTTAAAGAATTGCTAAGAAAACCACTTTTAATAAAGTGTCTGATATGAACTTCGAACTATAGCAATTACAATAAAGCCTATGGTTGTCTAGACTACAGGGACAGATTTGATATATCTACTAGCTAAACATTCCTCTATCACTGTAATTATTGAATACTTAGAGTAAGAAAACTAGAGAGTGTGGTGGATTGACCCTTGGTGGGCACCTAGCTGAGATCAACTCACCACAGAGAGGTTCTCAAACAATGGAAAATAAAATGTTCTCCTTCACATATTTGTACACTTATTGTTGAGAAGCAGATTAATAAATACAGATTCCACCAAGCCAAAAAAAAAAAAAAAAGAGAGAAATCAATATTAAAGCAGAGGCCTCTGCACTGAGACTACTCCTTGGGATGAGATAGAAAAAGAATGAAGGATATGGTTTCTCCTAAATGTGTAAAATGACATCTCCCCATAATCAGTTTCCATATGTAAAACTACTTCTAAAGAAGTAAACTAAATACAAATGCATCAATATAATTTTGCACATTGTTGAAATTTTCGATTTTTTTAATTTTTTAAGCTGAGTAATCTTTCCTGTCTCTTCTCACCCTATAGAAATTAGCTGATATAAAGTACAAGCGCAGGGGTGTAGTCAGCATTAATGTTCATGCATGTTTGGCTGTGCATACATACATGTACACATTTGTGACACATGTGAAAGCTATACGGCATGAAGCCTAAATTAGAGATGTGCACTTCAACTCTGCATTTAAGTTGTACAATTTTAGTCTGTGTGAAAGCCTTGTCTCTCGCACAAATGACCCTCCTGCTACTAACCAATAGTTTAATCACTTCTGAACAGCCTGGCTATGTGGTTTCATCTACCTTGGTTAAGTTGAGGGGAACCACTCTTTGAAATTCAAAACAGAAGCCATTGAGGACCCTATACACAGAAGGGAGGATCAGAGTAAGGATTCTTGCCCATCATTCAGGTGGAAGCACCCCAAAGAGGGCTTCTCTTTCTCAGCTCTGTAGGTGAGGTAGACTGGGGTATTACATGGGAAACTGAGGCAGGATGGGTTGGAAATAAATTCCTACTCAGCTGCATCTAATTGGACATTTGATAGCAGTGAAAATTTTAGTGTAATCTTAACACAGTAATTATTGGGCAGATGATGACAGTGAATGTGTATATTAAGCAAAGGAACTTGAGCTGTACTGTATAACTGACCTGGTCTGGCTTGAACTAAGTCAGAAGTGACAAGTCCAATATCCAACTATTGCTCTTGTGGGACTCATTTCTCCCACAAGCAGTACTGTCAGTGGTTATAAACTGGCCTTATCATTGTCCCTTTAGCTGTTCTGAAATATTTTTACAATCCTCAAGAGTTTCAAATGAAATAAATGACTGCAGTTATACAATAAAATCTTGCTCCTACTCACCTATTACCCATTGCAGATAAATCATTGTTTTAAATTGATATCAAACATAGCCAGGTCTGCTTTTTATTGAGCTGTTATAACAATGACTTAAAATTTAATAAACTCGTTGTAGAAGGCCAGCTTTTAATTATTTTCATTTCAGTCTGTGCCACCCTTATGGCTGGTCTCTAAAACGGGCAATTTGCTTCCCTTTGTGTTGTAGGTGACCAGTGGGGCTTTAATTTTCCTAGCAGATGTGGTGAGAACCAGAGGAAGTAAAGTGATAAGCACTTTCAAATGCAAGGGTGTACCTTGGTTTATCTTGGGTCTATGAAGGACATCAGGTGGTTCTCTGATTTACAATAATTGCTATTCATTCTCGAAATTGCTCAGATTATGGCAGGGTTTACTCACTGTATCATTACTTTGGCTTAACTAGAAATGGCTGTTGCAAAAAAAACACCCCGAAACAACCCAACACAAAACTAATCTAAGTCAGCTAACCAATAAGCCAGAAACTTCTCTTCCCTTGCTTCCCATCCTGACCCCTGCCCCAAATAACTGTGTATATTCATTAAATATTCTTACAATTTAATAGGTACTTTTTTATTCTGAAAAAAGTCAGAAGCACATTGGAGGGAGGGATGGGACTGGATAGGTACATTCCCATGTAAATCCCAAGAATTTCCCAGTTCCTATTACAATAAAGCCTTTAAATATAGCATTTCAATAGCTTTTAATAATCTTTTTGTATGAGTTGAAGTTTTTTTCTCTGAAAATGAAACAATATAAATTGGTTTGAGAATATCGCATTACTCTACTTATCAGTAATCATATGCTCACTAAGACAAGACATAGAGTTGCTGAAAGCAGTCATACTGTTAAAGTTAATGCACTTATCCACAATGCATTGTAGACAAAGACTTGGTCTTCCAGAGGGAAAAATCGTGTGCTCAAAGACTGTATTAGCTGGGGAAAAATGCTAGAAGTCAGAAAGGATATATTTAAAGAAAGGAGATAAGGGATAGTGAGTTCCATGTCTGTGGTGGTAACAGATATGCATCTGCCTGACTTGGAGTCTAAAAGACAAGCTGAGAAAAATATAAAAAAATTATAAAATTTGTTTCCACTGACCTAGAATTAAAGGGCAGTTTTTCACACAAACATACCCTAATACAATAACAGTTATTTCAGAGCTCATGAAAGATTTAAGTTTTAGTTTCGTTCAAATAAAGTTGGGAAGTGTCAGGAATAAAGGGACAACTCTTGTTTAATTAAAAGAAGAGGTAATTTATTAACAGAAAAACAATTAGGAAAGAAAAAAAGGAAAAAAAAAATATAAAATTCGGAATGCAAAAAATAAAAGTAAATTAACCGGGTACACAGGATCAGAGACCTGAAGCGCCTGCCCGGCTGATAACCCAGGGCCGAAGTCTTGCAACACGGGGCTCTGCTTCAGCTAGTCCGAAGCAGGGTAAATTAATTCAGTCTCTCCGAGGAGATAGACCAGTAACCCAGTGTCAGGCTTCGCCCGGGCTAGTCCAGAGCAAAAGAGCAGCTCCTGCTSCTGTGCAGGGGTTTTTACTGGCTCCTGGCTCCACCCCTGACCACCCACAGTCCAGCCCACAAGGTCCAGGAGGGTTGGTGGAGTCCCGCAGGGAAGTCATACAAGTCCTCCAATGGCTCGCTGTCGTCGGGGGACGAATCCTTCGGCGGGAAATCATCCTAATTGAAATTCAGGCCAGGGTGGGGCTGGGCTGCAGCTTAACTGCTAGTTGCTAAAAATAGCCCGAGGCTTCCCCAGGAGAGTCTACTGTACCTTAGTATCAGGGCTTAAAAGAACACTCAAAAGGGAGTTTTTCTAACATAAGAAAACTCATGAAAACTAACTGAAACACCACACAAATATCTTGAATCAATCCAACAGCCTACTAGTTAACATACTTTTAACAATAAAATGTCATAAAACTGCTTTAAAATATGTCTTCAACAATTAAGTTTTTCAAACTGTTTAAAAACATATTCTCAGAGGGAAACTTCATAAACTATGGTCTTAACATTCATCCTATAACAATCAAATTTGATAAAACATTTTTAACAACTTTTTAATATCACTAACAATTAAACTCATTAAACATCTTAATAACTTTTACCTCAATTAAGGGATCATTAAAAAAAAACATGCAAAAGACAACAATAGGGGTGTTCATAAATAACAGGAAGCAAGGGAATACTAATGGAAGAGATGTTACAACTTTCTTTTCTATTTACTTATTTTTCTCCCTCTCTGTGGAAGACCTGTATTCACATTCTTTCTCTGCATGCAGATATTTAAATCCATATCTAGAGAAAATACCCTAATACCATTACTTTTTTTATTATAGTTGGATGTTCTTAATCTCTTCTACTGCTATTGTACTTTGCATAAACTGTTAAATATTAAAGAGAGTTCAAATGTCTTACCTGCTGGGAAAGAATAGTAACCATGAGGCTCTTTATTTGCTTGTCCATTCCTGTTCCTTTGTTTGATGACAGTGAAAGTTCCTAATCTGCTGATGATTTTTGTATCAAATTAGGTTCTTCCTTTGTGGTTGGATAAATATAGGAAAGCATTTATAGTTGCTGTATTAAAGACTGGAAAATTAAGTCATTTTCCTAAATGAAGGAATAATTAAAACATTAATGAAAAGGTTAAGATAAAGAGAGGGAGATAAAAGGAAATCAGTAATTAAAGCCTAAATAGCAGTAATATCTAGCCTTTACATCAAATAAAAATATCTTGTGTAATCAGTAAACCTCACGCAAGGTGAAAAGGCAGGAGGAAGCAATCCCACAAGTCTGTCTGCAGATATTGTGAAGTGCTTCATCTATCGTTCTGCATGTAAGAGCTCCTTGTAAGACACTGTATAATCATATGTGTACAGAGAAAAATAAGTAGAGAACTGCTGAGGATCTGACCAGAGTTTCTGAGTCCCATCATCCTCTTCAGTGCTGGGTGGGCTGTAGCTTGGTTTTGCATTTGTTTTTCTTTGAAGTAGTTAACAAGATGAAGTGTACCTATTCTTCACCTGATAGATAGACCTATCAAAAGTTTTTACTCCCAAAAAACTGTTTAGCTACCAAAATCTAAAATGTATGCCTCAAATGCACTGCCCAAAACTTTTGGATACTTTATATCCCTCCATTAGATTTGAAAAAAAAAATTGGTTTAGAATGTAGATCTTTAATGATCTCAAAGTGAGTGATCTGGCCAATGGACTCTAAGAAGCTTCTCTCACATTTTCTTTCTTTCATAGAATCATAGAATCAGATGAGTTGGAAAGGACCTGCAAGAATCATTGAGTCTAACTCCTGGCCCTTTGCAGGACACCCCAAGAATCCCACCATGTGAGCAAAAGCATTGTCCAAACGCTTCTTGAGCCTTGTCAGGCTGGTGCTTTGACCACTTCCCTGGAGAATCTGTTCCAGTGCCCAGCCACCCTCTGGATGAAGAACCTTTTCCTGATATCCAACCTGAACCTCCGCTGACTTAGCTTCATGCCATTTTCTTGAGTCACTGGTCATGAGAGTGAAGAGATCAGTACTTGCTCTTCCACTTCCTCTTGTGAAGGTGCTGCAGACTGCAATGAGGTCTCCCCTCTGTGTCCCCACAGACAAAGTGGCCTCAGCCTCTTCTCACAGGGCTTCCCCTCGAGGCACCTTCACCATTCTTGTGGCCCTACTTCCAGGGATAAGTAAAGACAAGAAGAGGAGGTTTTTTTAAACCCCACCATTCTGATCAGATGATGCAAAGAATGGTATGTTTTCTTTAGATTTTGGTGTATTCTGCTAATGAGATCCTGGTTTTCCAGTACATTCTAGAAACCTAGAGCTATGCTATCATTTCAACGAATTGAGAGAGGGGCTAGGGAATGAATTTTCCCATGTGAAAACAATGGGCTTATATGTCCTTCTGTGGATTTAGTTCATATTTCCTCCTAAGTAGCTCGGTGGACTAGAGGACAGGTGAAGCATACAAGAAAAACAGATGTTTTCCTGTTCTTCTATAATTATCTAGTCATAAAGTCAGAGGTAATCTCTTTTTATGAGTTCATCCTTCCTTTCCTGCAGGGAACTTGAATCAAAGTAGTATGGCACACTGGTTTATCAAAGTCAGAAATTACAGATACAAATAGAGTTTTCTGTTACTCATATGAGAAAGAGAAGAACAGCAAGGTTTCCTCTTTAAAGAATCTTTTTTTTCTTTCTTGCATTTATAGCTCATAAACCTGATCCTCCTTAAGTTCTGCCCTATGGCATCAGTGTCATCATCTACAAGCTGTGCACATCATCCAAGTTATATCACAGTGTTTTCATACATCCTTTCAGTTGATTAAAAGTAGGCCATTTTGCTTAATGAACCACCATATTTCACCTAATTGTAATTTAAGTCAATATTTTCAGCATAACTCATAGTTGCAAAAGTATCAGGTAGTTATGTACTTACTATTTCATATATGTGAAAAGCTATCAATTAATGATTTAAAAACGCAGCAGAAGACTACACAATTTTTTAGGAAAGGAACAGATGTAAACTATGAGGCAATTTTGGTAGACAAAATCTCTAGCCCTGTTAGTCTTAAGATTTTTCATGTACACTATGTTTGTCTTTAAAAAGAAAAAAAAAAAGAAAAAAGAAAAAAGAGAAAATTTTCCCAAGTATGCCCATTTAAAATCTTGAAAAGAGTGCAAAAATGCCTGAAAAATCACATTTTCTTTATAACTTTTTGGTTTGGTAATGAACTTTTATCTCAATGTATTTTTAATATAATAATAGAATCATAGAATATGCTGAGTTGGAAGGGACCTATTGGGATCATTGAGTCCAGCTCCTGGCCCTACACAGGGCACTCCAAGAATCACACCATGGGCCTGAGAGCATTGTCCAACACTCCTTGAACTCAGATAGGCTTGGTCTGTTTCAGTGTTCAACCACCCTCTGGATGAATGGCCTGGACTGAAAGGTACCTTAAAGATCATCTAGTTCCAACCCCTCTGGCGTGGGATAATGACATTACTGAATCAGCAGAGGCGGGTATCCAATGGAAAATAATGAAGGTGCAAGATAAGGCATCACAATGAGGAGGTAAATATTGTAAAAGTTTGAGAGGAAATTGATTTTTGAAGCTTACCCTTAATGGTACTTTTCTTCTGTAAGCCATCAGCAGTCAGATGTCTTACAGTCAATGCATTCACTCTAACCACTATTTACGACTAATTAGAAGTGAATGAATCTAAAAGTTGGACGGAGTTAAGATGATAGAAAAATCTATTCCTGTCTAGTTCTAAATCATTTACTCAAAACTTCTGAGTTAGGCAAAAGTCTAACAGGAACTTCATTCAGCTGAGGGATGTGATGATAACTAGATTTAGAGATTTACACCTCTAAATCCGAGCTTGCAAGTTAAAACATTGCTGTTCAACAACCATTTCCAAAAGCAACCAGGTAGCTCTTTTCTGATTGGAGAGCTCCCCAAAGTTTTTTCACCATGTCAACATCTACAGCAGCCTAGATTCCAGTGTAATTAAAATGAAGAGGATTAGGCACAGACAGGGTGCAGTTCATCTGCTGAAGAAGATGCCAAGAATAAGTCAGTCAAATCACTAGTTCAAATTGTTCTATTTGCTTTAGAGGGAACTTGGCAACTAACTCAGATCAAGATCTCTACAGTCAGAGAATCTCAATCTTATTCCCAAACCCTTTTGTTTTTTCTACATATTTAGAACATTTTTTCTAACTTTTTTGCTTGTTAAATGTTTTGCAAGTGCAGTGACAAGGAAGCCCAAACAAAGGAGATACCCTTTAACAATGAAATTCCTACTGACTTTAATGAAATCAGTATGGAACTGACATACTGAACTAGGATCCACCAAAGCCTTCCACTTCCAATACACTGATCTCATATAGAGTGAATGAAATCTGCTAGTCAATGGACTAAAACTTCAGTAATTTGGGCAAATTCTTCACCTTTACAGGTTTTACCCTGAGGTTATTATTCAAGGTGATTGTTTTTATTTTGGGTGGGGTTTTTTATCAAATCTTTCTACTTGCTTGAGAATTAAAAATGAAATTGCTCTCTAAAGGATCAATTTACAACTGAACTTTATTGCTTAGGCCATTTGGAAAGTTTGCATCTATCATCCATCAATGCTATTTGCACTCACTAGTGCAACCAGAAGTTACAAAGGAAACAGTATATCCATGTAAAATTAATTAAGTTCAACCGTGACCTCATTACATTGATGGAGTGTAGTGCAGCAACCTGCAACCAAAACAAATTTATTTTCATTAAATATACTTCAGTTTATAAAAACAACATATCTCACCCAAGTCATAGGATTTCAGGAACATACAGGTTTCATTCTAAAGTTATCTTCTACTCAAAACAAGATAAAATGAAGTTTCTTCTTTTTCTTGTTTTTTAAGGCCATGGCACAAATATGTGGTTTGCCAAAAATTCCACTTCATGATTGGTTCCTTGGCAGAAGTTTCGTGTAATCAGATTTAATTTTAAAATTCCTCTGTGTTTTAAAATACATATTAAATCCATCAGAATTTGGTCTACTGTCACTTTTAATCTTCTAACAAAATTTACCTTCATTCCTCATGGGGAGGAATGAATAGGAAATACTGTTTCCAATTCACCAGAGCATTTTGAATTTTAGAAAAATTCCTGGGTGGTAAAGATACATTGCACTGTGACTTTGGCCACTGAATAACTAAATTGATAGGACACATAAAATATGAAAGCATTAAATCCCTCAGGGAAGGAATTTAATCCAGATCTTCTACATCGCAGTTAAATATCCGTACTACCCAGTCACTTATTATTCTGGGGTATYACTTGTTTCTTCTTTGACAGATATTCTACCCAAGATTTGGGAAACCTTTCCTAAAGTATTTCATTAAAACTGATTAATCACAGCAAAAGTCCTGGTTTGAGGAAAATGGTATTTTCTGAGAACAAAAATCTTGTTACTAAAACTTTCCTAGTGGATATTCACCACCATCTCCTGAAACTTATTTTGATTATTAGATGAGTAAATTTCTTATTAGCTTTACATGCACACAGGTAAAGCCAAAGGGGGAAAAAAAGGAAAAAGAGAAAATCAGAGTGAAAGAAAAACCCACGGGGAAGTCAGTGGTTCTAGCAATACTTTGCTCATGAGTAAATCTTGCCGAAATAAATGTTGCCTCTGGTTACAGTGCATGCCTCAGGTTATTTTTTATCATTTTAAAAACATTACACTTGATATTGAGTTATACATTTGTCATGATATGCACATACATTCATTTTAAAATCTGGTTCCTGACTATATCTTCTGAAGAATGAGAACGAAAAAACATAGTCTCATGTTTCAAACAGAGGATGAGGAAAGATTTAATCATAATCCTAGTTCTGCTTATAATTTGTTGTTGTGTCCTGGATAAATTACTGATAATTTACCTTGCCCACCTGAGAGAAGATGATAACACAAAACACAGAAAGGTAGTGAGATGGTCCATTCATTGATGTGTCTTTGAGCAGTAAAATATTTCCCAGCACAGCTCTGCATATATGTAAAATGTTATTCTAAAATAATTGCATCAGTTATCAAATAGTATAGATATGGCATTTCTTCTGTCCTTAAAATTATATTTTAGTAACACAGTTGCATTCACCTCAAAAATGTCATTTTTTGTGAAACTAGACCTTAGATTTAGATGGGAAGCAATGTAATTATGGAAGATATTCCATCACACACAAAGTGTCATCTTGTCTCTAATCACAAAGAGACAGTAAAGTCATAATTAATGCATTATATAAGTTGTTATGTAGTGCTGAAGAGCATGGTGAGAAAGGTGCTTTTCAAATAGAGTAATTATTATAATTTGCATCAGTGTACTTCCAGCAATTGTACTATATATTTATAGACAGCAATGAAAATAAATGTAGTGCTGCTATTACTTGTCCCATCAAAAACTTTCACAATGGCAATGACAAGAACATTGCATTCTTCTCACTAGCAGAAAATAAAATGTACACCTTGAGACAGATGAATGTTCCTTACTATATTTTACTATATTTGTGTGATTCTAGCACTCACCAGACTTCAGCTTTTCTGTTAATACTTGCAAATTACTCCAGGATCAACCAGTATTCATGTCTAATTTGCTGTATATTTGCAAGACTTGTAAAAAGACAGAGAGCTTTTATTAAAAATGCCACCATTAGTTTTAGAGAAAACATAATACATCTGACAGTTGAATAGTGGTTTGGGGTTTTTGGTGGGGTTTTTTGGTAAAACTACAGCAAGTGTAAAGAGAATTAAAGCAACTTTGGCTAGTATTGCTCCAAAGTGTAAAATTTCCTTCTCTTCCTCTGATTTTGCAGAGCAGTTAATATTGTCTTACCTCTGACTAAACCATTCTGGAAACTAGAGGAGCTGAAATTACATTTAATTATTTAATTGTGTGGACAGCAAGTAGTTAGCATTGCTTCTAGACTCCTCACATTTCTAGATGGGCATTATTGTTCTCTCTATGGCATGAACAGAAACAATTACCAGGTCAATAAAGTAAGAGGTAGCATTACATGGGATTGAAATAATGATTAGAACAGTGACCTGGCTATGACACGACTTACCCTCTTGATTTTCTTCTTTTTAATAATTCAGGCATCCTTGCTCTGAGTATGCTTGCGTATGTTCTGACTTTGCACTCCTTACAGTTTTTATTTACTACTGTTAATATGCTCTTTCTGACACTTAAACAGTTCTATTATAAAGAGCTTGTAAATACTAGTTGAAATGTACCCTGTAATCTATAAGAAAATTCTCTGGGCAAATGTGTTTTATAACTGAATAAGTTTCTTCTTTCTTTTGCTTTTTTTCTTTCTTTGTCTGATCACCCTCAAGACTTTGATAACATGATTATTTACATAAAAAGGAAATTAAGTTAATTGAACTGCTTGGGTTTTTTCTGTTAAGAAAATACTGCAATTCACAAGTATTCATAACAATACTTTTCATATTGATAACCAATAAATATAAACCAGAAGTATAAAACTGCAGGAAAGTATCTATGACAAAGGGACCAGAAGTGGAGAAGGAAAGGGGATAAAAGATAAGATGGAGAGACAGATGGGATGAGGGGGAAATCATCTGAACAGAAAGGGATTTTTAATTATACTGTGGCTTACATATGAAAATGTTACAGAAATCTCCAGTAAAGACATATTCTAGATTTATGTGTTGTTAAAAATAACATACTACATAAGGTCATTACATTCCTTAAAAATAGAAAAAAATGTGTCTTCCTTAGTCCTATGTATTTTGCTCCACTTCAAACTTATTTTCTGGTTTCCCTCTCTTCTATATAAATATATTTTTTGCCACACTTAAAGTCTTGGTTTAATTTACTATCACTTTTTATTTTGATTCTGCTTTGAGCTGTGTTTACACAATTCCTTTCTGTACTGATTTCTTAACTCCCCTTTTCTTCTAAAGCTCAAAGCAGGTTAGTTGCCTCCAGCCCATATGGATCACTTCTCTGTCATCTTTATTCAGTTTATTACATTTTCTATATAAGTTTTATAAACTAAGGCTTCATATTACTATGGCTATAGTTTGTAGTAAAATCTGAAAGGCTGTATACAGATCACACTTTTTTCGTCTCCATATGCGTTCTTAGACCTGGATGTCCATAAACTAAACAGAAAAGGCAGAAAAGAAAGTATTCTATTCTGCATTTCTAGAGGGTGAGTTTATGATTAAATCTAAATACTCTGGGTTAATGTTACTGTTAAATAAACAAGTTTCATGGTGTAAGTGTGATTCTGTCAAGCAGAATCCTTAACAGGACAAAGTCTGTTCATCTGAAATACAAAGTAGAGGGTATTATGACTCTAAAATGTTAGAAGCACTGAACTTCAAACTCATGTGTATATATATATATATGAAGGATTTTGGCAAAGTTAATTCTCATCTTACTAAAATTAAGTTTCAGGGAGCAGCAGGAGTGGACTGGTCTCCAAGGGAGGATGGGCTGAGAACCCAGGTTTCCTGAGTTTCCCCAGGACAGGCTGCATGGTGCCCTCACTGGTAAGTGCAGAACTGCAGGATCTGGACAGGACAGCACTGGGGACAGTGACATGGGCCATCCACAGTGCCAGACAATGTAAGCAGTCATGTCTAGGATCCACCCAGGGTGACTAATCTGGAACAGCTGGATATGGGGCCAGAGATGAGACTAGAGACAAGGCTACCTGTAACATAGTTCTAGGGTCCATCCATGAGACAGTAGCAGAGATAGGACTGGATTCAAAGTTACCCATAAGGTAAGTTCAGGAAGATCAATCAGTAAATTCAGGCAATGGGACACAGGATGTAAGACACAATGACAACATACCTCAGCCGAGAATCAGGGTCCTGTACCTGAGCTGAGGTGGGATCCTGAGCCTATGAGCAAGGAGTGACTGGGCAGGGCCATTAAGGCCTATTGGCGTATTTAAAGCTCTGACAGTTAAGAAAATTGTTGTAGGAATGTCACTGACAAGGTACCATCGGTAATCAGTGGGAAAGAGATAGGTACTTCCAAAGAATCCACACCTTTGGTGGATTCAGTTAAACTCTGGAGTTGTATATCACTCTTTGCTGGCTCTGTCAGAGACTGAGATGAGTACTGTGCTAACTAAGGTGATGTGAATCTGACTTGAAGATGTTGGCTAGGAGCCTGTGTGTGTGTGTGCGCGTGTGTGTCTGTGTGTGCGTGCACTTTAAGCAATGCCACCAGCATTTAATTTCCAGTTCCATCTGACATGAAAGTCCTGCCTTGCTGAGATTGTAGGGGATTGGACTCCAGGACCCAAGAGGTCTTTCTCATTCCTCTGTCCGTCTAAAATAAATTCATATTAACTTCAACATAGTCAGCCTGTAGGAGAAGAAGAGATGGCTCTTATAGGCCATAATTAAAGGTCGTGTAATGTACTTCTGAAATACTGGAATACTAAAATAGTGAGTTCATCACTAATATAGAGAAGGCAAGAAGCTATAACAGAAAATTCTGTAAGCTCAAAATAAACAGATCTAGGTAAGATTTATCCCAAACCATTTCAAAATCATGTCAGAATACTGAGGGAAAGTGGAAGGAAGTAGAGGAGATAAGAAAACAAATGGTCTTTCCTAGGCCAAGAAGAGATGTATTAACTTCTTTCTGCAAACTCTGTATGCCTCACAAAGCCTTTACTTTACTGCACAGCCATAGAGATATACATTCCATTTGTGAAATGAATGACTGTATACAGATACCATTCCAAGGATCCTGAGTCACTGAGAGACAAATTTGTCATGCGGGAAGTGTCAGAAAGAATTGAGGGAGCATATAAAGACCATGAAATACGGGGACGTAGGTACTGATTAAACCAAATAGCCTCGTAATCTACTCCTTTGTCTCACACTGGCAACATAGCAGATACCTGTGGAAAAAAACAGGAGATTGGGATAAATATAGATTGTTGGGTTTATTTTTGGTCTGATATATCACCTCTGCTAACAATGTCAGTTTCTGCAAGGAAGGGATTCCTAAAATTAATGTATCACTGTCTCCTTGTGCAGAATAACTCTTTCTTGCATTAATTTGTCTGATACTCCTTTTGAACTCTGTTGAGGGTTTTGGCATCCACATCTTGTATCAATGACTTCCGCAAAGTAATTATTTATTATATGGAAAAGTAATTCCTGATCTTTCTTCAAAACCTGTCAGTTAATTTCATTTGATGAAATAATAATTGCCCCAAATTTTTGTGCTGCTTTCTTACCATTTGTGATTTTACAAGTCTTCATTACAAAAGTCTGTTCAGTTTTCTATTTTCCAGGCTACACACTCCCTGCCTGTTTAATTGCTTGCCAAAACAAAGTTTTCTATATCTCCTATCATCCTTGCCAAACCACCTTTTCAAGTTTCGTATATTTTGAAGCTGAGAAAGTGGAAGCCTGAATAAACCTTCACAAAGAGTTGTAGATATGTACTCATCATGGGATTATCCACTGATATAATGCTGTTTTCTCTTGTGTTCTTTAGTCTTTTTAAAATAATCCTTAGCATGCCTTACTGAGTGCCAGTTAGCACAGAGCTAACATTTACAAAGAACTATTCACCATGACAGCAAGAGCTCTTTTGTGAATGGTAATAGATAATTCAGGTCTCAGTTTTTTGTATATAATAAATTATTTTTTTACCCACATATTCATTACTTTGTAGCTATTGACACTGAATTTCATCTGACATTTTATCCTTCAGTCATTCAGTATCACTTTACTACTTACTCCCTTTACAAGATAATTTATGAATAGATTGAATAGGACCAGGACAAAATTATTTGTGGGGTTGCTTTTTGTTTCTTTTTTCCTTATCCCTTTTTCTTATTTTTTATCTAACTAGTTATCCATGAGAGGAGATAACATTTTAAACCATGACAGCATATGAGCCATTGTCATTATAAAATCTTACAATTATGCAATACCAGGTTGGAAAGGACCTCAAGGACCATCTGGTCTAAACTTCCTTGGCAAAAGCACAGTCTAGACAAGATGGCCCAGCACCCTGTCCAGCTGAACTGTGAAAGTGTACAACATCTGGGAATCCACCACTTCCATGGCAGATTATTCCAATGGTTGGGCATTTGCAATGTGAAAAAATTTGCTCTCCTGTCCAATCAGAATCTCCCCATAAGTAACTTGTTTCCATTAGCCGTCGTCTCTTCTATGTGACTACTTGTGAAAAAGAGAGCCTCCATCTTCTTTGTAGCAACCCTTGAAATACTGGAACATGGTGATAAGGTCTTCCCTAAGCCTTCTTTTCTCAAGACTGAACAAACCCAGTTCTCTCAGCCTTTCCTCACATGTCAGGTTTTTAAGTCCTTTCACCGTCTTTGCAGCCCTTACGTGGATGTCCTCCAGCCTGTCCACAGCTTTTTTTGCATAGCGGGGATCAAAACCAAAGTCAGAATTCCAGATATGGCCTTACAAATACTGAGTGGGGTAGAATAATGGCTTCTTTATCTCTGCTGGCAATGCCCTTTTTGGCACAGTCTAGCATCCTGTTGGTTTTGACACCTCTGACCAGTTTCAATTTGAGTTGAGCTTTTACTATTCTAACTGCATCTCTGGACATCCTGGCAATGCCCTTGTATCTTTCAATAGGTATTTGTCTGCTTTTCCATCTCTGGAATGCTTCTCTTATAAAACATTTCAATGCAATAAACTCTGAAACAGTCTACCAGTCTAAATATAAATTCTATCTACTAAACAGGAAGTGACATGAGAAAAGAATATGGTATTTCACCCTGTAAGAGTATTTCTTCAGACAATCATCTCTGTATACTTAGTAACATGTTACAGGAGAACTGTGCAGAACCAGAGAGAACGTCCCTGCTCCCCTTCACTCCCATGAGTCATAAATTTGTAGATAATATTCCAACCAGGGAATTTTTTTTTTTTTTTTTTTTACTTCCTTTCTGAGTAATGAGGATTGCTCAAAAGATCAGGTTAGTCAATCCATCCTATGCAGAGACAGAAAATACAAGAGAGCCTCAGAGGAAAAAAATAGGCAAGAAACTGTTGCTACACTATACATCTTGCTCTACCTGAGAATTTACCACATCATCCTTCAGATATTGTAAGATGGTGTTAGATCTGGGTTCTCCAGGTCATTAAGAAAAAAAGAGAACTAAATTACAATCAACACCTATCCTCCATAGAATAGGAGAACATGAGGCAATCCAGATCTCGGAAGAGTTTGGTCGTGTGCTGCTACTGTTCCTACAGATGCAAATAAGGAAAGGTCTGACCTGCAAGCAGATCCATGGCACAGTTCTGACAGTAGAAATCAAAGTTACAACCACTAAGAAACAGGTGAGAAACTGAGCTATTGTCAACACATACTAGTGAGCAAAGCAGGAAAATTTTAAACCACCCCAGCAAAGAGTATTTCATGTGTAGTCAGCCTAAGGAAACCCAAAAAATTTGCATCTTTTTTTTCTTCTATCCAGCATTTATACTTTAAATGCTGCAGTTCACTCTGCTCTTCACATAACCAGTAGCAGTTTGGAGACTAAAGGATGTGCAAGCTTTCACATCAGTACAATGTTTGCTAATATATTCCATGATCACAGACAACAATCTATTTGTTCAGGGGGAATATCTTTAGCTTTGCCCCCAGCCAGTCTCTCACATGATATTGAGAGCAGGAGTCAGAGAGCAAGATCAAAGAATATTTAAATGCAGCTAATAAAAAAATCCTAGTTTAGGTGGCTTGCATTATTTATCTCATCCTTTATTCAGTCTGATGCAGCTCCTGGGTCATGGCAAAGTGGTTTTACTTTTCATCTTCATGTAAAGTAAGACTGAATTCTTAGTTATCCATTGGCAACAAAGTACTGCTATTTAGCCTAGCTAATGAGGGGGAAAAGCCAAAGTGATAATTTGTTACTTGATGATAAGAAACACTAAGGGATTCCTTCTTGGCTTTGCTTTTCTGTGTCTGTTTTAGGTTTGACTTAATGTTCCTCTAA
The DNA here is from genome assembly GCA_018881555.1 of Amblyornis subalaris. Taxonomy (NCBI): domain Eukaryota; kingdom Metazoa; phylum Chordata; class Aves; order Passeriformes; family Ptilonorhynchidae; genus Amblyornis; species Amblyornis subalaris. The sequence continues at coordinate 2,833,907 of JACAXG010000086.1, read as the reverse complement.
AGGAACTCTTTATGTTCCTTTCTTTCTTTGTTCAGAGTATGAACAATGTACACATATGACAATGGATATAGCAAGAGACAAAAATAAATACCAGGCACTTACATTAATAGTACCAGAAAGAATTTACAAGAAGACAGGATACATGAAAAATACTGTCAGCCTGGATAAAAATGTCTATAAATACACATATACAGATCTGACATTTTATTCCAGTGTATGACTCAATATAACCCTCCAACAATGAATGCCCTTCCATTTAAAAAATGATCAAAACATTCAGGGCTGAATTCTGATATGCTTATTCTGACATAGTAGAAGTCTACTTTGAAGAGAATTCCATTAACTTAGATAAATTCGACAAGTTAGTAACTCTTCAGAATAAATGGAAGTATCATTCTACCAGTTAATTGCACAGAAACCTCATTCTGATTTTTTTTCTAGTTTTAACACCTTATTTCTACCTATTTCAGAATTAAAATGTTATCATATCAATGTCTCCACACATCAATTAGAGTGGCTACATCTTCTTTGAAAAACAGTCTTTATTGGAAATATATGAAAGAGGAAAATATACCACTTTCAGTTCCGACAAAAGAGCTTCTAAGTTTTGCACAACAGCATTTTTACAGGTTTGTATTTATGCGAGGAAAGCACCTTCATTTTGATAAATATTTGGGTGGGTTTTAAGCAACATTTCAAAGAGATGCTAAATGTGATTCAGTATGACAAAGCAGGTGGAGCATAAAATGAGTCACAGCAGAACAGATGACAGGTCTATCAAAACCAGGATACTTTCTCCAACAACTTCTCACACCAGATGTTTCGAAGGGCTATAAAAATAAATAAATCACTAGCAAAGTGTGTGAAATTAGAGTTCGAGAGGTGAAGTACAGAGTGCTCCTTTTGGAACTAGGATGGGTTCTCTTATATCCTGACCAAAATGGATTGACAACCGTTAGGAGATAATCTGAAGTAGGGTATTCACAAATCCTATTCTTCATATGGCCACTTATCCCTTTTCTAATTTATTTGCTTTGAAAGACTTTGGAATAATAAATATTCAGAATAATAAATTTTTGAAAATAAATATTTTAAACATTCTCTTACCCATCCACTCTTTCATATAGGATAGTTTCTTCCATTACTGGATTACCGGCTGTATTTTCTGCTCCAGGCACAGAGTCAACATCTCTGAATTCCACGGTTCAGTTAGTATATTCAGACATTTGCCAAAAATAAAAGCAGAAGAAAAAGTGCAATTACAGGAATTACACATGCTTACAAAACAAAAAAAAAGAAAAATATTTTTAATGCATATTATAGAATTAGAAATACATTTACATGTATTAGCTAATAATTTTATTTGCAAAAGACTGAATAAAAATACTTATAACTTTCTCATATTTTGGACTAAAATGACCCATATTTAAGTTTACCATTTCAGTATTTTATTTAGCAGCCTTCAATGCGGTATTTGGAATAAGAGATGACCACCATACTCATACAAGGTTGTAATTCACTTACAGAACTCAGCAGATTTCATGAACTAGAAGCCAAAAGGTTGAGTAGTTTCTGAAGTGCTGCACAACTCGGAAGCTAAAGTATAGCTTAGCATCTAGTAGAAGTCTTTATTGCTATTTATAATATATTGAAAATGCTTATCCCCTGCTGTAAATTTTTTGCAAAGGTAAACATCACTATATCCCATTTCTATCCAGCAGAACAATATACCATAGTCAAACAAGGATGCTGATTGCTTCTCCTATATAACTCCATTAATGAAACAGACTACAGGCATGGTGAGTGAGCATAATAAGTATATATGATGGTTTATTTATTTCAATACTGGATCCCTTTGCAGATACCAAGAGAGGCTAAGACAGGTTTAGCCATGATGGAACTTAAAGTGACATTATAACATCTTGGAAAAACCCTGAATATTATTCACTTTTGGACTGCATTGTAATGAGTTCCAATTAAATTCAAACCTAATATAATTGAATATTGTGGCCATAAGACTCAAGATGTACATCTCTGGTGAACCACTTGCTGCAGCTGAGAAATAGCCAAAGGCAAAGACTCCTGCAAAATATAGCTTCTATCACTGAAAACAATTTTCATTCGTTTTGGTTATGAAACATTCTTGGCCTTCTAGCTATTTTTTAATACTTTGTTGTTATGTTCTTTTCCTATCATCTTTCAACTTAGCAGGCCACATGCAGCAGCCCACAGTCAATCCAGACTTTTGCTTACATAGTTGAAGTCATACGAAGGTCCAAGACTTCCATGATTTCTTTACCACACTCAAAAAAATACAAGTATCTTGAAGTCAAGTTAGAAAGGCTTGAAGTACAAGTATTTAAGCATATGGGATACCTACTTAACTGGTTGGCTGAAAAGACACAACATGGCAAACAGTCTTGAAGAATCTGCAGGTTTCAAAATGTGCAGAACTTCTCTGTGCCAGCTCTCCCTGAAGTTAAAAAAACTAGCCATGCTTCAGAAAATCCCTTTGGATTTTAGATCTGGGAGAAAACAAGTAAATGTGCTATCTTTCTTATTTTGCACAAGTGCTTTTCATTCTGACTAATTGACCAGTTTGTTTCTCCATTTTGAGGATGTTGCTTGTACTGATGGAGCATCAAAAGAAGTAAATGGGGAGAAAGAAAAGATAGTTCCTATCCCACAGCACCTCAAGAATGACAGAAGTCAATTCTATTTGTAATGTTTCAATGCGATCCGTAATATTCACAAAAGGAGTAGGATATGTCTGTTGTGAATGGTTTAGTCAGAACACTTCTACAGACATCCAAACTTTTGGAATATCTTTTAAGATAACATCCAAGCAGTGAAAATTTTTGGACTTCTGAAAATTGAAGGAATCATGGTTTTGTCTTTTAGTTCATCTTTCTGCTAGTCTTTTTTCTGCTACTATATTCTACATACTATCTTAATTTTAGAAGGGTCCTGTTGACTGTTTCTGAAGTTAACTATGCTTAATATCAAGAGATTCTGTGAAAAGCAGCACTGTTTCTTCCTCTAGAAGTTTAGGATTACAGAAGAATAATCCATTGCTACACATGACATAAAAAAGTGGTCACTGTTTTATTAATTGGTCATCCTTTTATGCTCAGTATATATAGTATTGAGTGTCATATTCCTTAAGATGTAGAGGTGAGAAACTTAAAGAAATTCTATCTGCATGAAAAGATATTAAATATATATCCCTATTTTTAAAGATTTTTATGCAAAGCAAATTAACGATGTTTACTCTTCATATTTCATATGAAATGGGCATTAATTACTCATGCATGCTTTGCCAATTTGCAGTTCACATGGCAATACTTATAAATAATCATCTGAAAATGCTTGGGGAGATTCATTCATTTGACAGAATGCATCAAAAACTCTGCTCTCAGCTGATAACTTAGGCAAGAAATGCATCTGGGTAAAAAAAAAGAAAAATGTCAAAGGCTGGAGAGAAGGAAGAAATGAACATTAAAAATTATTCACAAGCTGGGGAACTATTCCATACAGTGAAAAAGTTAAGGAAATTATTCTTTTTAGGTGGTCAAAGACAATAGAAATATCTTGATTATAGTAAGTGAAGTCTCTGTGGAGAGGCAAAATGGTGAATACAAAAGCAGTCTTTACAATGGTATAAAAAAATCCTAAAATGACCCAAGAACTAGATATTGAAGTAGCAGAGATTTGGTAATTTTTAATTTTTTTTTAACATTAAGAGAGATTAACAACTGGAAGAAATTGAAGTAGTGGATTTGTCATTTCTTGATGACATCAAATCATAAAAAAATGTATTTCAGGAGTTTATGCTTTAGTGAAAAACAGCTAGGAAAAAGTTAATTACAGGACATTTGGTATATTAGGATAAAGTTGAATAATTTAATGGTCAATTGTGATGCTAATGTTTAAACATCTTCTAAATTAATATCTTGATCAACTTTGTGAGTATCTTGAGTGTGATGGGTGATTCATCAGAATAATCATTCCTACTCTGCAGAAGGCTATACTTATTTAAGAGTCTGTTTTAGTGTTGTCCTTCATAACCATAGCTATTACATCTCAGGACCTCTCTGCTTTTGAAAATATTGCATTTGCAACCATGTCAGAAGAAATGTGATTTAATCACAACAAACAGTTGTGTGTAAATGAATATTCAATTGAATATTTCCATTTAGGTACCTGTGAGAGACTGGACTATTAATGATTAATGACCCCAAATATTTGCCCATTTGCGAAGGCGCCAGGGTGCTTTGCAGAGGTCAGGTTTGCCTGTCCGAGGCAGGAGGTGAGGTTTTGGGTGTGTAATGGCTGGTTCGCATTCAACAGAGGAGGTGAACCATCACCACCTGGTGGCCACAATGAAGAGGCAAATCCTGCAAGGCCCCGTGGTGCCTCTTCTCATGCTAATTGCCCTCCTCTACACAACTCGGTTGTAAAACCTTCCCCCCCCGCCCCTGGGAATGTCTAGTGGGGCATAACTGGCTCAGCTACGCTGATGTGAGAGGCAGCTGTCGTGTCTTAGAAGGTGTCATAAACTATCAAAGATCCCCATAGTTTCCCCAGACTCATTTCTGAGGCCTTCCACCACAGGACAGAAAGCTTCCCCCCAGGAGAGGTACCTGGGTGTTCCCAACGAGCCTGAGTGTGTTTTAATCCATCGGGCTTTGTGTTTCACAGGCTTCTTCCCTCACCCCCATTGGATCAAGATGGATCAAGATCATCACTTGGACCAACAGACAAATTACAGTGATAGAGCCTCATAGCAGATCCATGGGTGATGTATCTTTCTACTCTCATCCTCTTTCTCTTTTTTCTTTTCCTTATACATTTTCTTTGGTGATATTTTTATTTTTTCATATTACTATAGATAATTAAAACAGCTACATACCTGCTTTCCATTGCAACCAAACTGTTCTAAAATGAACCCTACACATATATATTTACAAACACAGATCATTCAGTGTTGTTTCACTCTAATCTGCCCCAAGGGATCTATTAACAAGAAACTGGGTTACTCTCACCTTCTGGGGCAGGTCATAACAGTATCATATCACGTTTATGGTCAGGGTTAGATTTACCTTGCCAGAGTTGTCACCTGTATCAAGATTATAACATGGATATAAATGAGTAATGCAAATTAAGCAGTTTTTTGAAAAACTAAGTAATTTAATCTTACTACCTAATTATGAAGACAAGCAAATTAGACAATCTGAAGGAATACTGAAAAAAGAATACTGAAATTTAACCATCTAAATCTAAGCATTTTGTACATTCTCATTAGAATTTTTCTTTAGCTAGTGCCAGCAGGCAATTCCAGAGAACAGTTTATTCCTGTGTATTGATATCCTTGAATGGGATGACAGCCTCTGGAGTACACCCTTGTTTCCCTGTCAGATGTGAAAACTTTGTGTTAGACTAGATACCTGCTTTTAGGCAGCTCAAGTTAGGCAACATGAATGGCATCTCAGCACTTTTTACTCACTTTTTTTCTTGTATTCCACACAGTTTTGACAGTGCATGTTTTCTGTGTCTCTTAGAAATACAGGTCCTGAGGCAGAAACTTTAAGAGCTGCCCAATTACTTTTTCTCACCAGGACTAGAGAAGCCTCAACTTTACCACACTGTTCTCTCAGGCCACCTATTTACTTCTCTGCTGAGCTGTTGGGATCTTTGGGAAAAGACAGTGCATGGGGTTGGGAGGGAAGAAAAAAAACAAAATAATGGAATGCTTTTACCAAGAATAAAGAAAGGAGGAAGCAAGGAATTTCCTTTTCCTCCTCCGTCCTCCCTGGGAAATCTACACCATGGATTCCTGCTAATAAAGACAGTGGCCAGGAGGGCTGGTAGAACCAAGCTCAGACATACAAAGAATGATCCCATTCTGTCTGTCCTTAAAGTTCTGAAATCTGAATGGAAAGTCGCTCCAACAGTACACACTGGCTACTTGTAAATTACTTCCCTCAGTAAAGATAAGACAAGTTATACTAAAACTTATTCTGCAGATAACTTTATTGTTTCTCTTAGTACTGATGCAAGTCTCATTTTACGGGGCATACCTGAACTTCTATAAGTGAGAAGAGAGATGGGGAATTACATACATCCAAATGAAATGGCATGAAAGATGAAAAATAAATGTAATAATAGAAGAAAATAATTCCACCAGTACAATACAAGAGTGTATGCAAGAATTGCATCATGTAATGAGTACATAAAAAGGAAAGTGAACTTATATGCCACCCTTTTATTGACATGAGGCAACCATATGATCATGACAATCTTTATCCTCTCCTTCCCCACTGAAGCGTATAGAGGCAGGGTCTTCCCAAGATGCAGCAAAGCTCCTCTCTCATTAGCGCTTGGTGACACAAAGTCACCAATGGGCTTGCGGTGCAATTCGTTTCCCATTTGGATCACAGATGTGTCTTTCCTTCTTTACATAATTTTATTTTTTAAAGGGTACTATCTGACTGCTTGTGCAGTTCTGTATATTGTCAAACAGAGAAGGAAGCAGGACTGAATTTTCTCATTCATCTCTTGATCCATAACTACGTGAAGGGACTGGGTCTCCATGCTTAACACAAGATCTGTTTTTCCATTCTTCACTGAAAGAAAGAACAGCTTTCCAGATAATCCATAGGGCAGCCTAGTGACCCGTGACATTTGTGAGAGGGTATTATGGTACCTGCTCTGAAGGATTTCTTGATGGGATCTCAGGTAACTTGTCAGTCACTATTAATACGTTGGTGGAATTCACTGGGATATCCAGGAAAACTTTTGCTCAAAATAGGAGTGCGAAAAATATAGTTTAACAGGCAAGTTTGCATTTTACAGAGGGCTAAACTACACAGATTTGAAGGATCACATTTATGGGCTGTATTCATGCCAACTATTACGAGTTTGTAACTTACCATGTTGACTAACATAAAGTAGACATTGAAACTGGGATTGCTAAAGCGTTTCTCACCCTGACCTGTCTGCATTGATCCTCTCCAAGCTCCCAAACCACTGCAGTTTATAATTTAGTCCAATGACTAAGCAGGAGCCGACTATGGCTCCTTCTAATGTATCCACCTAAGGTACAGTGGCTAGTCAGAAACTTTTGCATGTTAACCCATCCGTGTTTATAGGGGAGCAAAATCAGGGAAGAAGGGCAGGTGTAGCCATTTCACTCACGCGCATCTAACATGCTGTTCTGTAGGAGTCAATGCAGTAAGAGATACATATACCCCATCTTAGACATAAAAAAAATTTGGATTTTTATGTCTGAGCACTTCTTATTGTCAGAGAGAAACAGGCATTTTCAACAAGTGACTGAAATCACCCTTTGTTGCCAAGGTCAGCAATGGAGACATTTATACAGCAATTCAGAGCACCCAATTAAATTAAACTCCCTCTCTCCCTGCTCCATCAGTGTTCCTTGGTATATGAAATCTTCTCGCATGGCAGGAATAGGAGGAAAAGAGAGATAGCTTGTCTTCACAAGCATCTTTTCCAAGGAATATTTAGGAAGAATGTCCAGAAACTACTGTGTGTTTTCTACAGAAGTACACATGTAACAGTAATGATGAGTATGCAGGTTTGAAAAGAATAGTCTTATGTAACCCATTTTTATTTTTTATTTTTCTAAGTTCTACAATAAACTTTAAAAAAGCAAACCCTTTTGATGTCTTTGAGATCAGTTTATTTTTGTTCCAAGTGCTTCCCAGGTCCTTGCTATGTTTAATAGAATATGCTTTAAAAGAAACATTACTCAAGTAGAGGAATATTGCGTTTTGGAAAACACTGAGGGGCAAGAATTAAATAAGTAGCATTATTCATTAAAGTTATATTTAATTTTAAGTGTTATTCATTAAAATAATATATGATGTTTGGACTGATACACATTTATAACACTTCAGTACTATTTTTAGGTCTCTTTGGTCTCTCTGAGGGAACTCGGTATTTCAAAAATTAATCATTTTTTGTTTTGACTTGGTTTGGTTTTTTCATTTTTTTTTATGAACTAGTGAAACCACTTTCAAGACTTGAACCTTAAGTATTAATGATGAGTACAGTATGCCCTTGAGTTATCCTTCTCTGAGTTACTGAATCATATTAGCTACATTCAGTTGCATTTAAATTGGCTTGCCACTTATTCCTTTTATCATTATTTGTACTGTGATGTGAAATAACTTCATCTGTTTCTCCCTTTCTTGTTTTATCATTTGAAGTTAAGTGCCTAGGTTTTATTTCAGTAACAACTGATAGCAGTTCAATAACATATGTTAAGCAAGTCACACTATTTCATTTTTGTCTTTCATCATGAAGGTTGTTAATAAATAACTGTATATTGTCCATACTGAAATATTTCCTTAAAATACAAGGCTCATCTGAGGTAAACCTTTGCAACTGTTTTATGTATCACAACACTAATATAGGATGAAAAAGCCTAAATTGTCTTGCATAATGAAAAAAAAAGCATTTGAGTAGGAGGTTAATAATTATCCTAATTAGATTTTCTCAGTATAATCTGCTGAGTAGTCCTTGATGATCACAAGTGCCCATGACCCTAATTCTGTTTACGTGTCACCATCATAATTAAGAAAGGGATCTAAGCAGGTCTGTAGAAGTCTAGAGAAATTTTACTTCCTTCATTTCCTATATTTTTACAGCTGTTACGTTAGATGAGACACAGCATTTCACAAATTAAGTTAGATGACTTCTGAGCTGGAGCTGATTCGTGACTGGGCAGCTCAGTGTTAGAAGACTCAGTAGATAACTGCCTGTATCGGTGTACATAGATATGTTTGAGTAGATGAACACCCTTAGCCTGTGGCAAATATTCCCAAAGTCACACACAGTCAACAATGTTTTCATTGTGCAGTTTCTCTGCTGGGGATCTAGAAGGCAAGGAAAATAGAGATATCATGAGAAGTCCGCATCTTCCAACACATGACACAAACTTAAATTTCCTTAAGAATGCAGCTGCAAGCAAGCATGGTAAAACAGTTTAAGTTATGCAGTACTGTCCCTAAACTTCTTCAGTTTCAGAAGTAGTGGTTCAGTGATCATTATAAAGAAAGAAATAAAGGCATCTGCATAACAGAATTCATTCATTTCATGGGCTTCCATAAACACCCTCCTCTGACAGCCGCCACTGATGTGATCATGGGACATTATGAAAGTTTAATTAATGGTGGCCCTGATCGATTGTAATGTTCTCCAGCAGAGAATAATAGCCAGATGTAAAACAGGCACCATGTTTCTCTCTGACTGCCGTTCTCTTTTTTGGAAAAGTACCACATCTGTGAAAGGAAGGATTTCAAGAATTGCTATCTCAGCGTTGTGCAGTTTTAAGGGAAAGGGTTCTACAGTGATGGCAGTTGACAGCTCTCCAGAGCACAAAAGTCATTTCTATATGTTGATTTCACATGAAACTCTGGGAATATGGTGTAATGTATTCATCATTACACTATATTAGCAATTCTTATAATTTCAGAGCAGCAATATTTAATGTGTTGTTTCAGAATAGTAAAAGTAAGGGAGGAGCCTTATTACAACTATTCAGGGACATGTGTGTCATGGCTACATCAGGCTTATTAGTCCAGTAATCCCCTGGAAAAATTATTACACAATAAAAGTGAAAGATAAGTCAAAGGAGAATTAAAATGAAGAAACAAAACCAGTTGCAATGGACAAATAGGATTTGCATGAGAGTACACTAAAATACCTCAGGATAAGGAAGACATCCCTTAAAAGCAGCAGGAAGCAAATTACACCATCTGTTCAAAAAAACAGAGCCTTTCCAAAATACCTTTAGGGCTGCACATAAACACTGTCTTAAGTGCCTTTTGCAGTATGTCTATCACTGTCCAGAAATGCTTCGGAAGAACAACCCACTGAGACCTATAATCTCTAGTCAAAAGCAATTATTATAAAAGCATCTTGAAAACACAGCTGAGCTTTCAGAATCTCAGCACACGCGTTCTACTGTATTGCAGAGGTCTTGCTCTAATGCCATGACCTACTAAGCTTTAGGCAAGGAAGTTTAAATAAATTCAAGACATCCAACTATTGCTAAGTTCATATAAGGAACACAGTAATGCCAAGATAAATTCAATCAGATTTTTTCAAGGTTTTTGAAAAAATAAATTCTTCCAAGATGCAAACCAGCAGTTGAATTATCTACATAACAATATCTTATCTGTGTACAGTGTATAGATTAAAACCAGCCTTAAATTTATGTGCTGTCTAAAAAAAACTACACAAATGAATATGGTAGACAGTTTTTGTACCCTGTCCCACAGGAAAGTATGGGGGGGGGGGGGGACAAGAAGAAACCCAACAGCTTTATATGAATAAAATATTCTAAATATTTTATTATGTGTATTTTTTTCCTTAGAAGAAAGAGTATGTCTAAAGGGGCTTTTCACTCAGACAGAAACACAACTATTTTATCCTTGGCCTGAATCACAAGGTCAAAATCCTCAAAGTGTGCTTGGCAGGTAGTATCTAGGGAGAAAAATAATGTAGACAGATATATTTTACGTATATACACACGCACACTAAAACAATCAATGCAACAATATTAATATTTTTAAATCACAGCATCCTGCTTCTGCTTGCATGTTTGGCTTCACTGCCGAAATTACCAAGCATCCTAAATTTTAAGAGTAAAGAGGTGTAACCATGTAGCCCTGTAATACTGCGTTGTCATGACTATTAGCAGGTCATAAGCTTTATACTGAGTTTGCACAGCCTTAGAACTGAGGCTTATCAGGCTTGTCCTGTCTGAAGTTACCTTGTCCTGCCTACAGCTGTTTTACTTAGTTTAGCTGAGACAGGTTTTTCAACTGAGGTGGCAGATAATTTGGTTTATCTTTATATAGTACAAACATAGACTTATACAGATACCACTTACAAGCAGATTTTCTAAAGAGAATGAGATATTTCTGACTGTACCATAGAGATGCAATGTAGAGAAATTGCAATCCAGTACGGTAACAGAGGCCTTGAGAAGTGAGGACACAGGATACAAAGCAAAGAAGTACAGACACAGAATGATCAGGGATGCAGCACAGGCACAGACTGGCACTGGGGACCCCAGACCTATACACAACTCACCCACAGTCAGTTATGGTAATGCAGACCCGGAGCTGGGGCAAACCTAAGGGTAACAAAGAGGACAAGGGTAGACAACACACCTAAAGGCACCATGTACAGTACCTTTGGAAATATATGGTGCTGAGACTAAATGAAGAAAATGATGTACAAGTGTGTTAGAAAATACTTGAAAAGGATCTCATCTGGATTCTACAATGAAGAAGGAGAAACCATTAATAAGAACACCCATTCACAGAATCATGGAATAATAGAATGACTAAAGCTGGAAGGGGTACATAGGATCATTCTCGCTGAGACAGAGCTCAATACATTCCAAATGTTCTCTGAAATAAAGGGCAACTGCACCACTTTGCTTTCCTGGCCTGTTTTTTCCCCAAAAATATGTAGCTATTCATGACAACCTTTCGGTCATGCAAGCTATTGGGATTTAGAGAAAAATTTCCCTTGATGGTGCATAAATTGTGATTCACTTACACTGTTAAAGCCACTGAACTTTGCATTCTTTGTTTCAATGAGACATTCTTTACTAAAAACCTCTTCTCCAGGGAGAAAAGGTCTAGCTTCTTCAGTTATTCATGTATTTCTTCCTATACCACATGAAACAACATCACTGACTGAAAAAAAAAAAAAAAGATGATGTACTGGACTCAAGAAATAAATGTATTACAAGAATATGTGTGAGTTCTAGCAAAGATTCAATAACATCAAGACTATAAATATGACAATGAGTTATTATAAAGGATTTCTTTAATTCTTTCAAATTCAAATAAAATGTGTAAGGTATCTGATGTTTCACCTTATCACTTTGACTAGATTCTGCCAACTGTATTCCTTATTAGACAATATTCTGTTGCATTAGGTCTCACAGATTTCAAGTATTTTTTTGCCCCCTCAAGAAAATTTGCAGTGTCATGCTATTTAACCTCTCACTGCAAAGATGTATTGGAACCACAACAACATATCTCTGAACCCATCCCTGATCTTTCCAATTAAAAATATCACAAGTCTATTTCTCCTTATACTGCTTTACAGTAACTACATGTAATTTCACACAGTTTTAGGCTGTGATTTGTTTATGGAAACTGTATCTATTGTGCTACAACATCTGTTTTTCAGTCAGATCCTGCTAATATCCAGTTTTCTATCTGAGTCCATTCAGGCACTGAAATTCAAATTCATTCAGTGGTCATCTGTATATAATAGTACCAAATTCAAGCTTTTTACCTTGTCTACCAATTGCAGAAAGAGAAAACAATTTTCTTATGGCTGCTTCTCATACAAAAATGCCAAACCAGTATCCACATGTCACACACACAAAAAAAGTGAAATATATTTAGTTTAAAAAATATTTATTCCTCTTCAAAATGTGTTTTGCTGACCAAAATATACAAACCTCATAAAAATTTATAGGCTTACAAGGAAAAATAACTGCAAGATTTTGCTATGCTCTTGCACATAAACAGGCTGCTGGCAGCTAATCTCTCTGATTATGCAAAGATGGAATTATAGTATGAATTACTGATGGTCTTGTAAGCTTGGATTCTCTGCTTCAAAAAGACTAAATTCTTTTATGTTCTGTGACAAATGACCTACCTAGCTGTTTGGCCATGCAGTGGAACGAGCTCAGAAGCTTGATACTGGTGAAACTTGATTGTGAAAAAACCTAATCCACCCTGAGTGCTAGCAGATTGTCTCAGTGTAATTAATGTTATTTCTTTTGTATCAGCTTTATACTTTGTTTTCATTCCTCTCAGCCTTAGAATAGGGGAGGAATGGAGAAAATACGGCCATACTTCAGTCAAGAGCCTGCCAAATCATCACAAAACACCTACACAAAAATATTTGTTGACACAGCTATGTTCAGTGAAATTTAATGAAGTTGACAATGTCCTTCATTAGCCTCATAAACTCAAACGTTTTTAAACCATATGCAAGCCTTTGTGAGAGCTACATTAAAAATATTTCATGGAGTTGATGTGTGTAGAGACCAGGATTTCAGGGTCTCATAAACCTCACAGATGTCTATGGGGTATTAAATAAGAAGTCAGATCCACTCAATATGTAAAAGAAACGAGCAAGTGCTCGCAAGAGCTTAAGCACCACTTCTCCTAATGACATAGTTGTGTTGGTGGTTTGCTTTTACAGCAGCTTCCCATTTTCTTCTTTCAGAGTGGAATTAATTTCCCTCTTCTTGTTATAAAGAAATGAAAACTAAAATTTCCAAAGAATCCGAGATTGCCATACATTCACTGAGTATTTCTGCAGATATAAATTTACTTCTGTCATCTGAATTCTTTTTGTTTATCATCCTTTTCAAGAACAAGGACCTGGAGGGGGGGGTGCCCAGGAAGACAGTAATCTTATTAGATATATTAAATTTATCTATATGCAAGAGGTGACAAAGCTGCAATTCATAGGATACATCTATTTCTTCAAAGCTGTCTCTGCATTCTGACTAACTTTCTTTAGATATAGTATTTTTGTACAGAACCTTTTTGAGTGAAAATTAACCCTACACTCAAGTTGACTTCTGTTCAGCTGTCACCCCCATCACCCTATTGTTGGCAGGAGGTATGGAACTCCAGCTGTCAGCACACCTGTTGAGAAGTTGGTTTATTTCTATGAGTTTTGAAGAGTGTTGCCACAGAGAGGACTGGCCTTTTGTAGGTTTCAAAATATGGGAGTGTGCCTTTGCTTTAACAGGCCACATTTGTTTTGTCTGAGCGTATTTTGGGACTTTCTGGCGCTTTGTTTTAGCTTGCTTAGCTGTAACAGCCATTGTCCAGTAGCCAGGTGAACGTTATCTCTTTTGTTTTAGTTTTGCTCAGCTTTGTATAATTTTGTATAGCAGGTACAATGCCTAGTGTTCCAAAAACATGATTAATTTCTGTTACATATTGATAAAAGGTATTTTGTGTAGAATCTATTACCCTAAAATCCTGGTGGGATGTAGAGGACTAAAAGCACAGGATGATAGCAGAGGCCTTGTAAGCATGTGCACAGAAGAGCATCAAAAGCCTCAGGTCTAAGAACAGGTCAGCACTTATCAGCTGATGAATATTAAAGGAGTGCAGCCTTGTGAGAGGGATAGAATTTGTTTCAGGGGTTAACAAAGACAGCAAGAAAGAGGTTCTTAGCTCATGTAAACTACACCGTGTATAGTAAATGTGGATGTAGTATGGAGTTTACAGAACAATGAAGAGAGAATGAGGTGTTCTCAATGTGTCAAAACAGCTCTCAACAGTGAGGAAGAAAGCCCCACTACCAACATCTGGATCCCCACACCAGGATCCGTAACCTGGTGAGAGAGTTGGAATGCTTACAATTCTCAATAACACCTTCAGAAGAGCATTGGTTGTGCAAGTAGAATCTCATAAAAATGGCATTATAAAAAACTTTTTATATAAAAATGTTAATGATATTAATAATAATTTTAATTTTTTTTCTGGGTTAATTGGATAATTTAAACAAAAACTCTTAGTATCCTTACACCAGGACTACTAATAATACTTATTGTATTTTGAATAGATTTACATTTTAAATAGATTAGGAATAACTTTTCAGCTTCATATAAAAGTTGTGCTGCTTTGGCCTGCAAAGACTATAGAAGTAGCAAAATAAATCAGTTTTTTGATTGGCCAAAAGAAAGTTCATACTCCTATTGTGGCATTTCATGAACTAAGAAAAAATACTTTCTGTTCTTTCTAGCTGCAAGATTTCAGCAGTCTGTTTGACAAAGAGAAGCATCAAAGATTTAAAGAAAGACTGTGACAAAGTCATTAAAATGTTGAGCAAAGCAGCTTTATATTGGTCGTTCCAACCCAAATAATTATTTTGAATGGTTATTCTAGACCTTCAATATAGTTATTTTTCAAAGCCTAAGGGCCATGGTCCTCTGAAAATGTATCTCATATACTGGTAGTGAAACTATGTCAGTTTTCACCGTGTCTTACCTATCCAAAATATATATTTGGAGTACTAGCTTGACACAGTTTGTACCACTTTCTTTGAGTCTGTGGGGCTTATGAAATTCTTGTGGAGATGATGGAACCTTTTTAAGATGACAGCAGGAAATGATCAGCTCAAGAAATTTTAGATAATATTAAAACATATTTTGCATTTTTCTTCAACATTCCAGTTATGAAATTGGTTCCTAAATAGAAAACACATTATTTTCTGACTGAAGAAATAAAAGTGTCATAAACAAATTGCTGGAAGAAAATTTCTTGGCTCTGTACAGAAGATTTTTATTTTCTCCATCACTTTTACAAAAATCAAATACGTTTTCAAGTACATATATCTCTCTCACCTCTTTTTTGTGAATAGTGAGCTCATACACCTTTCTATGCTTCATTTGAATAATTGCTTCAGTGGCACATTTTTGGCTAGCAAATCTTATGAACATTGTCCCATGCATTATTTGTAAGTAAAATGGATTCATATAATAATATTAAAAAAGGAGAAATAAAAGGTGGAGGAGTGAGATATGGAGAGGTGAGGTGGTGTGTCCGAGGTAACAGGAAATATGCTAAACTGCCAGAAGTTGAATACTGATCTCTTAATCCAGTGTCTTAGTCACAACCCCATCCAATCATATTTGCTCAGACACTCTCATAAAAGCAGATTCTAACACAACAAATTCCTGTTATGTAAAGGGATATTCCTTTGCATATGTATGCAGAATTCCTTCTTTCTTATCTATTCGTGTATTTAGTCATAAACACTTTATCCCAGAAATTAAATGACTTTGTAGTTTTGGTAAACGTGTTGCCTTATATGTTTGAAGAAGCAGAGGCTGAGGCCAGACAAGAGGGTAAAAAAAAGTAAAAAATTTATTAAGAGGTTCGGAGAAAACGAAAAAAACTTTTCCCCAGGGTACCCCCCCGGGAGTGGCCGCGTTTGCAGGGTCTGGGCCCAATCCTGCAGGCAGAGCAAAGCACGTGTAAGTTATACAAAGATAAAAAGGGTAAAAAAATGGTACAAAAGAGGTGCAAAAGAGTGCTGTGCGCGTTCAAGCTTCTACTATTATGGGGTTTCAGTGAATTAACATAGTTTTGAAATATTCTCCAGTGAAAAGTAGAATTTAGTGAAGCTATCCCTTGTGACAGGTTTCTGTTGGGAGCTTCTGAACTTTGTTTTTCAGTCATCATAAATGATATCATGTCTCACTTCTGGAATGCTTAAGAATGATAACTTAGTTCTATTTTGTCTATGGGACAGAGATAGGGAATTTGCTAGTTACAAGGTTGTGGGGCAAAGGCTACAGGATTATAGGGTTACTAATATATAAAAGTATAAAAGTAAAAATGCTACTAATATAAAAAGCATAAAAGCGAAAATCTCTCTGGCATCAAATGTATGGAAGATGAAAATGTATATCAGACAAATTCAAATCTTAGGTGAAAATTCAGATAATTTCATGCCCAAGCTTCACCTGATACTGAGTCAAAACATGGAAATGGATTGCATGTGATTCAAAAGCCTGCTATAGTTAATGACATCAAATCCTGCCCAAGGCAGGGGGCTTGGAACTAAATGATCTTAAAGGTTCCTTCCAACCCAAGCCATGTTATGATTCTATGAAATCCATTATTAGTCATCTGTGCTGCTTGTTTTCTGTGAGTTTGGGTTTTTTCTTTGATTTGGTTTGGGTTTTTTTTCAGTTGATCTAGATATACCAGCAAGTACCAACACCTCATCCAATGTTTTTTCAAAAGTTGTCTGTGGACAGAATTTTTCAAAAGATGTAAGGGAATCACAAAAGTAGTATGTGGGAGACTACATTGCACAGCTTTTTTTCTTATTGCCCTTGAAGAATACCAATACAGATCATAATCTTTTAATTAAACTCAGGCATATTCTATATGGTTTCAGTTTGTACTGTGACTATTTCACTAAGGTACCATAAATATTAGCCATGATTCACTGACATTAAAAAAAGTATAGTGCTCTCTATGACTAGCCAGTAAGTCTGTCAAGAGCCCAAGAATTCTGATATTTACTTTTCATTCAGAAATAAGACAGTATAAACTATATAAAGTTCACTAAGTAATAGTTTTCTTTTTTTTGAATATTTATTACTAATTCATAGTATCATATTATTTTACTATCTGCTGATGTCTGCTGCTCATTAATTCAAACAATAGTAAGAATTACTATTACTACTATAATTCCCCTGTGGAATCACATGCAAGATGCATTGGTGATGGCACGTTGTGTGATAAAAGTGTATTTAACCATGGAAAGTATATTAGAGTAAATTGAATTGATTATTTAGTACTAAGCAAGCAGTGTTACTTGTCAATCTCACGTAATTCAGTTCTGCAGAAATTAAACCTAATATTCAGCTGTCTACTTGACAGCTTGTCTTTTTCAAACAGAAGCAATGTTATAATCACACATGGAAATAATTAATGGCAAAGAAAATGCTGCAAAAGCAAATACTATCTCTGATATTGATGATACTCTTTTAAAGGAATTCCCTCAGCAATTCTTTACCTGGGGAAGGACATAAAGTTAGCCCAGACATTTATTTAGTTAGATGAGAAATTATGTTAAGAAAGGAAATTGCAGTGAGCGAGACGGGATCTAAAAGCAATGCTAATACACAGCAAATTTAGGGATGAAGTTACTCAGGTTCTTCATCAGCTTTTCATGATAACATAGTCTTTGATTTCTCCTGGAATAACCTTGGCTTCTAGATTAAAACAGCAGGAATCAGAAAAATCCATTGTTTTCAGCTGTCACAAAAGGCTTACATTCTTTCCAGCAAGACAAAAAAGTGGTACTTCAGTGCATGATTTTCTGTGTTGTGACACTGCAAATTATTTTATCCAACTCTGGAAGCCATAGCTGGAAAAATTTATCCTGTCAGAAGCCTACTTACAGCTAGTCCTATTGCCTAACATTTGCAGCAAGAGAGTTCACGTGCTCATTCGCATTAGCACCTATCTCCAGAAGCATGATAAAATTTTTCTGCATGGAATATGAGGACAGCATGCTCCATCCTCAGGCGAAAAAAAAAAAAAACAATACAGGCTGACCGTCTCCTTCTGAACACTTGACTGATTTTCAGAAGAATTTATTATCTGGAGAAAGTGTTTGTCCATAGTTATTAATTTTGTGTGAGATCCGAGGTGGCAATGCAGAAGGATGAAGATCTGTTCACAGCAGATGGGATATCTTGGATTCTCTAATTCCATGGGGCTCCTATAATTCCTTGGAAGTCCTGGGAAGGTATATATAAACTGTGTAAGAATTACTTTCAGTTAGAAAACTCTAACATTCCTTTCAATAAAATTTTATATAGTAGTTCTTTTTTTTTTTATTACTCTACCTGGAGATCCTAATCCCTTATACTCCCTCCAGTTAACACTAAGATCAATACAATTTTTGCCTGAATAAGAAATGTAAAGTTTGGAGAGAAGACAGTATTCATGAGTAGAATAGCTTCATTGTGCTGAGCTGTGAATCATGCAACAGATTTGCTGAATAGAACACATATTGCCTGCAGCTGAAGAGCTGATTATTTCTGATTATAAAACAGATAATAGTCATCTGGGGATAACTTCAGATTTTAGAGATCAAAATGTCATTAGGGGTTAAATGCAGGGGTTAAAATATAATAAATTAAGTATCCAAGCCAAGCAGAGACTGAATTTCTGTTCCAACTGCAATAACGTGACTGACTGGAAGCATTTAGTTTTTACACATTCTGAACTTGGCCTCAAAACACTACATATTTGCTGTCCTCCATGAAAAAAGACAGGAAAAGTGTTGCTGTTAATGTTACAAATCACATGCATATACAAATGGAAAAAAGTAAAATAGCTGTGTTCTAGCTTCTATAGGTTAAATAGCAATAGATTTGCAAGGGATCTGAGAGGAAAGCTCTACTCACTATAAGATAATTTGTCAAAAATATCTTTCTTTTGTTTGCTCTTAAATCCACTCCCATTCCTTGGAGCAGGACAGACTGGCAATGTATAGCAACCATCCAGTGACATGAAGAGTTTAAACGTTTTAAAAGCTGGCTGCCTATTTACAAATTATCTTCTGCCTATTGTTTAGATACTGACATTAATGTTCCTTTCTGCTTTCCTGTTGCTGATCTTTTCTTTCTCAAGGCTACCTGCACATTGGTTCAGTTGCTATCACCATTCATGAAGATTGAAAAAGTCTTTAAAAGAAAGAAATAAATGAGAAAGAGAAAATTTGCTGTTCTAACAAGATGCTCCTATTCTCATCCCATCAGGGGATAACTTTTATTGCATTTGATCCTTTGTATTTATCACTTCTCAAGGCCTATCAGAATATTTTGGCATAGAAACATAGTTCAAAATTATTATTGTAATCTGGATATTGCAAGCTGTAATCTTTTCCTGACTAGTTTCCAACTGTCATGTCTGTGCTATGTGACTGAAAGCTTTGCAGCTGAGCAGGTAAGCTAGTTCTTTCTCTGAGTCTGCTTGCCTGTTTTAGGCACTAGACAGCACAGTATGATTTGTGTACTTGCTTTTTCACAATCGCATCACAGAACTGCGAAATAACCGTATTTCTCAGTGATGCACTTCCTACTGTCTCTCCCATTTTTAAGACTTTCTCTTTTATATTCAACGGTTAACACCTTCTCCTGTCACTTTCTGAAATGTTGCACTGATGCATCTAACATGCATAAAGCCAAATTAGGCTGCAATTTTCTGTATATTATTCTGGCTAATATAGCAAATGGGATCTCTTTAAAACATAAAATAACAGGATACTGTAATACCTATGACTTTAAGGTTAAATCTTTCAATACCTGATTATTTTTTTACTTTATGGTATTATTTCTTTTTTCAGAGAGTAAGTCTAAGCAGTCCACAAAAAATCTGTCTACAAATGTGGGCTTAAGCTACTGTAGAGCATAGCTCAAACTACTATAGACTACAGATGATGCTGAGATGATCCATCTGTGTCTCATGCCATATGCCAGCTTCTCTACTTAGTGTGTGCTAGGGCATGGATCTGTTAGAGATTAAGTCCTTAGAAAACTTTTATCGGATTAGGGTGTGATGGCCATCCTACCCTGTCTTCATAGATGAAAGAGGAAAAGATAAAACACAACCTTAAAATTACTTCGTTCCTCCACCGATTACAAAGAGAGCTCAGGATGCCTAACCCAGATCTGTTTATCTACAATCAATCAGATGAAATCTATTCTGGGTGCCTAAATTAGCAGCCCTGGCTTCATTGGCCACCTACAGAGACAGCTATGACAAGATATTGATTTCATACAGGACAATAAAAACCAAAGCCTGACCAGGGTGTTCTGAACCATTTCATTCTCCATTCACTTTGCAGAAAGACTCATAAACTTCAGTCTTTATATCACACATCTCAAATTGGATGACAAAAGCAGACATTGTCTTCTTCACCCTCCCAGAATATTAGAGTGTAACAGCTAAATTAATCTGACATTGATTTAGAACAACTTTTATAAGGACCGTAAAAATTTAAACTCATGCAAGTTCATGGAATCATGTAACTGTTGTCTGGAAAAGACCTCTGTAGTTCATCCTTGTACTTCAAGTAGGACTATCACAACTGTTAGATCAAACCTTATTTGTTTATCTAAATCCTAAAAACCTGCAGAGATTGAGATTCCTCAGCTTCTGTTGGAAATCTGGTCTCATATTGCACTGCAGTTGTAGTCAATACATTCGTTATTAGTGATCTCAAATTGATTTTCAGTATTTGAAAATGAGAGGTCTGGGGTATGAATTGCTCATATAAATACAGAAAAAAGTCATTAGTTCAGTCAAGCCAATAAAACCATAATACTCACATCACATTTTTAGAATACCTCTGCTTTAACAAAACAAGCTGATAATAATTATGTAGACAAGAAATACATTTATTTACAGCATGCATGCTTCGCAAAGCATTGAAATATCCTTCAAATACTGATGCTAGTGCAAGATATTGCTCCATGTACTTCTATTCCATTTTCAAGTATTTGAACATTTGTTGTTGTTCTTGAGGAACTAATTACTCAGTTTAATAAGTCTCAACAGTAGGGTGTTTTTCTGACCATCAAATTATTTTACTGTATTATTTATTTAAACCATGATTTTGAGGCCCTGTAGTTCACATTCATTGTATCTTTTGTTTCCCTTCCACAATGTTCTCATAATTTTGAATGCTGCAATTGCTCAAATTCCAAGATGATAAACTCAGAGTAAAAGCTGATTAGAATTGATTTTTCTTAACAGTAACTAGAAGTACATCTTTTCATATAGTTTCACAAGACAGGGCAACTTATTTATTTGTTTGTTTATTTTCTCAATAAAAGAGCAAGTGGAGTTTGGAAGAACCCATAAGCAAATAGCTAAACACTTGGGCATTTTAGCTGTAATTTATAACACTTAAACAAATTTGTCTTGGGTTTACAAAAACAAAAAAATATCCCCATGCATACCATCCTAGGAAGTAATGCATAGAACAGTTTTATAGCCGTGTGGACTAAGGTTATATCATAAGTTAGAAGCAGCAGCTGCTCCCTTTGCTAGCCAAACCATTTAAACAACATTTGCTCATCAGTTTAATTTTTCTTAGCATGATCCAAACACAGTGACAGAAAACAATAAGTGTCTTGGCTGACAAAAAGCCTGGGTTTAGATCTAATCACACTCTTCTGCCAAAATTAAATGTTTAAACCAAGTTCTGGTTTTGGCTTTTCTACTCGAGAATAGTTCACAGATTACAGTTCAAAACAAAGTGCCTACAAGGTTCTTATTGAAATTAAGAAAGCTATAGATCGTACTGTTATAAAGGGTTTTGTAGGTTTCTTTGACTTACTAACTGCAAAGACTAATTTTTATTAAATGGTCATTTTTATAGAGATCAGCCTAGTAGAAATATTAGAGTTTCATAACATATTCTGTGTCCATTTTGGTTATTGAGCCAAAAATGTTCTCAGGCGTTAATGACCCAATCATGCTCTCACTGTAGTGAACAATAAATAGAATCATCATGGATGTTAACTGCAATAAGACTCACTGAGTAAAGTTTCTGGGACTAAATACTTCTCTCAAAAAGGGAGAAAAAAGAACGAGGAAAACCTCAGGTTCTGAGTGGAAATATTAACTGTAGTTGGTGCAGTTCCCATCTCTAATCACAAACAAACAGCTAGTATACCAACAAAGATATCAACAGGAGAAAAAAATGGAAAAGAACCACATGATAGAGCTAAAGAACACAGGACATTAGAGTCAAACCCCAGGCAGGACACATGCCCTGTTGTATAAAACAGTTTTAAGGACATTCACTACAGGAGTTTTGCCCCCTTCCATCTCCTGATAACATCAAAAAGTAACCTGAATGCAAATAACAGTTTCAATGAATTTGGTTATATTTATCTGCTTAACTGGTTTCTTACAAAAATTGATTATGTAATGCTTAAAATATTGAAAATATTTTAAAATAAGAAACAGCAGGAAAACCATATTTAATTATTATTTAAGACACAGTAGTCACTGTGATTAGAACTGTGAACTCTTTTTCCATCTCGAATTCTTGGTCTCAGGATTTGCAGCTTCATGAAATTACATATTCATTGGGCAGAGGTTACATATAGTGCAACTTTGGGCAAAGACAGTTTGCCTATCTTTTTCCTCAAGCTTCATAAATGTAGAGATCAAGAAAGGCCTGTGCATATCTCATCTGACCCCCAGTATAATATATGACATACCATTTCAAACGATAATTCCCAGCTTCAGTAGCGTTGCAATTGAACTGTCTTCTCTTTAGAAAAAGTCATAACCTACAATTATATTTAGTAGTAGCCAAATACAAAAATATACTTTTCCACTTAAGAAAAGGGGGCGGCTAGATAATTGATTGTCATTTATCATCTTTGTTACTGAAAGAATTAAAAATAGGACTCTGAAATTTGGAAGCAAGACACCTTTCTTTAAATCCCTTAGGAAATTATAAGAAACTTACTGATTTCACAGAAGTATATAATTTTTAAAATGCATGTAATACCCTCATTCTAGCTCTATTCCCCCCAGGTAAAACATAAAGTGAAACTGTAAAGTGCTCCTTCAAGAAACATATCTGTAGAGTAAGATGTGCATATAGCTAGAGAGCATAAGAGTTCAAGGGAAAACTTTCCTGACAGTTTTGGAAATGAATAGGAAGTAGAAAAACCCAGCTGAAGATGCTGTCTGAGTGGTGCCTCCCTCCCCTGTACAATTGCCCAGCGTTAGAGGTCCTACAGCAGACTCAGCTTATTAGACATAAACACCTATATATCTGTATTAAAGGCATGTTGAGAGGAATTAAACTGCAGCTGACGCTCATCATGCTGTGTATTTATTGCTTGTAAACAGCTCTTAGATATTACCATCAACTTCTACATCTCAAAGAATTGTCACCGTTACTGCAGGGTGTTCAAGGAACAGTCTTTAGAAATTATGGTGTTAAAAACATGCCATAAACTGTGACTAAATAATGCACTGCAGACCAAGTATATTGTGTAGAACAATAGTGAACAGATGCCAGTAACAATGGGCTAAATAAAGATCTGAATGTACAAATACCTGCATTTACTCTGGTGAGTTGTACATTCGTGGGAACACAAAGTATTTCTTCTCTATAAATAAAATGCTTTCAGAATCAGGCTATTAGTTTTGTAGTTAACGGACATCACTTCTAAAAGGCACCCAATAAAACTAGCACTGATCAGACATGGGCCACTAAATTAGCTCAGTTAACTGGCTCACCCTCTCAATTACATTGAAAAAAATCCATACTTCTAGAAAGAAAATATATGTTATAGCTGCTGATTAAAATCCCATTCCACAAAGCATTGCAGCAAGTGATTAGTCTGAAACACCTGCTTAATTTCCACTGAAGCTAAGGAAATTTTTGTATGTGTTCTAGGGCTTTCCTGAACAGTTGAGAGGTGATATAATTAAAATACGTACCACAGACAAAAAGAGAACATATTATATAAAAGGTCTGATTTACAAGACACTTATTCTTTCATGTGCTTCACTTTAATAACAGAAGACTGAGGGGCAAAAAGCCTAATCACAGGTATCCAGGACACCAGTACCAAAAAAATACAGATGCTATCCCAAGATATTGTGTTGAGTTATAATGTCTACATTGTTAAAGTTTACAAACACTTGTTATGCATTAGGGCTATACACAAAAGTTTGAATTTGTCACTCACTGCCTATACAGTGCTCAGACAGACATATCTAACATTCTCCCATTGTCATTCCTATCATTAATTTACTATTATTTTATTCTATGGGGATCATTTTCTAAGATTAACAAGCAATATCAAAGTATTTTTAAAATGGCTAAACTGTGATTGGTGTTCCAGTCAATAGAAATCATTATCAAGAAACAATTATAAAGAATCATCTATTTCAGGACATAACTCCACATTCCATGGATAGATAGATAGATAGATAGATAGATAGATAGATAGATAGATGGATGGATAAAACTATCAGAATACAATAAAGTAAGTTACCCAGTTTTGTTCTGATCCACATGCAGATCTATATGAAATAAACTTTA
Organism: Amblyornis subalaris; assembly: GCA_018881555.1. Classification (NCBI taxonomy): domain Eukaryota; kingdom Metazoa; phylum Chordata; class Aves; order Passeriformes; family Ptilonorhynchidae; genus Amblyornis; species Amblyornis subalaris. The sequence continues at coordinate 2,809,202 of JACAXG010000086.1, read as the reverse complement.
ACGGAAGTTTGGAAACGGCATCAATGTGAGTGACTTCAAAGAATGAAAGTCATCCTTTCCTCAGCAACTCTTATATTTTTTCCCTATTTTTTTTGGACTTGTTTTGTGGCGTGAGTTCTGAATATGAGCAAGGGTGGTAGTTCTATGTACATTTGCCCAGACCAGGCAACATTAATTAGAAGTCTTTTAAAAGTTATTATCAGGGAAAGGAAAAAGAAATTGAGCATCTTAATGTGCAGAGCATGAAGTCATTTAACATGAAACAGATGAGACAGAGAGGATTTTTTAAGCTATTTTTGCCTCGGGCTTCTCAGTAGGGAGAGGATACAGAGCTAAAAAGATAGGTGGCTTTATTTATAAACCCATTTAAATCGCAAAAATAACTCTCCAATTTTTTTGTAAGATATCTCATAAAAATATTGTCCTGAAAATCTGGGGTTAATTTGCTTTCAATGAAGAGATTTTCAACTCATTGAAACCAGCGTAGCACAATATTTTGGGAACCCACATCTCGATAAAGTTGCTATTTCTAATACTTGGATAATGAGTAAAAATATAGAAACATTAGAGTATATAGAGTATATACATTATCTATACATAGAATTCATAGAAAGTTGTATTTTCTTTATAAAATAAATGGTCTGATATTAACCTTTCATCAAACATGTATAGGTTGGGTTCATGAAACAAATAAAATATTTACCCAGATAGGTGGCAAAATACTTTCCCATTAAATGAAAAATGAGAGAATGGATTGTATAGAAAGAGCACAGGAAGTGAAGGAAAGAGATGGAAGAGTGGATAGAATATATTATGGAGGTGACTGTCTCAGGGAATTAGTAATTTCTTGAATGCGGAGACAACAACAGATAGAGTAGTATAAACACATTGTTGCTTCCATGATCAAGTCATCATCATATAAAAGTTTACTGTTTGGATTCTAGTGCTGTCTCCAGAAGCATTTGTGAGAACAGCTTTAGAAAACTCAGTATACCCCAAATGGAGCACAGGTCTTCATATGTAAGCTCTTATTTTCCTAAGAAAAGAATAAGAAATAGCATAGAATTAATGTAGCCTTATAAAACAGAGCCAAGAATAAAGGAGGTTGGTGTAAAAACAAAAGCAAATCACAGAAACTAGAAAGGAATCTAGGTAAATGTAATCCCTGAGAGAGTCGATTTTCACTGCTGCTCTGTTCAGGAGAAAATTTGAACCCTCTCCTCAGATTCAAGAGATAAAAATTCTTTATTTTACATAATATTTTCTGACTTGTGAGTACTGAACCTACTATTTTAGCTACTCCCATTTAGAAGGTAGCTACCCTCTTAGCTAGTCTTGATAAGAAACTAGAGGGCAGATGTTTCTTTCCTATTTCTATGTGCCTGAGATCAAAAACTCGTTACCAAATTTATCTTATTCAAAGCATCATCTTACATTTTTCTCTCAATATCTTTCTACAGTGAGGCCTAGACTTTAAGGCCAGGAAGAAGATTTAAGTGTAGTATTGAGTAAGCCGAATACAGATGGCAAATAACCTCCATGTGTTCATCTGGATTTCTGTGAGTATGTTGAAACTGATGAGAAAAAGAGAGCAGAAAGCAAGTTCACAAATTGAGCCCCTGGCAGTCCATTTGCTGTATTTGTTTAGACCGCTCCAGTTAGCACTCTCTAGGACAATGCCTGAACAGAGGTCTGAAAGATGATTTTGGGCACCACCCCAAAAACCAAAATTGATCTGGACAATTTGGCTACTTTCACTCTGAACAGTCCTTTACCACCTGGGGCTCTTCACCCCCAAGGATTGCTGTTTTTCTCTCATGTAAATTCCAGGGCTTGTCATGCTGTAAAAATACTCCTCTGGCTGGCTGAAGTTCAGCCACCAAATTGTTTCAGACATATTCAGCTGAAAAAGCACAGAAGCTGGTAACCATACAATAGGGCCAAGAAGTTACAGCATAGGGCCTAGAGGGTTGAGTGCGAGGTACCGTGGATGCAGCTGCTGTGCTTAGAGTAGCCAGCCCTTGGCACAAGAGGTATCAGACAGTCTCCAACAGGTGCCCTTATAGAGGAACAAACATAGTCAGCCCATAGTTTTCTTTAGTTATCAATGTAGTCATAGTCCATGTCTCCAGATAGAAGTGCATTTTTAGTTTATGAAATCTATCAAATGAACCAGCAACAGATTTCTAGGAATTAATGGAAAAGTGAGCAGCAGAGCAGAAATCTAGGCTTGAAGACAATAAACAATCCAGAAATATGAAAAGCAGTAGATTCAGATGCCATTGCTATGCCAATTCTAGTAAGCTGAGTGTGCCTGGGACAGTTCTGTGTCACAGAGACCAAGAAGCCTGAAATGTCCTACAACCTGTTATAATATGTTTTACCTCACTAGACAGGATGGTGGCACGCAAACTGCTTGTTGAGAAACCTCTGTGGCATTGTTATGGGTTCGACAAATGAATTTTTTTTTTTTTTGCCCCGTCTAGCAGGGAGACCTGTGTGGGCAGGGAGGGGTTGGCCAGGAACTAATGGGCGATATGTAAGAACAAAGAAAGTTGCCTGCCTACCCGCATGCCACAACGATCACCCAGAACGGGCCATACTTAAGGACAAAAGGATTTGCCTGCCCAACCCACATGCTAGATAATTTCCCCAGTTAAAGAAACAAGAGCTGGGAGTGTTGGCAAGGGGATTGTTTCCCCAGAGGCTGGAGCTTATCATCGCGAGAGGGGAGGGGACTTTTTGAGACTTTGGCAAGAGGGGGTGGAGCCGGGCTGGCAAGAGGGGGCAGAGGCCAGGCTCGTTCCCTTCTCTGTTCGGCGTTCGGTGAGCACGGTCGTGTTTCCAGCGAGTGCCGGTTTTTACTCTGGGAACACTGCCACACTTTGACGTCTCCGCCTGCTCTCTCCAGAGCACGGATACACTATGATGTCTCCGCAGGGGTCCCGCCACGGCACAGGGTACAGAGTTACGCTGTAGCTGTCACCTCCGGGAGCTGCTCGCCTCTGCCATCTCTGCCGCCAGCCTGGGTTTCTGCTCCACGTGGGCGCCTCTGCTGTTCCTGCCTTCTGCTGGTCCCTCGGTGGGTGATACCGAGGTCTGTTGCTCCCCAGTCAACCCTGCCTGCCGGGGCTGCTAGCTGCCCACTGCCGAGGCTGGTGCTGAGCCGGGCTGCTCTCCTGTGGGTTCGCACCGGGAGCGATCTCCCCTCTCCCCCTCCTGCTCGCCGGAGCCGCCATTGCCACGTGGAGAGGTCACCGCGCTCGCGCCACAGCGCCCCCTGCAGCCGCGGGGGAGTCACCGCAGCCTCTCTGCCCCAATGGAGACTCGCCCAGCGACAGAGAAAGGACGGTGACTGGGTTTGTCTGTTCTCTTATTGTTGCCGTTTGTCTGTCTTGTTGTATATATAGAGATATATAATCCTAGTAAAGAACTGTTATTCTTTTTTACCACGTCTTTGCCTGAGAGCCCCATAATTTCAAGGGTATAGTAATTCGGAGGAGGGGGGGGGGGTCATCCTCTCTATCCCAGGAAGGTTTCCCACCTTCTTTGGCAGACACCTGTCTTTCAAATCAGGACAGGTATATGCCAAGCCATCATAGGTGCTGAGGAAATGCTTAGCACAGGACCAGTCTGCTGTTTTCCAGAGGGGGTTATTGAGACCTGGGTTCTAGAAAGATCGAGAATAACCTCCTCCAAAGTCAGGAATGGTTCATCTCAGAGCGAGGGAACTAAAACAAGAGTGTACAAGGAGATCCCGAAAAAACTCTAATACAGAAATGAAACATGTAAGAGGGGGAAGCAGAGGCCTTGGGGGAATGCAGTGACACCTTGAAATCATGCAAGATTGCGGATAGGAAAGACAAACTCCACCTGGACTTTATCTGGCAAGGCATGTGAAGGGCAACAAAAAGGACCTCTACAGATACATCAACAGCAAAAGAAAAAAAGTAGGTTAGGCGGCAGAGTCGCAAAAGACATGGAGATAGATGAGGTAGTCAATGCCATCCTTGCACCAGTCTTTAGTGGTATTGACCACCCTTCATGAATCTCAGGCCCCTATGACACTGGAAAATTCCTTGATAGAGGAGGATCAGATTAGGGCATGTTTGAGAAAAAGGACATGAAAAAATCCATAATGAAAGATTATGACAAAAGAAAGTTTCTGCTCCTTTAAGGGTATCTAGTCATGGACATTTTCACTGTAAAAAAAAAAAAGAGAGATCATAAGAAAAGGAGGTAACCATAAACAAAAATATACAGGGACACAAATTTAACTGACAAATTATAGGGGAGGCAGTGATAACAACTAAACGTAGTCAGTCACGATAATTGATGAGGGCATGTGGGAGTGTGAGTGGGGTTATCTGGTTGGTGATCTTGCCAATTGGGAAACTAAGCAAAAATAGAGAAAGCAGAAACAAAATACAGCAAACACAGATGTGACAAAACACACATGGAGACCACGACAAGACACAAACCTCACCAGTCACACTCACTGATGAACTAGCTAGAAATTACAGGCACAACCTCCAGAAAGATCAGCCAGGATTTTGCAACTGATAAGACTGTAAACCAGAGGAGATCCAGGCTGGGTGAGTTGTGGATAAGAATAGAGTTTTACGGACACATGCCATGATGTGTAGGGAAAAGACGATCAGAGAGGAACTAGAAGGAGGTAGACACAAAGGGTTATGCAAGGGGCTAGTTGTAAAATGAACCTTATGCTCCGTCACCCCAGTCTGTCTGGTTTCACTAAATCCTTTCTTTGCAATCTTTCTGTGTAATCTATGATTTTCAAGACTATATCTCAGAACACTCAAACCGAATGATGTATGGATAGTGAGGTACACTGACTGCTGGCTCATGTGCTGCAACCAAAAGATTATGGTCATCACTGTGAAGTCTTCTAGAGGCAAGTCACCAGCACTGTACTCCAAGGGTTGACACTGACACCAAGAACACAGTGCACTATCAGCAGATTGCAGATGATGTAAAACTGGGATTGGTGTGTGGCAACCACAGGGTTACACTGGAGAACTGGGCAGAAGAGGTAATGCAGTTCAACTAAGACAAAGGCAAATTATGGAACCTGGGGATGACTAACGCTGCACCAGCACTTGGTGGGGAATGACCAACTGCAAAGTAGTTCTACAGAAAAGGTCCTGGCAGTCAAGGTGGACAAAATGTCAATGACACAGTGATGCACCTTGCAGCAAAGAAGGACAACAGTATTCCAGGCTACCTTAGGAGAAAAGTTGCCAGTGGAATGAGAGAGGTGATACTTCCTCTCCGCTCAGCACTGATGAGACAAATCTGGAGAGCTATGTCCAGTTCTAAAGTCCTCAGTACAAGAAAGATACAGAATTATGGGGACAAATTCATCAAAAGCAACACAAAAATGGGCTTCAAAGATTCTCTAGTAGGCTGGAGTATGTGACATAGAAGAGAGGCTGAAGGAGCCGAGGTTGTTCAGTTTCGAAAAGAGCAGGCTTGGGAGGTTCTCATTGAACTGTATAAACACCTGATGGGGGCAGGGATTAAAGAAGATGGGGATTCCTCTTCAAGGTATGAAGTAATAAGAGAAGAGGAAATGGACACAAATTAAAATACTGGTAATTCCACTTGAACATAAGAAAACCCTTTTTTTCTCTGGCAGTGGTCAAACACTGGAACAGACTGCCCAGAGAAGCTGTGGAGTCTCTTTCTGTGGAGATGTTAAAAATATGATCGGACGTGGCCCTGAGAAGCTTACTCTAGCTGACCTTGCTCTGGTAAGAAGATAGGAGTAGATGACCTCAAGAGGCACCTTCCAACCTCAGCTATGCTATGATTCTGAAATGCCATGATTCTGTGACTATTTGCAAATGTTTCTTGAATTACTAGAATGGATAAAGACAATATGACTGCGTATTCATAGTAGCTGATGTCCCTGCATAAAAAGTCATTCCACTTTTCCAAACAGTTAAAAAATTAGATTTTTTTTAATTGTGAAATTACTAATAAAGATTACTAATAAAGATTAATTGCTCTATTGTGATTTGTTATGAATTAAACTGATAATGGATGTAGACAGTTGTTACCAAAAATAATAAATTCAGCATATGTAGTTCATGATTTCTTTTTTAATCTTAATCTAGAAAATAAGAAATAAAACATGAAATCAAAGGATTGCATCCCCATAAGCCTTATATTTTACAGCTTTTCTTGCTTTTAAGTTGACTTCAGATTTCACATATGTATTTTTCAATATATACTCTGAATCATTCTGAAAGGTATTCCTGTTCCACTTCTAGTTTATGCAAACAATATAGAGCATGTTTTAGGAATAATAACTTCCAGCCTTCTGCTCAGGAAATAGAATAACAAGAGAAAAAGAAAGGGAAAGAAAAAGACATTTATACTTTGAGGGGTAGAATATAGATTTAAATTGCTCATGGAATGTTCTAAAAATCAAACGAAAACTTTAGTTTTCAATATAGGCAACAATATTGAATTTAGTATCAAAGAGAAGATGAGGCTAGAAAATTAAAAGATTCATATCTGAAATGGCAGTAAAATCAAGCAACTCCCTGCAGTCAGGGATGAAACAGTCACCTGAAGAAAATTGCAAATGAAATTGCAGTTGTAATGGCAACATTTTTCAATAAATGCACCAAGTTACAGATATTTCTAGGTAATCAAGGAACAGCATGCACAGCTAATAAAATGATGAACAGTTACTGGACAGTAACAAAGCAGGCCTTAAAGGTATGCAAAGCTCTAGAAGGTATTTGGAAGGAAAGAATAATTAGAGGCATGAAGAAAAATGCTAAATGAGGTAGACGGTACAAGGGATAGATCATGTGAGCTATACATCTTTCTTTGACACCTATTTTTCAGAGTAGTGAAACGTAGTAGATGAAACATGTCTGGACTTCAGTGAAGCAGATGACATGTTGCCACAGGAGAAATTACTCATTGAACTTGAGAAGACAGCAATTCATAGGGAGAATTGGAAGTTGGAAAATTAGGGTTACTATAGCAAAAACCTCATGGAACGCTTTGAAAAATAAATTTATTTAGTATTTTTTATATTTTTAAATGATATTTATTCAAGAAAGCAGATCCCTGAACATCACTAGTAACATTGCCAGCAAATGCTGGCAACACAAAGTTGGGACTTGTAGCAGAGAGGCAGAGCAGACTATTGTACAAGAAGCATTAAATATCCTTAAGGATAATGAAAGGAAGGATGGTATAGGACAGGGTGAGAGAGTACAACAGGACACAATGAGAGAGGAGGGGAGGGGAGGGAAGGGGATGGGAGGAGAAGAGAGGAGGGGAGGGGAGAGGAGGGGAGGGGAGGG